>OZ019982.1:14904374-14951874 GCA_963970395.1 Ephialtes manifestator
TTATGGGATGGTTGGAATTTGGTTGGTTACGTGTTGGTTTTATGCACAAACCAACCAGTTGGATTCAGGTTGTGGACGGTTGGTCAAGTCCGCGAGGGTATCACAAAAAAAAATATTTTCGCCAAAGCTGGCAGTTGTGCGATGATATTAAGGGGAGGGAGTCAGGTCAAAAAAATTGATTTTGGAAATTCAATATCATCCAAATCCTATTGCATATAAAAATGTCCAATGCACTATATTGTTGGTGCTCGATGAAAGGATTTTTTACTGTCGTCTGACTTGCATATGCTTTTCAATATTATCTTAAGCAAAGTTCTTAGGTTTTCCATTCTGCGCATGATTCAGATCAAACTACTAGGCAGATTGGAATGGTTGATGTCTCATTTTCTTCTTCATGAAAAGATACACCGACTAAATGGAGCAAACTATTTTTTTTCATTCTGAAAGCAAAGTTAATCACTGATTTAGAAAATAGCATGAAATTTATTTATTAATAATTGTGTCACTTAAAAAATATTACATTTTATTAACATTTGCTCCATTTAGCCGGTGTATCTTTTCATGAAGAAGAAAATGAGACGTCAACCATTCCAATCTGCCTGGTAGTTTGATCTGAATCATGCGCAGAATGGAAAACCTAAGAACTTTGCTTAAGATAATATTGAAAAGCACATGCAAGTCAGACGACAGTAAAAAATCCTTTCATCGAGTACCAACAATATAATGCGTTGAGCATTTTTATATGCAATAGGATTTGGATGATATTGAATTTCCAAAATCAATTTTTTTGACCTGACTCCCTCCCCTTAAGTACTGCCGCATCAAGACCAAAATTCATGAAAACCGGCGATTTTTATAAATTTTTTTTTTTTACGTGGTGAAGCGCTCATGGAGATTGTGGTTGCTTTTGATAGACTATGTAATTGTGTAAGGGCAGAAACATGTTCGATAATGTTTAGTACTGCCGCATCGACATTGAAGTTACCAAAATCAAAAAATTAAACCCTATAAAACATTGAAATATTCATCTGCTCATCGACTATTTCGTGCGATTTCAAGTAAAAAAATGGCTCTTGAAACGGGACTCATGTATGATCATAATCATGATGATGATAAGCGATTTTCGAATTTTGGGAAACTGCGATATCGATGCGGCAGTACTAAATTTGATCATACAGGACTCCTGTTTCATAAGCCATTTTGTAATTTGAAACCGCGCGAAATAGTCGATGAGCAGATGAATATTTCAATGTTTTAAAGGATTTCATTTTTTATTTTGTTAAATTCAATATCGATGCGGCAGTACTAAATATTATCGAACATGTTTCTGCCTTTACACAATTTCATAGTCTATCGAAAGCAACCATAATCCCCATGAGCGCTTCACCAAGTAAACAAAATTTCTAAAAATCGCCGTTTTTAATGAATTTTGGCCTTGATGCGGCAGTACTTAATATCATCGCACAACTCCCAGCTTTCGCGAAAATATTTGTTTTGTGATAATGAATACAGCATTTCAGGAGCAACCGATTATAAAGATCATCGTAAATATATTCGTAAAAAGACTTTTTGGAAAATCTCAAAAAATTCCCGAATTTTTTTAAGAATATACGCAATACCTAGAATTTTTGGGTAATTCACAGAATTTCCTGACTTTTCCCCGTTTTCCATAAACATAGCAATCATGAAATTCCTTGCTTGCATTAACAAACCGCTCAGGCTTAGCAAGTACTTGATTACATTAATGAATAATTTGGTTCCCAAGTGAAAATATTACATAAAGATTATATTAAATTTATATATAAAGATTTGTATAGAACCTATATACGAAAGTGGACATATAGAATCTTCATATATTTTCTATAGTCAATATGAACTAATAAAATAATCAAATAAATTTCTAAAGAACTGTATATAAAAAAATATTTTTTATACAGTATATATTATAGCTTATATTCATATTGTACATAGCGAATGTATTCTATTTATGAATTATATCGATACATATATTGTTTGTCAGAGATATAACAATATCGATTTCATAAATACATAGGCAAAATTTGTTGATACTATATCAAATATATTTGTTTTCATATGGTCTTTTAGAAATTCATTTTTAAATTCATATGGACTATACAAAATATACTAAATTTTCATATGTCCACTTTTGTATGTAGCTTCTATAAAAATCTTTATATATAATTTTTATATAATCTGTATATAATATTTTCACTTGGGTTGCGCTTACCAACAATTTCATGGCATCTCATTCAAACAACGATGGCAACTTTCACAAATCTTCATATCAAAAATGTACAGAATTCTCTGAATTTTTGGAAATATTTCAGAATTCCTTGACAATTCCGGCTTAAACCAATTCTCCATCTTTTCCCAATTACCCATAAAGAACTCGGTTTTATAAACCAATAATTTGATTGAGCTTACCAAGCTCTTAATTCTAGTAACCAATTATTTGTTTACCAATAATTTTGTAACAATCTTTTACACGATTTTTTTTTAGTTTTCATCACTTTTTCGCGTTTTTTCTATCCAAATTCTTCTTAAATACCATAGAAAAAAAACTATCGCAAGTAAGTAGGTTTATGGCTTTATCAGCGCCCGAAATAAACCCCCTAGTATCTCATTATAATTGCATCCCCCTATCATAAAGTCACTCTTCACATTTCGTAGAAGTATTTATCCTTTCGTCGTTCATATCACGTCGATTAAAACTAATTGTAAAATATAATCCGCTTTAGGGGCTCGATGATGAATGAGCTCGATAGCCGACTTTCTTCGTGAGTTCTTCTAGGAGATCACGATAAACGAGTGAATCCATATTAGAGCTCAGAACGTAGAGAATCCACCAGTCGCCGATGTCGACCTTTTTGCTTATGTTGCAGCAAGTCTCGATCGAGAGCAATCTCGACGAGAATCTTAAGAGTCTTGGTCTGAAGGCTGGTACAAAAATGATGGCTGCTCTGTAGAGAACCAATCCAACGAGGAGACAGGAAAGGATGACGTACCAGAACCAAATGAATATGTATGTCTTCTCGTTTACGATGTTCAACGGAAGAATGCAGAGGGAATCGTGTTTCTGAATCGTTCCAGAGGCTCCATATTTGTGAAAAATGCACTTGGTGACTCTTGGAAAAACGTAGACCATCGGATCGACTCTCTCCTCTTGAGGTGAGTCGGAAAACTGTAGGACTCGTAAACCGTAGCTGATAAATTCACCATCGAAGAAACGATTCATTAGGTAGAGCTGAAGGAAGATGTTGATCAGGCAGAGAAACTCGCAGGCGAAGTAACGGTAGGCGTACATGTTGTGTCTCTGAAATGATAACCAGCACATAGGAGGTGGTGAATTAGACGGAATTACATTCAACGAGAGCGAATTGGACGTAACTAGAGGCACTCTCGGTACGAGGAGTATGAAGGCGCAGCGAATTCACGTGCGAACGTTTTTTTTTTTTATAAATGGCTATCCTTCTTCTCCTGGGGAGACGTTTGTGCGGCGGGACTACTTAATTTTGAAGGGACAATTATGATAATTTAAGAATTCAACGCCCTTATTGAAAGCAGAGTTGTAAACTGCCGTTCCATTATGAAATAAATATCAGTGGTTATAATGTTTAAATTTTTAAGTAACTTCGAGAAAAATTAATTTTTCATAACATTTCATGAAAAAATGGGAGGAAACATGTTTTTCAAATTAGGGTTCAGATCCTTTTTACTTTAATGTATAAAAGTGTACGGTGACATTCATTGTCAAAATTATTGTGCAATAATTATAAGTTGTAGAGCTTATAAAATGCTTCGACTCTTAAAAAAACTGCACACAAAATTCGTTCTCAATAACGGTGTACGAAAATTGTGAGAAAAATGAAGATGAACGATTCATAATCTTTTCAACAAATTTTAGAAAATCTTTGTTTTTTTATAAGAATTATTAAATTTAGAAAATATTTTACAATGATGGCTATGAAAAAAAAAATGGAATAATAAATATTATTAAGCCAATTGAACGATAAATTTTTTTCAAACCGGAGTTATACGTCTCCATTATTTTCAGCCATACATATTTACAGTACAATGCATTTTTAAATTATTATGCTATAATAATAAACTGCAAAGGTTATGAGCTGTCGAAACTCTTAAGTAGCTACAATCAAAATCAATGTTTAATAAAATTTCACGAAAAGTTGTGAGAAAAACGTAGATGTACGGTCACCCATTTATTTTCTAATGCATTACGTATATTCCCCTATTTTTTTCTAATTCGAGAAGTATTATAGAACTTTTTATTCATAACATTGTTACAAATTTGAATATTTAAAAATGATTGCTAAGAAAAAAAAGGATATAAAGTAGAAGCTTGCACATTGCTTCCTCATTATTTTTCGCTTTTTACAAAGCTTCCTCTCTGAGGAATCAAAAAAGTTTGTTATTCAATTTTGGCTTCCTCATAGAGAAAGCTTTGTAAAAAGCGAAAAATAATGAGGAAGCAATGTGCAAGGTTCTACTTTGCATCCTTTTTTAAATTACATAAATAAACATGTTGTGAATTCGCTTTTTCTATTTCGTTATTCCGTTATTTCGTTATTATTAGAGCGTTTTCGAAAGTAAATGTGATAACGTATATTATTAAAAATAATTCAACATTTCATAAAATCACAAATTTCATACCGTTTGTCACTAAATTATACATAAATAATGGCTGAATATTGTTTCATTTATATACAAAATTTGAGCTCGCTATTTCAATTTTTGCAAAAGTTACAATAGAGCGATAATGTCAATTTTTTGAAAAATTCAAAATTCCATAAAATCTGAACCACTTTACCGATTTGAGCCAAATTCAATACCAAACAGCATTGAGTGCACCTACTCTTATAACCAACTATTTAGCAAAATAGACTACATTTTACGAAAGTTAGAGCGACCACGTCCTTTTTTCAAAAAATTCAAAACGCCATAAAATCGAAATTTTCGCCCAGATTTTGGCGAAAATTGCTGCAGTTGAAGAGGGTCTGCTGCTACACTAGTGTGCCAAATTTGAGCGCGATATACAAAACCGTTCTTGAGTTATCAGCATTCGAATTTTCGGAGTTGTATACATACACACACACACACACACGCATACATACATACGGACATTTTTTCTAGATCACTTTTCTGGACGTTTTGGACAATTCTAAGTGTCCTGACATAAGAATCTCGAAAAAAAAATTTTTCATGAAAACAAAGCTTTTTCTATGAGGAAGCAAAAATGATTATTATTATTAAGCTAATGGTGCAAGTCTTTTTCAAACCAAATTACTATATGAAATAACAATTTACTATATAATTAATTTCAAAATTATTATGTTATAATAAAGAGCGGCAAGATATTTAAGTAACTGAAAAAAAAGTTAATTGGATAAAAAAAAAAGTTCACCCATTTATTTCTATCTTCCCATTTTTTGGTTCAATTCCATAGCATTTCATAATTTTTTTATTTAAGGGGAGGGAGTCAGGTCAAAAAAATTGATTTTGGAAATTCAATATCATCCAAATCCTATTGCATATAAAAATGTCCAATGCACTATATTGTTGGTACTCGATTAAAGGATTTTTTACTGTCGTCTGACTTGCATATACTTTTAAATATTATCTTAAGCAAAGATCTTAGGTTTTCCATTCTGCGCATGATTCAGATCAAACTACTAGGCAGATTGGAATGGTTGACGTCTCATTTTCTTCTTCATGAAAAGATACACCGGCTAAATGGAGCAAATGTCAATAAAATGTAATATTTTTTAAGTAACATAATTATTAATAAATAAATTTTATGCTATTTTCTAAATCAGTGATTAACTTTGCTTTCAGAATGAAAAAAAATAGTTTGCTCCATTTAGCCGGTTTATCTTTTCATGAAGAAGAAAATGAGACGTCAATGATTCCAATCTGCCTAGTAGTTTGATCTGAATCATGCGCAGAATGGAAAACCTAAGAACTTTGCTTAAGATAATATTGAAAAGCATATGCAAGACAGACGACAGTAAAAAATTCTTTCATCGAGCACTAACAATAAAGTGCATTGGGCATTATTATATGCAATAGGATTTGGATGATATTGAATTTCCAAAATCAATTTTTATTGACCTGACTCCCTCCCCTTAATAGAAATTTAGAAAAACTGGAATAATCAATAATTAGTGTTAACTTAAAAAGTGAAAAATGTCCAATATTAAATGTTTATCAATTTTAATAATGGAGATTTACAAACGTCATTAAAAAGAAAGCGTTTAGCCTTTTATCGAGGGTAATATGAAATATAAGATAGAAAGTCTCACAGTTAGGGAAGTATAACTATAATACGTATAACTTATATTAACAAAAGCGGTGGTGACGACAATAGAATCAACTCATTATCGAATGGGAATGATTTTTCCGCTATTACGAAATCCTGCTCGTTAGCTCGACTATTCGTGATTATCATAGAGCAATTATGACCCGTACCATTCCACTGGATCTGTTTCAGCTTCTTCTGACTCATTCAGCTCATTGTACTCATACTAATGGACTAGTGAAATCGAATAATTAAAGGACCGTTAAATAGTACTTAGCGATTATTTAAAAAAAAAACCTATACTGAAATATATAAGTTAAAGGCTTGAAACAAATTTAAATGCTCCAATTATGTTGTCAATTATCTATATCATATTGATTTGATTTTTAGTCAAACATGGTCAATATTAAAACGCCGGAAGTCATCATTTTTTTACAGCACATCCTGTGTCAAGTACCGTGAGATTCAAGTTTTTTTTTGTGTGATCTATGCATTGTTTCTAATGTCTTCTATCTGACTAATGCCTGTAGTACACGTGAGCTAATTACGAATGTGGTTGTTCTTGAATCTTATGTAATTGATAGCATGAGCAAAATATCACGTCTTTGAGCTCATGTTACTCTGATTATTACTTCAGGTACGGTCTTGAATCTTTCGACAAATGTAAATAACTGCATCAATTACATCACGCGACGCCTTGGCACATATACAACTGTACCATTAATTTTTCTTCCAAAGACCAATTTTACAACAATCAAATTTTTAAAAAGATGTCTATCAGAATTTAAATCCGGAAAAATTGACTACAATTTCATTTCCAAAAACATCAATTGGCTGCAGCTTTTATAAAAAGATTTTAATATATTTTGCCGAAAAAAAAATAATTGCTGAAAAAAAACGCCAATTGACGGCAGTTTTTTAAATAATATCAGACAATATACCGAGTGTACTAAAAACTTTTCGTTTTTCTCATAATTTCCTGTGATATTTCATTGAAAATGAGGATTTATTGCAATTATTTAAAAAGTTAGATACCTTTTTATAATCATGGATGTTTATTTCATGAAATAGTAGGAGTTAGTTGCATTAAAGCTGTATTAAAAGAAATTCAATATAGTAGAAATATTTCCTACAACTAAATCTCGGTTCAATTGTTATTTGATAAAGTTATTATTATTATCTGCTTGATTAACAAAATCACTGAACACTACCACGATTTCATTTCTAAAAACAACAATTGGCTGCAGCTTTTATAAAAAGATTTTCATATATTTTGCCGAAAAAAGAAAAAAAATGCTGAGAAGAAAACACCAATTGATGGCAGATTTTTAAATAATATAAGACAATATACTTGGTGTACTAAAAACTTTTCGTTTTTCTCATAATTTCCTGTGATATTTCATTGAAAATGAGGATTTATTGCAATTATTTAAAAAGTTAGATACCTTTTTATAATCATGGATGTTTATTTCATGAAATAGTAGGATTTAGTTGCATTAAAGCTGTATTAAAAGAAATTCAATATACTAGAAATATTTCCTACAACTAAATCTCGGTTCAATTGTTATTTGATAAAGTTATTATTATTATCTGTTTGATTAACAAAATCACTGAACACTCTTCTCTACTTTTTTTCTAGGTATTAATTATATTCACAATACTAATACGCCGCAGAAGTTAGCAGACTAAAACCTCGACCCACATCGAACCCGATTAGCTTTCAACCGCTAAGTACAATTATTACATTATAGAAAAAAGTCCTCGTAGAAAAGCGTGCGTAACGCGTATTATATCCTTACCCTGATGTGAGAGACAAGATAGTCCATCAAGATATTCTTTTTCTTAGAAATTTCTTCCTGGTGATCAAGACCATGATTCATGCCCATAACAAGAGTGCTGATGAGACCACCTTCCCATATGTTCCATAACCACTGCGGCACGTAGCACAGCATCGCCTGTCAAGGGTTGAAAAAAAGATATAAGTACACTGTTAAAAATGCAAGAGAATTTAATACACAAAACGACATGAGATTTATGAAACGGGCATATGAATTCCATATTAAGGAGGATCGGTGGCGACTCCCAAAGTCAAATCACAGATAAATTTTCGCGATCGATTCTTTAAAGTTATTATTATTATTATCGTTTATTTGTGTAGAGGTTTTCACCTATTACAAAGGATGGTGGCGCATTTAACGCATATTACATCTTTAATCTTAATACTAATAGAAAATGAACAATAACACAGACCAAGGATAACTTATTTATATTACCTATCTTACCGAGATGACACATAATTAATCTCCTAGAGCGAAAGCACGCAACTTACATGCAGCTAGTATAAATAAAGCTATGTTTTGGGCTTGCGTAGCATCGACATCTTCTAGAGTAAGATAGAGATGGGGAAAGTTCAGGTACTGGGTCCTTACGTTGCTATATAATGGACATTCACATAGGAAATGCTCAAGGGTTTCTGGCTTGAGTAATGTACATACTTCGCATACAACACTATTGTCTAGTTTATAGAGCAGTTTCTTATATCTAAAGGTGGTCAAGCTACGACCTTCGAGGCGGCATTGCGCTACTAGTCTAATAAATGGGAGAGGAATGTCTGTAGTTAGGTACTTTTCGCATTGTAGTTCATTTAACTGTTTTATATGTTTATAGGCCGGATTATAAGTCGAGAGTAACGCTCGTACTGCATCTGATTGAAATTTTTTTTGTGCTATGTGGTCCAACAATGGTTTAGTTTGATTTGAGACTGATGCGTACGTCATGTTTACAAGAATCGACGAGAACCCAACCCTATCTAACAGTTCGCGCAGACTAGAGAACCAGTTATACTTTTCAACGTTCGTGTCTGAGAGATCCAATGCCACTAGCCGGTCCAAACAAATTCGAGGAAAACGCATCGGTCTCATTTCTAGAATTTTCAATAGAAAGTTTATGGCCCTTTTTACTAGTTGTACTGTTATGGTCGTGGAGCCCGTTTCCAGTCTGATCATATAACCCGGAGTGCTTGTTGGTACCGCAAGTAGTTTTTTATAAAAGTGGAGTTGTACTTTGTCTATATCATTGTAGTGGCGTATTCCCCATATATGAGATGCGTATAAAAGTGTGGAGGTTACAACGGTATTAAGCAGTTTAACTCGCGCTTCCCAATTATTGACTTTAGCGATCACCATAGGGCCCCATATGGTACCTAGGGCCATCATTGCTCTAGTCTTATAGTGTTCTGCTGCTACATTAAATAGGCCTGAACTTGTAAAAGGAACTCCCAGATACATATATTTCTTTACCACTTCGAGGGGTGTGCCATTATATCTTAATGGCCTTATTTTCTTTTTCCGCCCTGCCTTTTGAAATATCATGACTTTTGTTTTTCCTATATTTACTTCAAGTTTATTAGCGTCGCAATAGGACTTTAGGGTATCTAGCTTTCTTTGGAGTTCCAAGACGTCGTCTGCAATAAGGATAAGGTCATCGGCAAACAATAATAGTTCGATTTTTTCATTAATGTTTTCATGGCCATGTTCAATAAAATACCTATCTATATCCGCGAGTAGCAATGAAAATAAGGTTGGGCTCGCGGGGTCCCCCTGTAGGACACCCTGCGTTGCGCTTATCTCTTCAGTCTTATGATTCGCATCCAGCTTAACTTTAAACGTCGCTGACCTATAAAGATTTTGGAGCACCTTGATAATTTTTGTACTAACTCCCGTAGCGTATAATTTATCCCAGAGAATTCCATGGCTCACTGAATCAAATGCTCGTCTAAAATCAATGAAAGCCGCAAAAAGCTTCCCTCCTGGTTTCGCTAGAGCTAGTCCTATTTTCGCAGTCAGCGTAAATATATTGTCATCGCATGAGCGTCGGCTCCTAAACCCTGATTGCGCTTCTGGCAGGATACCGTACATCTCAATCCATGTATTTAATCGTCTCGAGATTACCCCAGTGAACAATTTGGCGAGCGTGTTTGCAAGAGCAATACCCCTGTAATTGAGCGGGTCGCACTTATCTCCTTTATTTTTATAAAAAAGTATAATTTCGGATTTACTCCAATCCGACGGAATCAATCCAGTGGATAGTACGCGATTAAACAGCACCGCGATATACTCAATCCAGTCACTCGGAAGAGCCTTGAGTAGCTCATAGGTAACTCCGTCCGGACCCGGAGATTTATTTGGCTTAGCCCACCTTATTGCATTTCTAATTTCGTCAATTGTGATTTCTCTATCCATTATTGGATTGTTAAGCTCCAGAAAAACTCTAGGGTTGGGATCTCGCGGAGGTAAGAGTAGATTATAAAATTCTTGCCATTCTGCTATGGGAATTATACAACGGGTAAATGCTTTCTTTTTAAGTTTTTTATAAGTTTTCCAAAATGACTCAGAGTCCTTGACATTAGAGAGCGCCTTTTGGACTGTTAGTAAATAGTTACTTTTTTTCGATTCGATAAGTTTTACGTATTCTTTCCGTGCATCTATAAAAGCATTTTTAATCATCTCGGAATCTTCAATTTTCTTGTTTCTTACCCAGCGACGGTAATAGCTATTCATTGCTTTCCTAGCCTCATGACAATCATGGTCAAACCACGGCTTATTTGGCTTGCATATTTTCTTGGGCTTGTGTACCATGCCTAAATCTCCTGCAACCGTCCAAATTGAGTCTACAATGGTGCTATTAAGAGAATCCACTGAATCGTCATTCCGTGTTTGCGGCAAGGCGACCGTCATGGCACTTGTATAATCATCTTGTGCATCTTGGTTCCATTTCAATTTCGGGGGAGGCAAGGTATCTCTTTCCGCGGCTTGTTCAATTAATGAATTGCAGTATTTTATTTGTAACTGAATCGGTAAGTGGTCTGAGGTGCCTTCGTTAATCACAAAAAAATCACTACTGATTTCAAGTCCCAGCATATTGGTCCATACAAAGTCTATTATTGTATTACCATTTCCCCAGTATGTAAATTCGCCCGCACTATCCGATCGCGACCTTCCGTTTACCGTTATTAGCCCTAGTTCTTCAAAGCATTCAAGCAAATCTCGGCCATTATTATTAATCTCTGTATCACGGGACTGCCTAGCCCCCGTAAATTGCATGCCCTCCATCTGAAATGTATCAAGTTGGTTGCGATCTCCAATCCTGGCATTAAAATCGCCTCCTACTATCAGAGGTAATTGAAACTTTTCCAATAGTTCAAAGAGATAGTCGCTTAGGAACTTTAGTCTATCCTTATAAAAGTGATTTCGCAGATATACGCTAACTAGTATGAACCTTTCTTCCGCTACATGAAATTCACCTGATATCCACATATTACTAATATCTAATATAGTGTATTTTGAGATTCTTTGTTTATTTATCAGAATCCCTAGGCCGCCGCTTGCTCTGCCTCTCATATAGTCTTTTGATGCTTTACTTATTATTGTTTCATAATTCTCTAAGTGCTTTGGTAAACTTAATCTTTCACCCATGAACCACGTTTCACTAACGCAAATTAAAGCTGCCTCCTTCCACACTGCATTATTACTTGTTACAATATTTTCTAAGAAAGTTTTCAGCCCATGGACGTTCCAAAATAGTATATTCGTGCTCGTTATTTGGTCTTTAAATGCTAGACTTGATCTATGATTTGTGGAAACTTTTACATTTTCTTTTGGCAAATTACTTTTGATACCTGAAATGTCTGTAGTCTCGTCCTGGCTAGGGTAATCTGTGGCTTCATATACTGTTAAGGATTTTGTATTAAGCAATGTATCGCAAATTGGTGAGTAAGCAGTGGGTGAGCCTATGATGTTGATCGTCTCTGTTGTATCCTTGTCTTCATTGTTCTTGGGTTTCCTGCTGTCTAGGACGTCGTTCCCAATACTGCTGCGATATTCTGGACACCTGTGTGGATTGGGTGTGCGTTCCACTCTCTCTCCGAAACTTCTCCACTAAGCCTGTGCCTACTTTCCAGATATACAGATTTTCGTTTATCCAGAGCTTCCTGTAGCCGATTTTCACTTTTGCTCCTTGGTCTTCCTTTTCTCTAGCAATTTTCAGAATCTTTCTCTGAACCTCTCTTTCTTCCAGTGTCATATCGTGATTAATTGATATTGATGATCCAGCTAGCTTTTTTTTGTTGATCATCAGCTTCTTTTTCACCTCAGCACTCTCGAACTTGACTATAATGAAGTTGACTTTTCCAGCTTTTACAAAGGGTTTGATTTCCTTAATATCACCAGAAATGTACAATTCTGTAGCAAGCAGGTCTTTTACCGCTGCCTGCACGTCACTCTCTTGAACTTCCAAGCCTCGAATGATGACACTATTTCTTTTCTCTTCGCGTTCACGTACCTCGCTTTTCCTTTCTAGTTTTGAAATTCTCTCTTTCAACAAATCATTCTCAGCCTCCAGTTGTAACATTTTCGCTTGGCATTCTTCGCTTGCCATAATGGATCTGTCCATAGATTCCTTGATACCATTATAGTCTCGTTTTATTTCCTGCACATCTGAGGTTAGGTTTCGTAGCAATCGCATGATCTCCTCGAGACCCTTTGTGTCTGCTGCCGTTGTATCATGAGCTGTGTTCACCGGAGAATTCGCATTTATATCTTTCTTGTTGTTGTTCGTTTTTGATTTGTCGTTTTGCGGACTTTTTCTCTGCATATGATCAGTGATCTTTCCTCCTGCCTTATTTGCTGCCGCTTGGCGTGTAGAATCCTTGCCCACCATGTTGAGTTTCGGCGAGGCTAACCTCACTTTCCTCGGCTCAATGAAAATTACTTGGCTTCGTTGATATTTTGAATGTACCTCGTGAATAACTCTTGTGTGTGTGCTAAATGTCTTTGGCTTAGAGATTCGAATTACCAAACTTAATTAAAACTCAGATGTTACAAGATATTTGCAATTATTTTGCGATGCAGCCAAGGTGCGTAGCGTATAGTGCGCGCAGCGCCACCAATCTCCCCGATTCTTTAAAGTTTAATGCATTAAATAATAACAGTGGAGGGTGATTTGTATTAAAGCATGTAGACTTAATCCAGAGAAAGATTAATAGTCACGGATTTGCATAAAGATTAACTGATTAACGTTTCTTTTCAGTGTGATATATTTTCGTTCAGTTTTTTCCAAGTATTATCTTTAATTCTTTGCCGATTTTTATGAACGATAGCTCATTGTTTTTCTTAAAAGATTCTCTACGAATTGACCTCCTAGATATTTCATAGTGTTCATCGTTTTGTAATTATAGCCTGTTGTTTATGAAAGTATTTTAATTTCTGTTAAACAACAGTCTAGAATTATTAAACAATTAACACTATGAAATATCTAGGCGGTCAATTCGTAGAGTATCTTTTAAGGTAGAGAATGAGCTGTCCCTCATTCAAATCGGCCAAGAATTACAGATTATACTTGAAAAAAACTGAACGAAAATGTATCCCATTGAAAAGAAACGTTAATCAGTTAATATTTATGCAAATCCGTCATTATTAATCTTTCTCTGGATTAAGTCTACATGCTTCAATACAAATCACCCTCCACAGCTATTATTTAATGCATTAAACTTTAAAGAATCGATCACAAAAATTTATCTCTGATTTGACTTTGACAGTCGTCACCGATCGTCCTTAATATACTTTTATTGTCCATTTTTACAATAGTATGAGAATTCTCCGATACAAGTATTTAAAAATTACAGTACTTGAGTATTGTAATCTTCATTTTAATATACAAATATTGTATTTGTCAATGACAAATGCATCTGAAAATTAATATACGGTATATGCATTCAAGCTTTATATACGGTATATTAATTTTCAAAAACAAATGTTTTACACCGTTAAAAATGCAAGAGAATTTAATACACAAAACGATATGAGATTTATGAAACGGGCATATGAATTCCATATTAAGGAGGATCGGTGGCGACTCCCAAAGTCAAATCAGAGATAAATTTTCGCGATCGATTCTTTAAAGTTTAATGCATTAAATAACAACAGTGGAGGGTGATTTGTATTAAAGCATGTAGACTTAATCCAGAGAAAGATTAATAGTCACGGATTTGCATAAAGATTAACTGATTAACGTTTCTTTTCAGTGTGATATATTTTCGTTCAGTTTTTTTCAAGTATTATCTTTAATTCTTTGCCGATTTTTATGAACGATAGCTCATTGTTTTTCTTAAAAGATTCTCTACGAATTGACCTCCTAGATATTTCATAGTGTTCATCGTTTTGTAATTATAGCCTGTTGTTTATGAAAGTATTTTAATTTCTGTTAAACAACAATCTAGAATTATTAAACAATTAACACTATGAAATATCTAGGCGGTCAATTCGTAGAGTATCTTTTAAGGTAGAGAATGAGCTGTTACTCATTCAAATCGGCCAAGAATTACAGATTATACTTGAAAAAAACTGAACGAAAATGTATCCCATTGAAAAGAAACGTTAATCAGTTAATATTTATGCTAATCCGTCATTATTAATCTTTCTCTGGATTAAGTCTACATGCTTCAATACAAATCACCCTCCACAGCTATTATTTAATGCATTAAACTTTAAAGAATCGATCACAAAAATTTATCTCTGATTTGACTTTGACAGTCGTCACCGATCGTGATGTGCTGTACCATACATTAATTTTACATTACACTTGTATACTAAATTTAATATTCTAGCTTATGAATAAAAACTTGCAGTAAAAGTACACTAAAATTCAAGTAGATTTTTTTTACAGTGTATAACTTAAGTACCATTCAACCGATTAAGCTGAAATTTGGCGCAGAAGTGAAGCAGATCATCTATGACTGTTACAATTTCTTACAAAATGTATGTAAAATGTATATTTTATTGAAATTTCAAAAAAAAGACCCTTATCGCTCATTAAAAGTACACACTGAGAGAAGAGTTTGTTAACAGTTAACAAATCTTGGTTAAATATATTCGAATAATATTCGAAATATTCGGTAACATATATTTTTTAAGGGACGTACGTGTTCATAGCAGTTTTCTCGGTATTTCGAGCTTTTATTTACGGAGTTGTCTGAATTTGAAGAATGGTTATTTCGGTCTCAAAGTGTTATCAGGGCAATTTTCGTATATAACATGTACTAAATTTCCCAATTTTGCACATTAACTATTATTGTAAATGGTCGGTAAAATGGTTTCAAATTTCACAGACAGCATCCTCTGAACCTATTCTATAGCATATTAAAAAATCACTTTTCTCTCTGATCGTGAGGTTTGTGCTCATACTACCTTAAGGGGAGAAAACTCTTTGGACGCCCGAAAATTAGTCATTTTGTACGAATTTTTTTAAATGTGTTAAAATAATCTTATGCTTCTGAAAATTTAACCTTATTTTATTAGATCTTTTAACATTTGAAAAACATTTTTATTTTTTTTTTACAACACAAAATGGTGGCGTTATTCCGCGATTATCCCGAAACTACATTTTCAAAAACTGCTCGTGCTGCGGCTTAAAAAGTTATAGACCGATCTAGCTGAAATTTTGGGAGGTTTCTGTCAATATCATTAACGGAAGGATATACCTATAGCTTTAAGGATATCGCTTCAATAAATTATTTTTTGAGGTGACAATTGTCGAAGAAAATAGCCGAAAATTGGAGCTTTTCATTCAAAAGTCTATTTGATATTTAATTTTATCCTTTTTAAATAATTTTATAGGTTTATCCTTCCCCTACAATTGTTAGTACACGAAAAAAAAAATATTTTTCTGATTCAGATCACTCGAAAAAATACTGTAAATGCAGCAGTTTTCGATGCCGCCGAAAAGCAGGCAGAAAGAAGAATTCATAACGTCGCCATTTTGTGTTGTAAAAAAAAAATAAAAATGTTTTTCAAATGTTGAAAGATCTAATAAAATAAGGTTAAAGTTTTGCAATGATAAGATTATTTCATCACCTTTAAAAAAATTCGTACAAAATTACCAATTTTCGCGCGTCTAAAGGTGTTTCTCCCCTTAAGTGCAAATAAGTAATCTAGAAAGATTATCTGTCACGTGGACCACGTGTAAAAGATAGAAGAAAGCAAAATGTGACACCATACCTGGAAGAAAAGGGCGAAGCAGACCCACTGGTAGTAAGTGTAATATTTCCTCGCATCCACATTGCCAAAGTCGTTGGCTACACCAGGGTGAGCGACTTCCATACCGATCTGCAAAGAAAAGAGTGTCGGGTTTAGCCGATAGTGCACGCGACGAAGATTTAATTACAGCCTAACTAAACGTCAGAGTAGAGAGCATAGGTATATATCATCACAGGAATACAATTGCCATCGCTGCTCTCATACTTGTTTCAATCAAAGAGATAATGAAATCCAAGTAGCACCCACGGTGTGAGTATATGTGTGCACAAGAATGTAATTGCAAGTACCTAAAGACGTGTGGTGGCACCGATTATTGTGTCTGAATCATTGTGCACAGCTGAAACAACATTCCTTTGCGGTGATTTTTTTTTTACATCATACGACGAGAGATACATAAGACAATAATTACCTAGAAAAATTGTTGTGTGTATGACAAGATTTTATTTAAAAGAAGTTGTATCGTTTCTATTTTATTTTTATATTAAAAACGCGAACATTTCGGATAAAAACGAATTTCGTATTGCCTTCGGTTATTTTTAATGCCGCACGCGCTGCGAATTATAAATAACTTTACTGATTTATGGCATAAATTATTTTATGTTAATTATTTTCGTCATATATAGGCTGAAGGACTTTGGTCGATGGCAAATTTGCAATAAAAACGTAAAAAATGTGTAAAATATTTAGTTGTGTAATCTGTTAAGAATGTAAATTTGTTCCATGCTTTGTATTGTCAATAAACTCACTAGCACTATTTTTATACTCAGTAAAGAAAATTGTGTGGAAATTCTCGTATTTAACAGACCTGTTGTGTTAATTTGACACCATTTCTTGTGTTTTTCTGATTTCATGTTTAATTCTAAAAAAATAGTTTTGTAAATGTAGCGACTTTATATTTATTTTTGTGTAAAATCAGGAGTGCTATAAAAAGTTTGTAAAAATGACACATATTTGTGTTAAATTGGAAGTACCATTAAAAGTTTGTAGACTATAGTTTTTTTTTTGTAATAATTACAAAAAATATGTCAAAGTAAAATTTAAAAAAAATTTCGATCTATTATTTTTGGTGTAAAATTAACAGAAATATTCTGTGAATATCTTGTGACAGAAAATATCCGTTAAAAGTGCAGAAACTTCAATTATGTTCTTACTGTCTATGATATGCTTGATTGTAGATAAATATATGACAATTTTTATGGGAACAATGACATCCTAATAAATCGAGTATTGGAATATCGTTGTTCCCATTATTTTCTAATAATGACCTTTTTTTTTAATAATAACCAATCCATTTTCTTCCAATTACTATTAATTACCTGAAAAAAATATATATACATGATTTATGGGATAAACACATAGAATTCGAAAGTAATGAGATTATTACAACGTTTCTAGAAATATACTTTTGTCCAGAAGATTTTGAAACGTCTGAATAAAAATGGTTTACAGTTTTGCTACTAACTGGTTAAGGGGGCAAAAAGCTCCACACTAGTCAAATCAGTGCTAAATTTTTCAAAGCGTTTCTACAATTTCAGATGGTTTAATAATCTGTTCCAAGGTGTTAATCACATAGCAGCATTAGTTCTTGATATTCAAATACATTCACAGCTGTCATATGAACAGTAAAACGATCAATATTTCCAAATTTCCGATATCATGTTTGTTTCATCCAGTTTTGTAAAAGTGTAAACCGTAATATCAGTCCGATTATGACGAAACATAGCTCATTTTGATCAGTGGAAGATCCTTAATCGATTGACCGTCCGGATTTTCTATAGTATCAGGGGTTCAAAAGTTACAGCCATTTGTATACTTGATGTTAGGTTATGATAGGATAAACAAACGGTTGTATCTTTTGAACTACTAATACGATTTTAAAAAATAGACGGCCAGTCGATAGAATATCTTTTAGCAAACAAAATGAGCTATTGGTCGTCACAATCGGACTGATATTACGGTTTACCCTTTTAAAAAACTGGATGAAAAAACATAACATCGGAAATTTGCAGATATTGATCGATTTACTGTTCATACGACAGCTGTGAATGTATTTGAATATCAAGAACTGATGTTGCTATGTGGTTAAGGGGGCAAAAGCTTCACAGTAGTCAAAACAGTGCTAAATTTTTCAAATCGTTTCTACAATTTCAGATGGCTTAATAATCTGTTCCAAGGTGTTAATCACATAGCAGCATTAGTTCTTGATATTCAAATACATTCACAGCTGTCATATGAACAGTAAACCGATCAATATTTCCAAATTCCCGATGTCATGTTTTTTCATCCAGTTTTGTAAAAGGGTAAACCGTAATATCAGTCCGATTATGACGAAACATAGCTCATTTTGATCAGTGGAAGATCCTTAATCGATTGACCGTCCGGATTTTCTATAGTATCAGGCGTTCAAAAGTTACAGCCATTTGTATACTTGATGTTAGGTTATGATAGGATAAACAAACGGTTGTATCTTTTGAACTACTAATACGATTTCAAAAAATAGACGGCCAATCGATAGAATATCTTTTAGCAAACAAAATGAGCTATTGGTCGTCATAATCGGACTGATATTACGGTTTACCCTTTTAAAAAACTGGATGAAAAAACATAACATCGGAAATTTGCAGATATCGATCGATTTACTGTTGATATCACAGCTGTGAATGTATTTGAATATCAAGAACTAATGCTGCTATGTGATTAACACCTTGGAACAGATTATTAAACCATCTGAAATTGCAGAAACGCTTTTAAAAATTTAGCACTGATTTGACTAGTATGGAGCGCTCCAATCTCCTTAAGGGCACTATAGGTGAACTTCACCTTGAGAATTGGGAACGTGTCTGAGTTCACGTAGACCTTGGTCTGTATTTGAAGGGATATTATCAGCTGGAAGGGCAGGTGAGGGTTTTGCCCATGGGCAACGATTAAGGTAGCAAACAACAGTTGACAAACTATAGAAATTTCCGTTTCGTTGGCAATATAAGTATTCGATAGCCATCCCAAATTGTTTCTACATATTTTTTACGTTTAAATCGAAATTTTAGATTATCGTGATGCCTCTAAGTTTGCATTGTATCATTTACTAACAAAACACAGTAAAATGTTTTACTGCCAATGAGAGATATAATTGACTGACACGAAGGATGTTTTACTTCTTCTCATTGCTACGTCAATTGATGGTGTCAACAAAAGATAATAAAAAGCTTTATTGTGGTTTCCTTATCTGCGTTTTTTTATCATGAATTTCAAGGTAAAATAGAGTATTTAACGTATTTTTTTACTAAATGATTGGGAATTTATGCTTACGAAATATTGTCATTGACAATTAGACGTAATTATATATTTTAAAAAATATTAGCACAAAGTTCCTATTTAAAACAACAAAAAGTGCCCAAATCTGATTGTTGAAGATCAATAAAAACTGTTCATTTATTGATGCTATTTGCATATAGTTAATTAGTTAGAATAGCAGTTAAATTTACGTAAAAAACATTGCCATTAATTCAAGGCTATTTACAGATACACTTCAATATGTATACACGTGATACATAATAAATGGAAACCCATTTAATAACATTGTATAAAGTTAAACCACACATTTATGTATATCGTCCACTTTTAATTAAATATTTAATAATTAATCAATTATATCATATTTATAATTAATAAATTACTATCAAAAGCGACAAAAAGTGCCTCTGATTGCTGAATCTCAATTAAACCAGATATTGCTGCATATTTGCTTACAGTTAACAAATAAATAACCAGTGGAATTAACGTCTAAAATATAACAGCGGTGGAAAAACAAACATAGCAATTATTTCGAATACATTCACTTCAGCACGTAGTATATGGATCATTCCATACCAAGTGGGCCACTCAAATTTAGCATGGTCGGCAAAAGTGTTCATAATTTTTCCAAAAGTTGTTTAGAGTATCACGAACATCCACAAATTATTTCAGAATTTTAGCACCTATGATTTGCCCAAAATTTTACAAATATTTTTCTTATTTCATTTTTTTCAATTCGCTGTATATTCAAAATTACCGATCGTACAAAAAATTTGTTTCTGTATCAAATTTACGAATGTACTTTTTAACAAAAAAATTTCCATAGTCGCTAAAAAAAATTCTTTTTTTTTTTAACAAAATAAAGTAATAATATTTTTTCTCGACCATTGCGATTTTTCTCAAAATTTCACAAAATTTCCATTATTATGCTTGCAAACTGCAGAAAAATTGGCGTGATGGTAAATGAATGGGCTACTTGGTGTGAAATGACCCACATGTGTGATGCATAATATATGGAAGAGCCGAAAGCCGAAGAGTCGCGTGACGCTTCGCATGCGGGTGAGTTCAACGCGCGCTGGTTTCCTCCGCATGACCACCTGTGGAGGAGGAAAGACAAAAAAAAGCTGTTCCACGCCTGCCTCCACACTTAAATCAGCTCTTATCGCGCCGTTTTTTCGCCTATGCATAAATCGCATAAAAATTTTATGGTTTTCCTTTGTTTATTATTCACCTGTCGATTAAAAGCGTCTGGCATGGTGAACGTCGAGGTGATCCAGCAGTAGGTGTTGATAGCGTGAGTTGGCAATCCCTGAACGATACAGGATATCGGATTCCCGACGTATTGGGTGGCCGTTATCACCAACGAGCACGTAAGCAACAACACAGTGGTGAAGGAATTGTGCATACGAAATATCATCGAGTCCGTTTTTATTTCCTGCCATTTTAGATACTGGCTCAAACCTCCTAGCAACTTATACATGATTGCTTATTTTCTTCAAAAAAAGTCCTGAATTTTTAAATCAAATTTCCTTCCAAAATTTTCTTCAATTTGTCTTGCGGTCAAAATGTTCTAATTTCCTCTTTGTATTTTAATAAAATTGTATAATTTTATGAATTAGCTTTGAGTTGAAAGTTCATGGATAGTTTTGAATATTGTCCTTTCAGTCACGCAGTTGAACACAAGTGACCGGACGACACATCGAGAGAGAATAAGCCTCTCTACACATACACATTTACACATACACACAACTCACACGACTACTATATGTCGTAGCTAACCGGCTGTGCCAGCTGTCCACGCGGCGTTTCTACTACTATTTCCCCTACCACCGTCGTTGATGTTTCCTTCGACACACCACGTTCTGTGTTGTTCCCCTCCGCGTTCGCCTCTTCAAAGGCGACCCTCGTTCGCGTTAACCTCACGTCACACGCGCTACGCGTACCAGATCCCGGTTCGCTCGACGTTCTCTCGATTCTCACTATTAAGTATACAACCAAGAGGAACTCGCGTTCGCATTGACGGACGGAAACAATTTCGTCTCAATTTTTTTAAATCCCCTTCACTTCCTCTCAACGTTGACGACAATTTCACCAAAAAAACATCACAAGTTTAACTCCAATTCGTTTCTTGATCCGACGACAAAGCTTACAACATAAATAGTATCTCGTTCAATAACCTCGTAAAATCCTTAGCACTTCACCAAATATTCGTGTTGTGTTTTATTTTCAATTTTTCGATTAACAAAATCGCTTCACTTCTTGTTAAGAAAAAAATAAATGCAAAAGGATATATTGTATCGGCCGGCGCTGTCGACACACTCGCTCGATTCTTTCTCTCTTTCCCTTCGGCGGGTTCGATGGTTCGTGTGCTCTCTTCTTTTCCCCCTCTCTCCCCCTTTCTCCGCCCCTTTGCAAGTAAGTAGGATGGGGTATCGTCGTGTGTATATAGCGATGAGATGAGCTGCTGCGGCGGCGGCGGCAGCAACGTGCCCGGCTACTGAATCTCTTCTCGATGGCTGCTTCGTACGTACGAGTCTCTTCGTCGTCGACTGACGAGAAGTGCCACAGTGGATTTGTCGGGGGGGAAAAACACGCGGCGGCGACGAGAGGCGCGCGGGGAAAGAACGGTGGTGGGTACTACTAGCAGCAGCAGCAGCAGCAGCAGCGCGCTTCGAGTTGCGAGAGTTGTTGAGGAAGGGGGCGCCATGCGGAGAGCCCGGCGTGCACAAGAACCCACCACGAAAACCCCCCACTTTTAGTTCAGTTACTTGGTGCTGTTGTGTGCTGTTGTGCTCGGTTCTCGTGAGCGTTGATTTTTAAGCCGGTTGCACTGTGCCGAGGCTTGTGCTCTTGTAGATTGCCCGGGGGTTTCGTATTCTCTCTCTCTCATTTTGTTTCCTACGGGCTGTCTAAGCCCTGCGACTTTCTCTCGCTTTGGCAGCGTGGAAGAAACGCCGTTAACTCGACACTGGGCTTCTGATGGTACCGCGGTTATGGCGTTCCCCTTCCTGTCTGGATGTTTTTTGTTTGGCTGGTGGAGTATTCTTCTGGGCCTTTTCAGGAGCCCTGCTGGGCTGGCAGGGATAACAGAGGGCGCAGATGTGCCATTATCGTTTTTGGGACTGGGGGAGGGGGTGGCTGATGAATTTGGGGTACGTGCGGATTGGCATGGTCAAGGTCGTTCTTCTAATACACTGAGAGAAGAGTTTGGTAACAGTTAACAAATCTTGGTTAAATATGGCGAAATGAACCATTTAGTTATTCTTATTGAATCTCACTTGAGCCAAATAAGATTTGTTAATTATTAACAAATGTCAGCGAGCTTCATTTGCGGCAAGCAAATTTTATTTAGCTCAAGTGAGATTCGATAAGAATAACTAAATGGTTCATTTCGCCATATTTAACCAAGATTTGTTAACTGTTAACAAATGTTAACAATCTTTTCTCTCAGTGTACAAAATGGGCATGATTGTGGAAAGGGTGGGGTTGATTTCGAAATTTCGTTAAGATTATCTATTTGGCTTTTTGAGAGTTTTGATTTTTTTGTCAATTGGAATTTTGTAAAAAATGGGACTGTTTTCAAAAGTGGAACAATATAGAGGAGAATACTTTGCAATCCCACCGGTAGAAAACTTCCTAAACCCTCCTGTTGGAAATCGTCGCAATCTCTCCGTTTGAACCCTTCCTAAACCCTCCTGTTGGAACCCGTCGCAATCCCTCCGTTGGATTTCGTCGAAATTCGCCCGTTGGATTCTTTCGCAATCCCTCCGTTGGATCACTCCGCAAACTCTCCGTGGAATCTCTTCGCAAACTCTCCGTTGAATCTCTTCGCAATCCTTTCGTTACCCATCCGCTGAATCCCTTCGAGATCCCTCCGTTGGACTTCTGTGAAATCCCTCTGTTGGATTTCTTCTAAATTCCTGTATTGACTTTCTTCAAATCCCTCCGCTGGA
The DNA here is from genome assembly GCA_963970395.1 of Ephialtes manifestator. Classification (NCBI taxonomy): domain Eukaryota; kingdom Metazoa; phylum Arthropoda; class Insecta; order Hymenoptera; family Ichneumonidae; genus Ephialtes; species Ephialtes manifestator. Next base: position 14,928,044 of record OZ019982.1, read on the forward strand.
TTTCTTCGCAAACCCTCCGTTGAATTTCTTCGCAATTTCCCCGTTGGATTGTTTCGCAATCCCTCTAAGACCGATCCATTGCATCCCTTCGAGACCCCTGCGTTGGATTTCGTTGCAACCCTTCTATTGGATCTTTTCGCGATCTCTCTGTTAACTTTCTTCGCAACCCCTCCTACGGAACCCTTTAAAATCTCTCTGATGAATCCGTTCGTAATCTCTCCGATGGATCCGCTTGCAATCCCTCCGTTGGATCCTTTCGCAACCTCTCTATTGAATCCCTTCGAAATCCCGCTGCTGGATTTCTTCGCAAACCCTCCGTCGGATTTCTTCGCAATCCCTCTATTGAACTCTTTCGCAATGCCTCCGTTGAATTTCTTCGCAATTTCCCCGTTGGATTGTTTCGCAATCCCTCTAAGACCCATCCGTTGCATCCCTTCGAGATCCCTGCGTTGGATTTCTTTGCAACCCTTCTGTTGGATCTTTTCACAATATCTCTGTTAACTTTCTTCGCAACCCCTCCTACGGAACCCTTTAAAATCTCTCTGACGAATCCGTTCGTAATCTCTCTGATGGATCCGCTTGCAATCCCTCCGTTGGATCCTTTCGCAATCCCTCCGTTGGATCCTTTCGTTGGATCTCTCTATTGAATCCCTTCGAAATCCCTCTGTTGGAATCCTTTGCGATGCCAACGTTGAATCCCATCGCAATCCCTCTCAGCCTAAAGCTTCGAGAGTCGGCCGCACTGAGTCACTTGCATCGCGTGTCTGTAATACAGTAAAGGTTCTCATAGCTTAACTTCTCTTTTCTAACGAATGCAAGTTTGACCGTTTTCATAGAATACTTGTTTTCAATTATGTAATCTACAGGAGGTTACACTTAAATAATGTACACTCGCCTAAAAGCCTGCTGAATGGCATTTCATTCAGTTAGATCAATGAAAAGGCTAACCCTGGTTTAAATCTTGACTCAGATCCTTTCATGTCACTCTAGTTCAAATTTGATATTCACTGTAACTTTTTTCATTGTTCATGCAACTTGATAGAAGTTACGTTTTGTTCATGCACCTTGACAGAAGTCCGTTTGCGATCACAATTTCCAGTACCATGTTGATAACATTTTCAAAAATGTTTGACTATGCTTCTTAAAGTTTCAAAATCGTGAAAGCACGATTGTTATCATTTTCCAACACTCTTGTATTACATTGTATGTATGCGAGGTACTTACACATTTGACCTTCACAGCTGACGTGACCTCAAAGCCATAATACCACTTAATACCATTACGCATTATAAGTCTGGATTATCCGTTAAGTATAAGTCGTACGAATTTCGCAGTGCACGACACTGTTACTCATTTCCTTGATGACATTATTGTCTGAAATTCGGTTCAAAGTAAAACGATATTCCAGGCAACAAAATATATTAATTTAGGCATTTCCGTAAAACCTAAAAAATCAATAATAACCAATACACAAAAAAATGAGAATTCCTTGGATAATATTCCGTTTCTTGTTTCGTCCTTTACTCAGTCTTTTGAAGGCACTCAGATCTGGTTTATGGTCTTTACCAGCCGGAGGTGGAATGCGCAAGAGAAAAGAACTAGGTTGGGCAGCCCCAGTTATTGAACAGATAACAAAATCGTCTCACTCTAACTCTGAAAATCCTAAGGATGAACAAGGATATAAAAATGCACCATTTAGTGAAAAGATTACCCATTGGCTGTTGGCCCAATGGTGGGAGAACCTAACTACTTTTAAAAGTATATACACAATACGTGGAAGTCACTAATTGGTGTACGGTCACTAACTGGGCCATTTACCTAAGCAATTGTCTCGCGAGACTTGTTCCGTAGCCTTTCGACGCTCGCTGGACGCAAACGAGCTTATAATTAGGGACAACTCGTGAGATCGTCGCTCACAGATATAGAAACCGTTGAGTGAGTCGGATACGTATAAGTTTAGTAGTAAGAGTTGCGAGATAAGATGGAGTGATTGGTAGCAGTCGTTGAAGTTAGCCTGGGAGGCCATCGGTAACGCTCGGTCAGTTCGGCCCTGCGAGCGGCTTTCACTCTGGTTCCTCTACTTTTTCTCCTCGCCGATAAAACCGCACAACCACGGGCAATGCCATTTTACCGCAATAAACTTGTGCGCCATGTCAATTTGCCCATGAAAAACTGATACTCTCTACAGTTAAGGGTAAAGTTTTTCGTTACAGTTCCACAATGTTTGAGTAATATTTTGCAATCCTTAGAAACCGGTTAAGCCGATCAATTTCTTGCAGGTTTGACCGACAGGAATTTGAAATCTCGCACGATTATTGCTACACTGTCATGATTCCGCTGTACGTTGTAGGCCGCTAAATAAATTGCTATATGTGTCTCTGAGTAAAGCGAAATGCCAACTGGCCTTGATGCCTCCGAATTACAGAGACAGATTGCGAATTGACGATAATACGATTCCCAACATTCATTGACGCCCATAAAAATTTCACGACTCACCAATTGTAGTCACCTTCTATTTTGGGATATTTGACCGGGGAATATGCAATTGACCACGTGATTATTAAATTAGATCGGTCGAATGCTGATCACTATAGCTAAATGTAAGTAGCATGGTATGATATGATAACTGTACGGAGAAAAATTGCTCAGCGGCACAAAGAACGTGAATGAATAAATAAGTTCCCAGAGATGGACATGGTTAAAACAATCGACAAATTGGTTGGTCCAACAACGGATCTGGTGGGTCTCCCAATCAGTTGGTAGACGTATTTCACAACTGTTCCATGATCGTACTGATTATCTAGTTGGACCACCTAGTTGTTTGGTCTAACAACTAAGTTGGTTCAACCAACAACATATTTGTTTGATCGAACAACACAGTTGTTTGATCGAACAACTCAGTTGGTTGATCGAACAACTCAGTTGGTTGATCGAACAACTCAGTTGGTTGATGGAACAACTCAGTTGGTTGATCGAACAACTGAATTGGTTGATCGAACAACTCAGTTGGTTGATGGAACAACTCAGTTGGTTGATGGAACAACTGAGTCGGTTGATCGAACAACTCAGTTGGTTGATGGAACAACTCAGTTGATTGAGCCAACTCAGATGATTGAGCCAACAACACAGTTTTTTGATCTAACAACTCAGATGATTGAGCCAACAACACAGTTGTTTGATCTAACAACTGAGTTGGTTGAGCCAACAACACAGTTGTTTGATCTAGCAACTCAGTTGATTGACCCAACAACACAGTTGTTTGATCTAACAATACAGTTCTTTGATCTAGCAACACACTTGGTTGAGCCAACAGCATAGTTGTTTGATCTAACAACTCAGTTGATTAAGCCAACAACACAGTTGTTTGATGTAACAACTCAGTTGGTTGAGCCAACAACACAGTTGTTTGATCTAATAACTCAGTTGTTTGAGCCAACGACTCAGTTGGGTGAGCCAACAACTCAATTTGTCGAAGAATGATTAGGGGCATCAAATAACCAAGTCCCTGGATCAACTAATTAAATTGATAGCTCACATCAATTTAATTAGTTGATCCAGGGACTTATCTAACTAATTAAAATTGATGACTAAAAAAAATAACTTGTTAAATTGATGGCTCACATCAATTTAATTAGTTGATCCAGGGACTTATCTAACTAATTAAAATTGATGACTAAAAATTGATTGATTAAAAAAAATAACTTATTAAATTGATGGCTCACATCAATTTAATTAGTTGATCCAGCGACTTGGTTATTTGATGCCCCTAATCATTCTTCGACCAACAAACTGATTGGTTGGACCAAATAATATCTCAAAATAATTGTTGAAGGTCTTAACTAAGTCAGTTTTACGAGCATATTTAAACGGTTGCGCCAGCTGATCATTTTTCACCATTTGGATAACAGCGATGGAAGGAACCGGCTTACGCCAATGGTCAATGTTCTGCGGACGAAACGTATCGGACACGTTGCATCAGAATGGCGGGTTGAGCTTAAAATCGAAGGGATATTCAATTCATGGTAAAATATAAACCAATGTAGGTGAGTTACGCCAATGGAGAGGGAGAAGGGTTACATCGTATATGCTGATGAGGAAATATTTATCTTGCACGGTGCATCTATCACCACGCGTCTGGAAATCAAATTATCAGACAACAATAGTTGACTTGAATTATTTATTTCATACACGTAAAATTTTACATCAGTCTTTCGTTCTATTCGTGATTACACCAGCGATAATAATATGTTATGGGAAATTTACATGTGGGTGCAATATGGTACGAATATCGCATATGATGGCGGAATAGAACGATAATGTGAGCAACCTATAAGTAATTTATTGATTGTTAATATAATACATGATTAATGACTAAATATTTTAACATCAAATTAATTTCTCCTGAATTGTATAGTAAATTAATAAATATGTTTCATTCTAATTACATAACGCATTCAGAGCACGAATTGTATAAGTAATTAATAGCAAAAAAATTGGAATATATGGCTATATATTTTGACTCTTACTGTTATTGAAAAAATAATTCACTCATTAAATGTTTACAAGAAAATCGAAATTTTCAAATTGCTATCATTTCATTTTTTTAATCCACCAGAATTATTCATTTTTTCTGCCAGACAGTTTTCCATTTTTAAACCATCAAATATTTTCATTTTTATTTTAAATCAGAAGTTTCCATTTGTTTTCCTCCAGAATTTTCAATTTTTAAATCATCAAATATTTTTATTTTTTTTTAAATCAGAAGTTTCCATTTTTTTTTCCTCCAGAATTTTCCATTTATTTCCATTAGAATTTTCCATTTTTTTTCCACCAGAAGCTACCATTTTTTTTTTCACCAGAATTTTCCATTTGTTTCTCTAGCAGAATTTTCGATTTATTTCCATGAGAATTTTCCATTTATTATTCCACCAGATTTTCCATTTTTTTTCCACCAGAAAGTAATCCAACATTGAAGAACAATTATTTCTTATTTCAATTAAAAGTGCCTCAGTCTTTTAAGACTTGAGTCACGAATGATCTTCTATTCATTTCGTGACTACGCCAATGGTGACAAAAAAAAAGTCGAAAAAAATGTACATGCTCAGTTCTAGTGTTGCGTCAGGCCGGCGACAAGACGAACGTCCACAACGGTACTACTATATAGATGATAGTAGTATGTTAATTTCCAGAGTTTTCGATCGTTGGTATCTCGTTGTTATTCACGATTTGGCCCCAATCCAGTTGAATGTACAGTTGCATTCGGGTTGATCGACATAGTTCTGATATATTGGTCCCAAATGGTTTTCAAAATTCCAGTTGTAATTTATTTTGTGTCCAGTTGCTGCTACGCCGCTGAAAACCCTGGGGGTCGTTGCAAATTTACATGTGCATCTCGTCGCAGCGAGTCTGCGAAACTGTATGGACGTTCGCCAGCAGCTCATATGCAGTTAGTCTACGCGTGCTCCGATATGGAGTTCCTGTAGAGCTCCAGCGATCGAGAAAGAAGTCCATTCATGGTAATTCGGTGGTCGGCAGGGTAGGCTTTGCGTTTGATGTCCTAGAGGGGTCCAATTTCCACAAGCAACGGCGTAATGCCTCGCAATACCTACACTGTAAAAAATGTTCGAGTTTTTCCTATACAAACGTGTATGACTTTTGTAAAACTTGGTATAGGAAATCAAAATTAATATGTTTGCATAATAAATTTAATACAGATCAATGAATTTCGATAATCCGTTGATAGAAAATTACAATACATGATTATTAAATCAATAATTACTAAATCAGTGCATGAAAATCAACATGCATTTTAGGAATTTTAGTGCCCGACTTGAAATTTAATACAAATTGCCGCATTAAATTTAAGATCAAAGTTATCAAAATTTCAGTTACTGATGTTGAAAAATACCCGTCAAAGTATTTGCAGTTTTGTCCACATAGATGTACTACTTTTTGCAAAATGTTTGTGTTTTTGCGACACAAACGTGTGAGAAATTTACAAAACTTGGTATAGAATATAAACATTAATATAGTTGCACAGTAAATTTAATATGCGTGTATGGATTTTACCAATCCGGTGATATAAAATTATAACACATGGTTACTAAATCAATCATTACTATATCAGTAAATGAAAATCAACATGAATTTTTTGGATTTTTAGTGACTGATTTGAAATTTAATACACATTTTCCAATAACGAAAAAAAATCCGCACTAGATCGCTAACGCTTATTACTTAGCATCGACTTCTGATAAGTTAGTCGAGATTTCCAAAATCGATTTTTTTTAAACACTGGAGCATCTCGCGCTGCTATTGCGGCAAATTTATGTTTGATTTATGTTTGTTGCTAGAACTTCACAGGTCTGCGGATATAATTTTTTCGAAAATCCGGATACCTGAGCTTCCTCGTGAGAAAAAGATTCCGTTCGTCCAAAAATTATGTTCACTTGAAAATATTTCCAACCCACTTCGCGCTCTGATTGCAATCGATTGAATATTTTGTTATGTCAATTATAAGTATGCTTGAGAGAATAATAGTTATACAACTCTTATGCCATTTAGATATCCAAAATTACTAAGTCGTTGATAGCGTAGTTGGTAGCGTGCGTGCGTTGTTAGGTACTTAGGTAGGTAGGTCGTAGGTTCAAACTCCAGTGTAAGCGAAAAAGTTTCTGTGGCGAAAACCAATACCCAACAATTTCTGATGACATAATTTGTTTGAAAAAATAATGTCCGTATAATATTTCTATTTTTTAAAATTGTTTTTATGTCCACATTAAATTTCCAACACATATGTGCTTGAGTTTTCAGATACCGCTCATATGAAAATTCATCATACATGTTTATGAAATTTAATGCACAGTTTATGCATATGGTCATATTAACATTAAATCTTAATAACGTTGAATTTTAATATTCCTCTAAATGTTATGATTTTTCATATACACATGTATACAAAATTTCATATACGATATCTGCAAAAAAAACTTCCAACACTTTTGTATTAATTTTAATACAGATTTTTTTAACAGTGTACGACATCCACAAAAATTTCGACCCCTCACTTATTTAAGGCATTGCGCAGTTGAGAAATATTTTTTAAAGTTTAAACTGTAACTAACCAAAATTAAAAGTAATTTTATAAAAATTGAAAACCACCCAAATAAAAAAATGAATCATTCGCACATTATAGTCGGGAAATTAATTCGTTAAGGGTGTAGTAATCGACTATAATATGCGAATGACTCCTATTTAACTTTTTTTTTTCATTTATCCAATTTGTTTATTAATTACACTCATTCTTTCAGTCAGGAGTTTTTTAATTTTTGTCAAATTTTTTTTTGTTTCATCGTTTTCAAAGTAATTCTAATATTTCACAATAAGCGTTGTGAAGTGAGTTACAGAATACGCAATAATGAACATCTTATGACAAACTTATGATATATTCAAATAGACTCAAAGTGTTAATTAGAAATTTATTATTAAAATCGTTAAATTAAAAATACAAATAATATTGCTGAATTTTTTAAATGATTTTATGTAATTATAGAATAATTAATAATAGAATAATTTTTCAATGATAAATTATGGACTATCGAAAGAAAATTAGGATTTTATATCTTATTCTCTTAGAAATTGACATTATGAAGAAATATTTACTTTCTTCATATTACCAAGAATTGTTACTAAGTTTTTAATTTATTTCCAACGCTTTAGGCTCCGCCACTGGCCAAAGAAAAATTATGAGCACCATAGCTTTCAAAGTAATGAACGAATATATGAAAAATGTCCGACCAACTGCAGTAAACGTTTCTTGGAATGAGGGGTGTTTAAAACTGTTACATTGCAACATTATGAAGAGTGACTGCACATAGGGTTCTCAGCCCTCTCGAGTTTTTTCTGCTTTTAAACGAAATTTAGAGCTATAAACGGCACCATTCACCAAGAAGGCCGAGAAAAACTCATATGAGTGACACCATTAGAGTGATTGCCAACACACACGCACTTTCAAGCCATAAAGTGGATACTAGAACGGAGAATTTGTTAAACTTTATTTTTATATGGTGAAAAACAATTTTTTTTTACTTATAGACAAACAAAATATATGAAACTGTCCAATAATCCTTCCGACATTTTACACCATTAAAATATTGCAGCATATTTGTTATTAAGAATTATTTAAAAGTGAAAAATTTTTAAATCATATTGAATGAGTATAAAAAAATATGTGAACTTAATAATTCAATTCCAACACTAAATAGAATTGTAAATATTATTGACTGTCGAAAAAAATAATGGGACTATATTAAAAAATGCTAATATTATTTTTTTTATAGTGTGCAGCAAAGAAATTAAAAATTGATTAATACTAAAAATATCAAACTTAAAAAATACGTGTGAATACGAATGAAAAAAAAAAATTATTTCGCGTGGCTATTCACGTTTTTATAACCTCATTAACAAAAAAGCCTCTTTCCAAGTAAACAAAAAAAAATCTCAAGTGTTATACTCGTTTTTAAATTCTTTGAATAATAGAAGAATGGCACTAAAAAAACTACTTTTTAAGTTTTCCCGTGCATGCATTTTTCATTCATCACATCAAAAGGCAGGATTCTTTATAAAATTGCACTATTGATCAAATTTAAAAAAAAATGTCGGAATTTTTTTTTCTCAAAAAAAAATTTTTTGTTAAAATATTACACTTTAAACATTTTTTTTAAATTAAAAAACAAATTATAATTTACCAATTTGCATTTCTATTTGAGAAAAGGCGGCACCATTAGAGTAACTGCAAACACATGCGCGCTTTTAAGCCATAAAGTAGATACCAGAACAGAGAATTTGTAAAATTTATTTTTATATCGTGAAAAACTGTAAACATTTTTTTTTTACTTATAGACAAACAAAATATAGACAACTGCCCAATAATCCTTCCGAAATTTTACACCGTTAAAATATTGCAGCATATTTGTTATTAAGAATTATTTAAAAGTGAAAAATTTTTAAATCATATCGAATGGATATAAAAAAATATATAAACTTAATAATTCAAATCAAACACTAAATAGAATTGTAAATATTATTGACTGTCGAGAAAAATAATGGGACTATATTTAAAAAATGCTAATATTATTTTTTTATAGTGTGCAGCAAAGAAATTAAAAATTGATTAATACTAACAATATAAAACTTTAAAAATATGTATTTCAATGGAAAAAAAAATTATTTCGCATTGCTATTAACGTTTTTTTAACCTCATTAACAAAAAAGCCTCTTTCCAAGTAAACAAAAAAAAAATCTCAAGTGTTATACTCGTTTTTAAATTCTTTGAATAATAGAAGGATGGCACTAAAAAAACTACTTTTTAAGTTTTCCCGTGTATGCATTTTTCATTCATCACATCAAAAGGCAGGATTCTTTATAAAATTGCACTATTGATCAAATTTTTAAAAAAATGTCGGAATTTTTTTTTCTCAGAAAAAAATTTTTTGTTAAAATATTACACTTTAAAATTTTTTTTTTAAATTAAAAAACAAATTATAATTTACCAATTTGCATTTCTATTTGAGAAAAGGCGGCACCATTAGAGTAACTACAAACACATGCGCGCTTTTAAGCCATAAAGTAGATACCAGAACAGAGAATTTGTAAAATTTATTTTTATATGGTGAAAAACTGAAAACATTTTTTTTTACTTATAGACAAACAAAATATAGACAACTGTCCAACAATCCTTCCGACATTTTACGCCGTTAAAATATTGCAGCATATTTGTTGTTAAGAATTATTTAATATAAAAGTGAAAAATTTTTAAATCATGTCGAATGGGTATAAAAAAAATATGTAAACTTAATAATTCAATTCGAACACTAAATACAATTGTAAATATTATTGACTGTCGAAAAAAATAATGGGACTATATTAAAAAAATGCTAATATTATTTTTTTTTTATAGTGTGCAGCAAAGAAATTAAAAATTGATTATTACTAACAATATCAAACTGAAAAAATACGTATTTCAATGAAAAAAAAAATTATTTCGTCTTGCTATTAACGTTTTTTTAAACCTTTTTACAAAAAAGCCTCTTTCCAAGTGAACAAAAAAAAATCTCAAGTGTTATACTCGTTTTTAAATTCTTTGAATAATATACGAATGGCACTAAAAAACTACTTTCTAAGTTTTCAATATTTATCAAATTTAAAAAAAAATGTCTATATGAAAATTTCGGAATTTTTTTTTCTAAAAAAAATGTTTTTCTTAAAATATTACTCATTTTTTAAAATTTGTTTTTGAATTAAAAAACATATTATAATTCACCAATTTGCATTTCTATTTGAGAAATGGTGGCACCATTAGAGTAACTGCAAACAGATGCGCGGTTTTAAGCCATAAAGTAGATACCAGGACAGAGAATTTGTAAACTTTATTTTTTATGGTATAAAACATACGCATCCAGGCTACGTATATAGAGACTCTCGGAGAGTTGTTTCTACGCAAAACAAAGTGCACACGTGTGTTCCCTTTTTTTTGCACTCTCGCTCTCTAACTCACTGTAGCTGAGAGTAGTTATTCCCTTTCTCATTCTGGCCACACGGTTCGCAACTCTGTTTCTGCAACGCGTAGTCCAGATGTTCACGCGATGTGATGCAACTACGATGCAATCTGATACACACGAAAGAAGTTCATCACGTGTGACATGCCGTCCCTAGTCACGTCATTTTTCCCCCTCGTAAAATACCAAAATATATCATAGAGGATAGAGGATAATCTGTGTTTTATGCTCAACGAAGCAAAATTTATTCACGATACCAATTTTCCTCTAGTACATGCATCGAATTTCTAAAAAAAAACGTCCTTTCATCTAGATTTTACTTGTGGATAATTGCACGAATTATTATACCTAAAATATCACTTTGGCTATCTCGTTTCCAACGATTTTTGAAACGAGGATCTTGATATTTGCATTTTCGTTGTGGTTTCTACTTTTTATTATTTTTACGATGTTTATTTCTGGGATAAGTTTATTTTTTCAACGTTCGTTAGATTATCGAGTTTTTCAAAATAGTCCTTAAATAAATGCTATAGCTAGTATTAAAATTCGTTGTGGTTTTTGAGAGAACACTGAGAAAAAATTATGGTATTAATAACTATAAAGTGACAACTATTCATTTATGGTTGGTACAACAATTTTTTTATAGTTGACACAACTATCAAATAGTTACTATAACTAGCAAATAGTTACCATAATTATTTTCGTAGTTATCGTAACTATAAAAATAGTTGCATGTAATAAAAATGAATAGTTGTCACTTTATAGTTGACTGTGCTATTACGATTTCTCTGAGTGTACTGCTTCATTTTCTATATTTCTCTCAAGGACTGTTACGCTTTTTGAGGACATTTTGCTCCATTTTACAAATATTCCAAAAAGACCATTACGCTTTTTGAGGTTGTTTTGATCCATTTTACAAATGATCCAAAAGGACCATTACTATTTTTGCGTACATTCTACTCCATTTTGCTTTCTCATTGAAAAATCTTTGTTTTCGCTAAAATTTTATTTTTTCCAAATTTCGAGACACAGAATGGTCCAATACGTCGAGAAAAGTGGTTTAGAAAAAATATCTGTATGTGTGTGTATTTGTATGCAGATTTCCTTGTAAACGCAATAACTGTCGTAATTTTAGATGCATCTTCTTCAAATTTGGGACACAATTGGACAGTCATTGGTATTGTAGTTGACGCAAATCGGTTGTAAAATTCAATTTTTACAGCATTTGGAAAATTTTGAAAACATTGTTTTCGCGCTATAACTTCCGCAAATTAAGAGATATCGGGCCAAAATTTTGTGTGTAAATGGACTACCGTCAAACCACCCGCGTAGAAAAAAAGAATCTTGTGAAGAATCTTTTAAAGAATCTCAAAAAAAGTCTTGAAAGAATCTTTGAAAGAATCCTTAAAGGAATCTTGAAAAGAATCACGGATAGGATCCGGAGCAAGATTCTTTCCAGGATTCTTTTTAAGATTCTTTCTATCCGAAAGCGTTCTGAGAATCTTACAAAGAATCTTCGAAAGAATCTTGAAAAGCGACTTTAAGAGAAGCGTGAACAGATTCCGCCATTAAGCAGAAAAATCGTTGAAAGAATTTTAATGAAATTCTTCAGAGGAATCGAACAAAACCGGTTGTGGCTTTCCCTTGGTGTCGAGACCGTATATTTCGGTACGTCAACGAAGGGTAAACCCCTCGTGTGTAGTCGAACTCAGAAAAGCTTTCCAGTCTTATATATACGCTGAGGCTTCAAACCACTTGCGAGAAACGCTCCGTCCGTTCGCCACCTAGTGACATCATACGAAACACTGGTGGACAATACTCCGCTAGATGGCGAGCGGTCGAAGCGTTTCTCGCAAGTGACTTGAAGCATCAACGTATATAAGACTGCAAAGCTGTCCTGAGTTCGACTATACACGAGGGGTTTACCCTTCGTTGACGTATCGAACTGTCTCGACACCAAGGGAAAGCAACAACAGATTTCGTTCGATTCCTCTGAAGAATTTCGTTAAGATTCTTTCAACGATTTTTCAGTTTAATGGGCGGAATCTTTTCACGATTCTCTTAAAGACGCTTTTCAAGATTCTTTCGAAGATTCTTTGAAAGATTCTCAGAACGCTTTCGGATAGAAAGAATCTTGAAAAGAATCCTGGAAAGAATCTTGCTCCGGATCCTAAACGTGATTCTTTTCAAGATTCCTTTAATGATTCTTTCAAAGATTCTTTTAAGACTTTTTCTAAGATTCTTTAAAAGATTCTTCACAAGATTCTTTTTTTCTACGCGGGGATACACGGAAAAAAAGGCTTGGTTAAATACGCGCCAGTCAATTTCTTGGTTAGACCAATCAGATTGTTGGTGATGCCAACCAAGTTATTGGTTAAATTACAATGCGATTGGTGGCGCTGACCAATAACTTGGTTGGTCTAACCAATTAATTGGCTAGCGTATGTATAATAGGGCTGTTCAAAAAAATATAATTTCTTTATAATCGGTTGCTCCTGAAATGCTGTATTGATTATCACAAAAAAAAATATTTTTGCGAAAGCTGGGAGTTGTGCGATGATATTAAGTACTGCCGCATCAAGGCAAAAATCCATTAAAAACGGCGATTTTTAGAAATTTTTTTTTTTTAGTTGGTGAAGCGCTCATGGAGATTGTGGTTGCTTTCGATAAACTATTAAATTATGTAAAGACAGAAACATGATCGATAATGTTTAGTACTGCCGCATCGATATTGAAGTTAACAAAATAAAAAATGAAATCCTTTAAAACATTGAAATATTTATCTGCTCATCAACTATTTCGCGCGTTTTCAAATGACAAAATGGCTCATGAAACGAGAGTCCTGTATGATCAAATTTAGTACTGCCGCATCGATATCGCAGTATCCCAAAATTCGAAAATCGCCTATCATCATCATGATTATGATCATACATGACTCCCGTTTGAAGAGCCATTTTTTCATTTGAAATCGCACGAAATAGTCGATGAGCAGACGAACGTTTCAATGTTTTAAAGGATTTAATTTTTTGATTTTGGTAACTTCAATGTCGATGCGGCAGCACTAAACATTATCGAACATGTTTCTGCCTTTACACAATTTCATAGTCTATCGAAAGCAACGACAATCTCCATGAGCGTTTCACCATGTACAAAAAAATTTATGAAAATCGCCGCTTTTCATGAATTTTGGCCTTGATGCGGCAGTACTTAATATCATCGCACAACTGCCAGCTTTCGCGAAAACATTTTTTTTGTGATAATCAATACCGCATTTCAGGAGCAACCGATTATAAGAAAATTATGTTTTTTGCTTCCTCATAGAGGAAGCTTTGTTTTCGTGAAAATTTTTTTTTCGAGATTTTCATGTCAGTATGCTTAAAATTGTCTAAAACGTCGAGAAAAGTGATTTAGTAAAAATGTATGTATGGATGTGTGTGTGTGTGTGTGTGTGTATGTGTGTGTGTGAACGGCATTCAAAATTCAAACTTGCATATCTCAAGAACGGCTTTAACATTCGGTCTAAAATTTGGCACGCATGTGCGGCAGGTATACGCCATTGCTTGTGATAATTTTCAAAAAAATTCAAAAATATGTTCAAATTTTATTTAACTTTGCAATTTTCGAAAAATGTCTGTACGCGCTCTAGCTCCCGCAAATTTTTAGCTATAGAGCTAAATAATTTTTTATACATAAAGCAGCCTTAAAGAAGGATCGGTATTGAATTGGGGGCGAATCTACAAATAGGTTCCGTTTTTATGAGATTTTGAATTTTTCAAAAAATTTACGTTTTGCTCTAACTCCTGTAAAATCTCACGAAATCAACTGATATTTTCTACAGATGAAGAATAACATGCAATGCTGCTATGTACCAAATTTGGTGATGATCGGTAAAGGGGTTCGGATTATATAGGATTTTCAATTTTTGAAAAATTTATGTTTTGCTCTAACTCACGTTAAACATTAACAAATCAACTGAAATTTTATACAGGCAATAAATAATACTCAGCGCTGCTACGTACAAAATTTGGTAATGATCGGTAAAGCGATTAAGATTTTACGTGATTTTGAAATTTTGAAAAAATGATCATTTTCTTATAACTCAGGTCAACTAACAATGAATGAATTAAAACTTTTTCGAAATGAAAAATACAGATGAAAAATATTCACTGTTGCTATGTACCAAATTTGATGACAATCTGTAAATGGGTTTTGATTTTGGAGCAATTTGAGATTTTTCATGTTTTAACAGATTATAGTTTAGAACGATTTCATAAAGGGGACGAGAGATTTAAACACGTGTACAGTTTTGTGTTGTATTTTTTCGTTAACTAATCAATAAACTATTACTTATCATTTTTTTATTTATATAATTAAAACAAGGATGCAAAGTAGAACCTTGCACATTGCTTCCTCATTATTTTTCGCTTTTTACAAAGCTTCCTCTATGAGGAAGCCAAAATTGAATACCATACTTCCTCATAGAGGTAGCTTTGTAAAAAGCGAAAAATAATGAGGAAGCAATGTGCAAGGTTCTACTTTGCATCCTTGTTTTAACAGCCCTAATGTATAACCAAGCATTTTTTTGCGTGTAGAATCCAAAAATGATTCGATTAACATTGCCCAATATTTTGTCCAATCATCAAAATATTCTTTTCGCCGCCCGCACGTTTTGTTGGTTCTAACGACATTTTTTTATCATTGCATATAGTCTAATGTGTTAATGCATGTTACAAGAATTTTCAAAATTTCCACTGAAGGTCTTGTCAAGCTGAAACTAGAGCAATGAAATTCCAACGTCCACTCGTTAAAAGTGCAAGTGCATCGGGGCAATGAAATAATGATACTTGTATATTAAATTAATATGATAGAAGCAGGCGTCCACAGCCTCCGCACGCATACGGTACGTCAACCGGGGTCGACTAAACGAACAAGGCCTTTAATATATTCCAAATGCAAATCTCCCGATGTCTATTTATACGTAATGGACTAACGAGTGGTGCACGTTCAGAGGTATACCTACATATGCTTTCAAACATCGTTCGGCCCCCCGTTGTCCACTTCTCTGGACACATACGATAATACAACTTCGTAGTCGTCGTCGTTGTCGTCGTCGTCGTCGTTGACATCCTCGTTGCTCCTCGAGAGTAGGTACTACTCACTCTCGTCGATCGTGCTATATGCATACACGCACGTGTATCTAATATGTGCAGTGCTTAGCTGTGCTTGCTCAAAGCGCATACTGCATAGACGTGTGTACTGTACCGGCAAGCACAATTAGCGTAATTAGGCCACGTTCTCGCTACAACAAAGGGTCACTTGTGCGCCAGTTAGTTGTGCTACAATCGCCCTGTTAAGAAAATATGATTGTAGTTTTTTTTCTTCATTGTTTTACTTTTCATCAAATTTCTAATTCTTTCATTTTGTTTTTTCGCATCGAAACAATGAGCTCATTGTTTGCTTCAATCGACCTGGTAAGAAAAATTCTTTTGTTTTGTTTCCTCGGTGAAGAAGCTTTGTTTTCGGGCAAAAATAGATTTTTCGAGATTTCTTATGTCAATACACTCAAAATGGTCTAAAACATCGAGAAAAGTGGTTTAAAAAAAATGTATGGATGCGTGTGTGTGTGTGTGGCCGTCACTGAAAATTCAAACTTACATACCTCAAAAACTGCTATAACAATCGAGCTGAAATTTGGCAAAGATGTGAAGCAGATTGACGCCTTTGTTTGTGGTGATTTTCAAATAAATTCAAGAGTAAGGTAAATGTCCCCATTCCCGTACCCTATAAGGCCAACCAGACAACTGTATGGCTTTTTTCGTTGCGACGAATGTAAATTTGGAGATTTTTTTTGCACCACTGTAAAATTCAGTTAATTCTCTTTCTAAAAATGGTTTATTCAATCGATTCCGCCAATTATTTCGCCAGATAGAGGCTGATTAATTCATGCTTATTAGTGTCCCCTCTGCCGACACAGCTGTGCCCAATCCCGACCAGCGATGACCCCATTTTCGACCACTAGGGAAACGGAGATCCCGAAGAGTAATAAAAATTTTTTTAAAATAAATAAACATGATCCGGGATTGTACTATTAATATTTTTATTGCATAATTATAAAAAACTTCGTTTTTCGGAACTTATGTTACATTTCCGTCTCCACATACACTTTTTTTTTGCGATGCTGTAAAAATTGAAACCCATTTTCGACCACTAGGGAAACGGAGATCCCGAGGAGTAATAAAATTAAAAAAAAAATAAATAAACATGATCCGGGATTGTACTATTAATATTTTTATTGCATAATTATAAAAAAATTTCGTTTGTCGGAACTTGTGTTACATTTCCGTCTCCACAAACACTTTTTTTTATCGGTGCGATGCTGTAAAAATTGAATTATTTCAAAATTTTGATCAGTGAGGGAAAAAAGTCCAAGTCCTTCGCAGCGATCCTGTAAGAATTGAATTATATCAATCTTTTTTATCACCGA
Source organism: Ephialtes manifestator (assembly GCA_963970395.1). Lineage (NCBI taxonomy): Eukaryota > Metazoa > Arthropoda > Insecta > Hymenoptera > Ichneumonidae > Ephialtes > Ephialtes manifestator. Next base: position 14,945,084 of record OZ019982.1, read on the forward strand.
GAAAGTAAACCTTGTAATAAAGAAATTTTTTTGACTGTCTAAATAACGTTTACGGTAATGGGGGCAGCCAGGCATTAGTCTGGCTAAAGCAGCCAGGCATTAGTCTGGCGAAGTTCAGTGCCTAACTTCGACCACCGTAAAAAAAATGAAAAATAAATTATTTATAACTTTTTTTTTTGCTGGATCAGTAATTGAACTCATAATCTATCGTTTGCACTAAAAATTATTCGATTTTTACAAATTCTGGATGCAGTACGGACTATTGAAGCGGTCGACGGAATTTAACCTCACTGTTAAGAATACGCTCGGTTCGCGACAAGCGTTTGGAAATACGAACAAAACTTGGATTGTGTTATTGTATTTACTCTTTACGTTGCAATAATCTCACACATAGGGTCCTCGGAATATTGTACTATGCTCAATTGTTGTTATTTTTGCGCAGCACTCGTGTAAATAATTATTTCCGTCGAAGTGGTCGGCAGAGGGAGCGTGGACGGGAATGGGGACATTTACCTTATGTTCAAATTTTATTTGACTTAGCAATTTTCGAAAAGTGTCCGTATGCTCTCTAGCATCCGTATTTTTTCAACTATTGAACTAGTAGTAGTAGTATATGTTTATTGACAATGCATAACAGGTTACAGCTTTACATATAAACATCTATCGCACTATTTTGTGTTGTATATTGCCTATTGTCAATAGGCCATCGACCTAAGTCCTTCAGCCCTGGTTTTATACATATTTTTGTACTATTGTATAACTAAAATGTGTAGTATGTTAAGCGCATATTTATATTACAAGGTGTGTGTATGTGTGTGCAATATTATAAATGTATGTTACACTGAGAGAAATTGAGATGGTCCTGATAACTATTCAGTGATAATTATATTTTATTAGTCCAGATGACTATTTTCGTAGTTACATTAATAGTAACGTAGTTAATGTAACTACGAAAATAGTCACATTAACAATAACATAGTTAATGTAACTACGAAAATAGTCACATTAACAATAACGTAGTTAATGTAACTACAAAAATAGTCACCTGGACTAACAAAATATAATTATCACTGATTAGTTACCAGCACCATCTTAATTTCTCTCAGTGTACTTATTGGTAAGCCATTAGTTTTAGTTGTTGATGTATTGAACTAAATAATTTGTTATTATTAAAGCTATGTTAAAGGAGGATCGGTATTGAATTTGGAATGAATCTGTAAAAAAGTTCGGTTTTTATGGAGTTTTGAATTTTTCAAAAAATATTCGTTTTGCTCTAACTCACGCCGAATCTCACCAAATCAACTGAAATTTTATACAGATGAAAAATAATATTCAGCACTGCTATCTACCAAATTTGGTCATGATCGGTAAAGCGGTTTAAATTTTACGTAATTTTGTATTTTTCAAGAACTATATAGGTAACGAAAAAAGTTGAAAAGTCAAACTTTGCACATTGTTTCCTTACTCATTTTCATTTTTTACAAAACTTCCTTTATGAAGAAGTCAAAATTAATAAATAAGCTTACTCATAGAGGTGATTTTGTCAAAAATGAAAATTAATGAGGAAGCAATATGCAAAGTTCTACTTTGCACCCATTTATTTCTAATTTTGTCACTTTTTCGACATGTATTGCTACTGTAAAATTTGAGCAAATTATTGAATTTACTGTACTATACATTAATTTTACATCGCACTGATTAATTTAATATACATTAAATTTAATATACCAGTTTATGCATAACAACTGGTATATTAATAAATTGAATTTCAAATAGATTTTTATTTGCAGTGTAGATAAATTATTCACAGATCAAAATATTTATAAACCACAAAATTATATGAGACTACCGCTGTCGGTAATGAAAACTGCAAATGAATCTACTCACTGTTGGTTAAGATTTTCGAAATAAGCAAATTCAACTTCGTCTATCCACTTTGCAATGTAAAATATTTTTATTTTATCTCTAAACATCTATTGTATATGGATAAATTTAATTACACATTTTAATACCGACTGACATGAGTATAGAATGGACATAGCATATTTCCTACGATATTTCTGCAATAACTTGTGGCATATTTGCTATATTTGGGAAATCCAAAAATTCTGGTACAATCTGGGTCGCCAGAAAAATTCTATTCGAAATACATCCTCCATTTTTATTTTATAAAAGGGAAATGAGTTAACACTTAAAAAGTAGATAATTGAAATTTTTAACATTGTTGTTTTCCTCTATTTTAATTCAGAAAATTGAGAAAAATCATTTTAGTTGCGAAATGCAAACATATTTAGAAAATGACTAGTTTAAAGTTAATAAGACAGATAATAATAAAGATTTATGATAAATAACTACTTTTTCTGAAGATAAATTAGATCTTTACATTTTGCTCAAATAAGTTTCGTTCCGTATATTACATTATGTATAGAATTATATTTTAGATCAAAAATTACATTTTAGGTTTTTCAGGACTAAGATTACATTATAGAAATTTTTATCATCGCTTACATCACGGAGCAATTCATTAATACCTGAAAAACATTATAATCGAAGTAGTTAAAAAATAAACCAGGACATTAACTCGACTATTTTGTCAAATGAATAAAACCTGGTAATGAAATATATTTCGTCAACGATTCTAACAGTTTGCATCATCCAACATTTAATCTCCCACACACTTTTTACAAAAAGGGTAAAATGATTTTAAAAAATCATGAAAATGTATTATTGAATAGTTAGGAAACAATTATTGGATGTCTCCATATTTTGTTTCTATTAATATCATTTAGCTCTCCATATCTTATTCTGATACCACATCTCATGGTAATTTCATGTGGTTTCACGATCGCTATATGCCGAGTCACGTTTGGTGCAATAGTACATAAAACGCTACACAAAATAACGGATGTTCTATGATATCATAGAGATGTTAGTCAGTCATTTGTATAATAGAGAATCCAAGAATGAATGACCCACAGATGGAATTGACTGACCGGATTGAGTGCGTCATCCTGTTGGTGAACACTCTGCAACACACCATTAAAAATGCAAACTTAATTCATGATAATTTTATTACTATAGAGTTAGGAAACAATTTTTGGACGTTTGCATATTTTGTTTTGAACCTTGCACATTACTTCCTCATTATTTTTCGCTTCTTACAAAGCTACGTCTATGAGGAAGTATGTTATTCAATTTTTGGCTTCCTCATAGAGGAAGCTTTGTAAAACGCGAAAAATAATGATGAAGCAATGTGCAAGGTTCTACTTTGCATCCTTGTTTTAATTAGATAAATATACATGTTGTGGATTCGCTTTTTCTATTTCGTTATTGCGTTATTTCGTGATTATTAGAGCGTTTCCGAAGTGAATGTGATAATGTATATTTTTAAAAATAATTCAACATTCCATAAAATCAAAAATTTCATACCGTTCGTCACTAAATTATACATATATAATGGCTGAATATTGTTTCATTTATATACAAAATTTGAGCTCGCTATCTTAAGTTTTGCAAAAGTTACAATAGAGCGATAATGTCAATTTTTTGAAAAACTCAAAACATCATAAAATTTTAACGGCTCAACCGATCTTAACCAAATTCATTAGCGATCACCGGCATATGAAAGCTCAAATTCATACCAATTTTTAGATCCATATCTCGAAAATTGAAAGAGTTATCGCGTAAACAGACATTTTTCAAAAAATTAAAAAACGCGTAATAATTTAACGATGAAGTGGATTTTAACAAAAATTTGTATGAACGAGGAGGCTTGAACCCTCTATCTATGGTCCAAATTTCAGCTTGATATCTCAAGGCATTCTCGAGTTATAAAGGTTTACATTTTTCGATTGTGTAACATACACACACACATACACACACACACATACACACACACACACACACACATACAGACATTTTTTCTAAATCACTTTTCTCGATGTTTTGGACCATTCTGAGTGTACTGACATGAAAATCTCGAAAAAAAATTTTTTCACGAAAACAAAGCTTCCTCTATGAGGAAGCAAAAACTGAATAAGATGAATAAAAACTTCCAGTAAAAGTACACTAAATAAAAAGTACACAAGTAGATTTTATTTACAGTGATTAAGGTAGTCTGTTCACATTAGGTAGTCAAATCAGTGCTAAATTTTTAATCGCGTTTCTACACATTTTGGTAGTTTTGCCGACTGTTCTGCAGAGTGGCTTGCTCATCGGCATTAGTTCTTAATATATAAATCCATCCACAGACACGGTTTTTAATTAAAATACCCTGATACATACAAATGCCGGATGAGGTTGTTGTTATCCAGTTTTATATTAGAAAAAACCATAATTTTTGTCAGACTTTGACGAACGATAGCTCATTTTGTTTATTAAAAGATGCTTCATTGATTGACCGGAGACATTTTCTTATAGTATTCTTTGTAAGAAAATTGCAACCGTTTTTTATCTACTCTAACCTATCATCAGATTTACACATGCTTGTAACTTGTGAATAACTAATACTAATACAGAATTTGTCCGGTCAATCAATGAAGCATTTTTTAACAAACAACATAAGCTATTGCTCGTTATAACTAGATTAATATTGTGCTTTTTTCTAATATAAAACTGGATGACAACAAACTCATCCGAAATTTGTATGTATCAGGGTATTTTTATTTCAAACCGTGTCTGTGGATGGATTTATATATTAAGAACTAATGCTGATGAGCAAGCCACTCTGCAGAACAGTCGGCAAAACCACCAAAATGTGTAGAAACGCGATTAAAAATTTAGCACTGATTTGACTAGCTAATGTGAACAGACTACCTTAAAACATGCATTGCTTACGAAAACTTACAGACCGATTTTACAAAATGACTTTTTACTGTATGGTCTTCTACGTAAATTCGCACCTGGAACAATAATACATAAAGCCCTACAGAAATAACGGATTTTCTACGTTATTGCAGAGGCGTTAGTTATTAATTTGCATTATATAAAACCCGAGAATGAATGATCCAGAAATGGAATTGACCGGTTTGTGTGCGTCATCGTATTGGCAAACCGCACCGCAACAACCCACCATTCAATAAATCGTAATCTAATGACGATAACGTAAATATCGATAGATTCTTAACGCCAAGAGTCCGTCGCTTGAATCTCGGGAAATTATAATGTAGAATGTTGTATCGTTGGAATGCGAATGTATTTAAAAAAATTAAATCATTATTACCACTATTTATAATCTCTTTGGATCATCAGAAATATTAATTCTTGCTTCTTTATAGAAAAAGCTTTATTTTTATGAAAAAAAAATATGTTCGAGATTTTGATTTCAGTACATTCTAAATGGACCAAAATATCGGGAAAAGTGGTTTAGAAAAAATGGCCGTATGTTTACAGTTTTTGACAAAATTTATGCAGAAATATAAATTTTATGGTTTTTTAAATAGAAAAAAAGGGCATGACCGCTGTAAATTTCGTGAAATTTACGATATTTACGATATTGAATTTGGCAGAAATCGGAAAAGCAGTTCGGTTTTTACGAAGTTTTTTAATTTTCCAAAAATGTATGTTATTGCATTAACGCTTGCGAAATATGAACTAGCAAGCCTAACTTTGTACTGATTTATATAATTTTGAAAATCTGTACTAATTTTGACGACTGAAATTTCGCTAAACTTTGGGATTTTTAATTTATTTAAACCAAGTTTACTAAGTAGAACCTTCCATATTGCTTTCTCATTATTTCTAACATTTTAGAAACTACCTCTACGAAAAAACCGAAATTTATGAAAATACTTCCCATAAACATTAATATTGTTACGACCGAGCGAATGAATAAAGCGTATAATTGGTTTTGGGGCGGATATCATTGATTATAATTGATTATAATTGTTTATAATGTTTATGAATGTGAAATGTCACCCGTCACCCTTGAAAAGTCACGTTAAGACTGACTTCTTAGTCTAACCTGTCGTTTGTTTGTTTGTCTAATAACATACCGAGTGTATTTATAATTCCTAATCATCATATTCGTAACAATTTGTCAAAAGTTAAAAATAATGAAGAATCAATACGCAAGGTTCTATTTCGCATCCTATTTTTAATTTTGTTGCATTACAATGCGATCTTCAACATCATGAGGAATTTGTTAGTCTCACGATCTCATGGTTGAGAAGCACTGTGGGTCAATCGTGTCAATTGTGACGAATGTAGCGTCGCGAGTCTCTGACTGCTGCCTCATTGCGTTAACGTCAACCCACGGGACGAGCCCTTCTTCATCTTGTTCATATAATCATTGCGTTGAATGTAGATGGGTCACTACTCTCCTCGAGCTTATTGCCTTGTCTCGTAAGCGCCAAGTCAAGACTCTAGCTGCGCGTCTCTCGTCACCTAGTCGTTCTGTCAAGCATTAAAAATTTACAAGACCGGATTCGTGATTTGGTGTATACTGCTACTTTGCATTTGGCACCTGCCGACGACACACTTGTTCACCCACTTGTAAACTAGTGACTTACTATTACACAAATAATAGAGTACAAATAATTTTATTTAAAAAATTTTAAACCCTCGACTGAAAAATGTAGAACTTTGCAAAGCCACCTCTATGAGAACGCCGATTTATTAATTATGGCTTCCTCGTAGAGGAAGCTTTGTAAAAAATAAATATAGATTATAGATAAAAAATAAATACCTATATAGATTTTGAAAACTTCATAATTACGTAAAATCCAAACTGCTTTACCGATCACGACCAAATTTCGTAGGTAGCAGTGCTGAATGTTATTTTTCATCTGTAC
>OZ019982.1:14956874-15341874 GCA_963970395.1 Ephialtes manifestator
CAAATATTCAAGAGCGTAGCAGGTATACGTAGTGATTATTATTACTATGGAAACAAACAGTAGACGAAGAAGCTGTTGAAAGATGAGCTGAACTGTTAAGAAATATAAAAGTAGTTTGTCTATTTATTTACACTTTACCTTTTTTTCACTTTATTAATATTTCCTTAATTAATAATTCAAAAATGCCTTTTTCACAATCGTGATTCAGAAGCGTTCAATTTTTAAGATTTTTTTTCGGATGTGTCAATTTTTAAATGTTTAAAACTCTACCATAAATTTTATTTCAAAGAAACAAATTTATCGTTTATACATTTTGGAAACATCGATTAAAAAAACAGCTTTTGCGAGGCATTCAAAAGAATTTGTAGCTATTTTTGACAACATCTTTTTTAATATAAAACCAAAAATTCTAAGAAAAAATTGAAAAATAATGGAATCCCATTAGGAATACACCTTATATTTTTATTTCATGACTGAAAAACTCGCTTAACCTTAAAATCTAAAAAAGTGCAGTGTTCAAAACAAAAATTTCCTCTATCACGATTCAGAATCCAATTCAACCAAATTGTTACACCGAGAGAAAAAGTTTCATTGATTCACGGAAATCTTTGCCAATGAAAAGAAATACTTGAATTTCAATACTATCTTTTCTTTGAATGATCTCAAGCTCAATGAAAAGTAGTGACATTGATTCGAAGAAACATTTCTTTAAACAAATGAACCTTTTTCATTGTTTTCAAAGATATCTTTTCTAATTCAATGAAACCTTCTTCTTACCAGCTCAAAATTTCGAAACTTATTTTTTCCTGAAGTACGCGGCAGATAAAGCTCAAATTTCGTGAGCATGTAAGGAAGTATGGCAGAAATAGGCTAAGCTTCTGACTCCTCGAAACTCGGAGCCGTTCGTTCGGGAGAACCGGAAAACAAAAAAGTGAGGTTAGGTGCGAGAGGGAGATCAATGAAAACATTTCTTTGAACCAATGAAAACGTCTCTTTATTATATGCTCACTAATTCAATCTTTATTTACAGGTAATGAAATGTTCTCTTTGAAGTTCAAATGCACTATTTCATTGAAATCAATGAAAAAAAATCAATCCACTTATTTCTTTGGCGCCAATGAAATCTTTTCTCTCGGTGTACCAATAAATGAGATTTTTTTTTTGAAGAAACAATTTTACGGTTTATAAATTTCAGAAACATCTAAAAAGAACCACCAATAATACATCCACCATTTTAAGGGCGCTGCTGTTTCATAAAAATATTGCGATCGTTGTTGTTTTCGCGGTAAGGTCAGAATCTGTCATAATAATAATATAGTAGACATGTTTTTCGAAATTAAATTATGGTTAAACTGTCTTTTTGGTTTCCTGCGTAAAAATAGTAATGTCAAATTGAGATCACAAATCGACATATGTCAAAAAGTGCCATTTTTGCTTCCTCATAGAGGAAGCTTTGTTTTCATGAAAATTTTTTTTTTGAGATTTTCATGTCAGTCCACTCAGAATGGACCAAAACGTCGAGAAAAGTGATTTAGAAAAAATGTCTGTATGTGTGTGTGTGTGTGTGTGTGTGTTACACGATCGAAAAATGTAAACCTTTATAACTCGGGAATGCCTTGAGATATCAAGCTGAAATTTGAACCATAGATAGAGGGATCAAGCCTCATCGTTCATACAGATTTTTGTTAAAATCCACTTCATCATTAAATTATTACGCGTTTTTTAATTTTTTGAAAAATGGCTGTTTACACGATAACTCTTTCAATTTTCGAGATATTGATCTTAAAATTGGTATGAATGTGAGCTTTCATACGTCGGTGATCGCTATTGAATTTGGTTAAGATCGGTTGAACCGTTAAAATTTTATGATGTTTTGAATTTTTCAAAAAATTGACATTATCGCTCTATTGTAACTTTTGCAAAACTTAAGATAGCAAGCTCAAATTTTGTATATAAATGAAACAATATTCAGCCATTATATATATATAATTTAGTGACGAACGGTATGAAATTTTTGATTTTATGGAATGTTGAATTATTTTTAAAAATATACATTATCACATTCATTTTCGGAAACGCTTTAATAATCACGAAATAACGTAATAACGAAACAGAAAAAGCGAATCCACAACATGTATATTTATCTAATTAAAACAAGAATGCAAAGTTGAACCTTGCACATTGCTTCCTCATTATTTTTCGCGTTTTACAAAGCTTCCTCTATGAGGAAGCCAAAAATTGAATAACATACTTCCTCATAGATGTAGCTTTGTAAGAAGCGAAAAATAATGAGGAAGCAATGTGCAAGGTTCTACTTTGCATCCTTTTTAGATGCGTCAAGGCGAAATATCTTAGTAAATTTCAAAGCGATTTCGAGATTGATTTGATATCACGTTTGCTGATATAAAATTACAATTTTTATGTCAATGTGTATTTGATTTTGATCTTTCAAATGTACAATTGAATTTTAGCACGATAATTGCGCTCAAATTAGTAAAAAAAACTTGATATCAAATCGATCTTAAAATTGCTTCGAACTTTGCTAAGATTTTTCGTCTGAACGCGTCTGAAAAATGTCACTTTTTCGGATATGTCAATCCATAATCACAATTTGACATAATTACTTTGATGCGAGATAAAAATTAATTTTATAGTCACAAATAGTTTTCGTTTGTCTACAGATTTTTTTTCTTTCTACACGAGAAATCTGTGCAAAAATGCTTCGAGGTATAAGGACGTCTGCATTTTCGAAATTATGTGTCGAAAGTCACGTAGTACGTCCGACAGAAAAATTTTTCAAGAGGCACTCAACCATTCTCGGAAGGCCCCTGTATAGCTATATTACAACACTAAAATTCTCTCGGATAATTCAGTGAGACCCGAAAAGTACGTCGGCCTGAACGAGAAAGTTCACAGGCTTTTCGTTTACATTCCTCATTTGGATGACGCACAGAGGAAAACCTCGAGCGAGGGTGCGGGCACTTTTACGAGAGACAGTGGCAGCTGCTTTCCAGACTTTTCTAGTGGGCTTGCCTGTTTTTATTGTCATCCCCTGCCGCATCCGTTCCACTACGCCTCGAATTAGTGTCGTGTCTTGCCTACGGATTCTACACCGTAAATACTAAATAAAAATGTTTTTACTTTCAACCAAAAATGTTTCAACACAGCATTTCAGAACATTTGAAATGAACAAATTGAAAATATTTGGCATTGTTATGTATTACATATAATAATTTTTAATCATTGCACATTAGGGCTGTTCAAAAAAACATAATTTATAATCGGTTGCTCCTGAAATGCTGTATTTATTATCACAAAAAAAATGTTTTCGCGAAAGCGGGAGTTGTGCGATGATATTAAGTACTGCCGCATCAAGGCCAAAATTCATTAAAAACGGCAATTTTTGGAAATTTTTTTTTTTACTTGGTGAAGCGCTCATGGAGATTGTGGTTGCTTTCGATAGACTATGAAATTGTGTAAGGGCAGAAACATGTTCGATAATGTTTAGTACTGCCGCATCGACATTGAAGTTAACAAAATAAAAAATGAAATCCTTTAAAACATTGAAATATTCATCTGCTCATCGACTATTTCGCGCGTTTTCAAATGACAAAATGGCTCATGAAACGGGAGTCCTGTATGATCAAATTTAGTACTGCCGCATCGATATCGCAGTTTCCCAAAATTCGAAAATCGCTTATCATCATTATGTTTATGATCATACATGACTCTCGTTTCAAGAGCCATTTTTTCATTTGAAATCGCACGAAATAGTCGATGAGCAGACGAATATTTCAATCTTTTATAGGGTTTCATTTTTTGATTTTGGTAACTTCAATGTCGATGCGGCAGTACTAAACATTATCGAACATGTTTCTGCCCTTACACAATTTCATAGTCTATCGAAAGCAACCACGATCTCCATGAGCGCTTCACCACGTAAAAAAAAAGGATGCAAAGTAGAACCTTTCACATTGCTTCCTCATTATTTTTCGCTTCTTACAAAGCTACCTCTATGAGGAAGTATGTTATTCAATTTTTGGCTTCCTCATAGAGGAAGCTTTGTAAAACGCGAAAAATAATGATGAAGCAATGTGCAAGGTTCTACTTTGCATCCTTGTTTTAACTAGATAAATATACATGTTGTGGATTCGCTTTTTCTATTTTGTTATTGCGTTATTTCGTGATTGTTAGAGCGTTTCCGAAGTGAATGTGATAATGTATATTTTTTAAAATAATTCAACATTCCATAAAATCAAAAATTTCATACCGTTCGTCACTAAATTATACATATATAATGGCTGAATATTGTTTCATTTATATACAAAATTTGAGCTCGCTATCTTAAGTTTTGCAAAAGTTACAATAGAGCGATAATGTCAATTTTTTGAAAAATTCAAAACATCATAAAATTTTTACGGCTCAACCAATCTTAACCAAATTCAATAGCGATCACCGGCATATGAAAGCTCAAATTCATACCAATTTTTAGATCAATATCTCGAAAATTGAAAGAGTTATCGCGTAAACAGACATTTTTCAAAAAATTAAAAAACGCGTAATAATTTAACGATGAAGTGGATTTTAACTATGGTCCAAATTTCAGCTTGATATCTTAAGGCATTCTCGAGTTATAAAGGTTTACATTTTTCGATTGTGTAACATACACACACACACATACACACACACACACACACACATACACGCAAACACACACACACATACAGACATTTTTTCTAAAGCACTTTTCTCGATGTTTTGGACCATTCTGAGTGTACTGACATGAAAATCTCGAAAAAAAAATTTTCACGAAAACAAAGCTTCCTCTATGAGGAAGCAAAATTTATAAAAATCGCCGCTTTTCATGAATTTTGGCCTTGATGCGAAAGTACTTAATATCACCGCACAACTGCCAGCTTTCGCGAAAACATTTTGTTTGTGATAATCAATGCAGCATTTCAGGAGCAACCGATTATAAGAAAATTATGTTTTTTTTTAACAGCCCTATTGCACATTGTTTCCTTGTTATTTTTTAGTTTTTACAATGTTACCTCCATGAGAAAGTATGTTAAGGGATCTTTACAGAGTGAAAAAAACAAGGATGCAAAGTCGAACCTTGCACATTGCTTCCTCATTCTTTTTCTCTTTTTTCAAAGCCGCCTCTATGAGGAAGTTTCTTTATTTTATTTTTGGCTTCCTCATAGAGGAAGCGTTGCGAAAGATGAAAATTATTGACGAAGTTGATGATTTCTGACGTTTTATGAAATGCAGAGCGACACCAATAAATTTTTAAAAAATTCAAAATCACGTAAAATCCGAACCGCTTTACCGATCATCCCCAAATTTGGTACGTAGTAGGATTGAATGTTATTTTTCCTGTGTAGAAAATTTCAGTCGATTAGTTGAAATTTTACCTGAATTAGAGCAAAACGAAAAATGTTCGAAAAATTCAAAATCTCATAAAAACCAAACCGCTTTACCGATTTAGCCCTAATTCAATATCAAAGGTCGTGTACCTTTGTTGAATTTTAATACGAAATTTTAGCCCGATAGCTAAAAATTCGTTCGAGTTATAGCATTTACGTACTTTTTTCAAAATTTCAAAATTCTTATAAAAATGAAATGCCTTAAGCGATTTTTGTAAAATTTATACCAAGTGAAGATTAGCTAGTACTATACATGTAGTTTAAATTTTAAATGATTCGGTCGAATACTTTATAAGTTACAGTTATATGAATTTTTGGCCTTTCATCACACATACACACACACACACATACACACACACACACCCACATACATCCATTAAAATCTCGTAAAGTTTTTGTTCGCGAAAACAAAGCTTCTTTTATGAGGAAGCAAAAATGGTTAATTCGTCAAATTTACAATTTTCTTTTCAAACCGATTTTTTTTTAAATTCGTGGGATACGAAAAAATGTTTATTAGTTTTTAAAATCCCTAGAAAAAATTAAGTTGATCTGAAAATCCTTAGAATATAAATAAAAATGAATAAATAATAAAGTTTGTTACGACTTTTTTTCGGGTACATCCAATGTTTTCCATTTATTCTATACAACTGTAAAAATTAGATATAATTTCTGTTCTCTTAACAAAAATTTTCTGTTTACCGTAATTTTGTTACTTTTAGGTACTTTTTATACAACCAAATTTTTGATAATTTAGGGTTTAAATCAGTGTAGAATTAATTTGTTAATTACTAAAATGTTATATTCCTATGCTCAGAAATATTACTGGAAGAAATAAAAGTGTCATTATCATTATCGAATAATGATGTTTAAAAAAAATTCTGAATTGTATACATTTTTTTGTCACTCATAATTCCACCAAAAAAAAATTACAGAAATGCGCCCAATGAAACAAAAAACTTTATGTTTCTTTTCAAAATACAAAAAAAAGGTTTGTTAAATACGAACACTAACACTCCGATTTTAACATTTTTTATTTATCTTGTATTTATATTTTTTTTAATATTTGGTATCAATTGTTTTTTTAAATTCAAGATTAAGAAAAATAATATCTTTTTGAGTACATTAAAAGTTTTCTGTTTACATATTTTCGGTTTCCATACATATTTGTTGCACAATAAAGAGAAATTTCTGAACGTCACGTGACTCCAGTTTTGTGCGTTAAACATTCTGTACTTGTTGAAGAGTGTTTCCGGCAGAGACTGTGCAGAATCACATAATAGTTCCGCAACAGCGCCATAGTAAGTTCCGACTCGCCTCGTCGCACTTCCACGTAAAACCCAAGGGAATACGGCCGAGGACGTAATTAAATCGGGGGCTGCCCGAGAAGCAAGCAATCAGCCTCCGCTTCAACTCACAGGCTCGATAATCGCTCGTAAAGCGTGTGGACTACGAGGAGTGTGCTAATTACTCGAGAGCAGGGACACTATTGCAATTACTACTCACGGATTACTACTTCAAATTATATTAAGGGGAGAGAGTCAGGTCAAAAAAATTGATTTTGGAAATTCAATATCATCCAAATCCTATTGCATATAAAAATGCCCAACGCACTATATTGTTGGTACTCGATTAAAGGATTTTTTACTGTTGTCTGACTTGTATATGCTTTTAAATATTATCTTAAGCAAAGATCTTAGGTTTTCCATTCTGCGCATGATACAGATCAAACTACTAGGCAGATTGGAATGGCTGACGTCTCATTTTCTTCTTCATGAACAGATACACCGGCTAAATGAAGCAGATGTTAATAAACTGTAATATTTTTTAAGTAACATAATTATTAATAAATAAATTTTATGCTATTTTCTAAATCAGTGATTAACTTTGCTTTCAGAATGAAAAAAAATAGTTTGCTCCATTTAGCCGGTGTATCTTTTCATGAAGAAGAAAATGAGACGTCAACCATTTCAATCTGCCTAGTAGTTTGATCTGAATCATGCGCAGAATGGAAAACCTAAGAACTTTGCTTAATATAATATTGAAAAGCATATGCAAGTCAGACGACAGTAAAAAATTCTTTCATCGAGCACCAACAATATAGTGCATTGGGCATTTTTATATGCAATAGGATTTTAATGATATTGAATTTCCAAAATCAATTTTTTTGACCTGACTCCCTCCCCTTAACGCCTCAATGCCAAAAATACTTTCTATAAATGTTCTTACGCGTTGATCAGTGAACTTAGCTCATTACAAAATTAATTAAGCAGTAATTGACCGTAGTAAAAAAATCGGCAAATGGTTTTTCGAATTCATTATAATTTGGTACATACATTTTTAGCAATCCTTAAGAGACATAAAAATATCATTAAAACTGCATTTTAAATTTACTGCTTCATGAGTGTACCAAAATAATAATTAGTAAAACCAGCGTGCCCGTTTTTCTAAAGTGACTAACTTGTGTTTATTTGACAAATGTTTTATTTATTATTCTTTGGTTAAGTTTAGAAATAAATGAAAAAAAATTTTGCGTTTAGCGAATTTTTTAAATAATTTTGTAATATCGATACACTGTTAGAAATTTTTGTATGAAAATTAATATAAAAATACTTTCTATAAATGTTCTTACGAGTTGATCAGTGAACTTAGCTCATTACAAAATTAATTAAGCAGTAATTGAACGTAGTAAAAAAATCGTCAAATGGTTTCTCGAATTCATTATAATTTGGTACATTCATTTTTAGCAATCCTCAAAAGACATAAAAATATCATTAAAACTCCATTTTAAATTGACTGCTTCATAACTGTACCAAAATAATAATTACTAAAACCAGCGTGCCCGTTTTTCTAAAGTGACTATCTTGTGTTTATTTGACAAATGTTTTATTTATTATTCTTTGGTTAAATTTAGAAATAAATGAAAAAAATTTTGCGTTTAGCGAATTTTTTAAATAATATTGTAATATGGATACACTGTTAGAAATTTTTGTATGAAAATTAATATAAAAATACTTTCTATAAATGTTCTTACGAGTTGATCAGTGAACCTAGCTCATTACAAAATTAATTAAGCAGTAATTGACCGTAGTAAAAAAATCGGCAAATGGTTTTTCGAATTCATTATAATTTGGTACATACATTTTTAGCAATCCTTAAGAGACATAAAAATATCATTAAAACTGCATTTTAAATTTACTGCTTCATAACTGTACCAAAATAATAATTAGTAAAACCAGCGTGCCCGTTTTTCTAAAGTGACTAACTTGTGTTTATTTGACAAATGTTTTATTTATTATTCTTTGGTTAAGTTTAGAAATAAATGAAAAAAAAATTTGCGTTTAGCGAATTTTTTAAATAATTTTGTAATATCGATACACTGTTAGAAATTTTTGTATGAAAATTAATATAAAAATACTTTCTATAAATGTTCTTACGAGTTGATCAGTGAACTTAGCTCATTACAAAATTAATTAAGCAGTAATTGACCGTAGTAAAAAAATCGTCAAATGGTTTCTCGAATTCATTATAATTTGGTACATACATTTTTAGCAATCCTTAAGAGACATAAAAATATCATTAAAACTGCGTTTTAAATTTACTGCTTCATGACTGTACCAAAATAATAATTAGTAAAACCAGCATGCCCGTTTTTCTAAAGTAACTAATTTGTGTTTATTTGACAAATGTTTTATTTATTATTCTTTGGTTAAGTTTAGAAATTAATGAAAAAAAATTTTGCGTTTAGCGAATTTTTAAAATAATTTTGTAATATCGATACACTGTTAGAAATTTTTGTATGAAAATTAATATAAAAATACTTTCTATAAATGTTCTTACGAGTTGATCAGTGAACCTAGCTCATTACAAAATTAATTAAGCAGTAATTGACCGTAGTAAAAAAATCGTCAAATGGTTTCTCGAATTCATTATAATTTGGTACATACGTTTTTAGCAATCCTTAAGAGACATAAAAATATCATTAAAACTGCATTTTTAATTTACTGCTTCATGACTGTACCAAAATAATAATTAGTAAAACCCGCGTGCCCGTTTTTCTAAAGTAACTAACTTGTGTTTATTTGACAAATGTTTTATTTATTATTCTTTGGTTAAGTTTAGAAATAAATGAAAAAAAAATTTGCGTTTAGCGAATTTTTTAAATAATTTTGTAATATCGATACACTGTTAGAAATTTTTGTATGAAAATTAATATAAAAATACTTTCTATAAATGTTCTTACGAGTTGATCAGTGAACTTAGCTCATTACAAAATTAATTAAGCAGTAATTGACCGTAGTAAAAAAATCGTCAAATGGTTTCTCGAATTCATTATAATTTGGTACATACATTTTTAGCAATCCTCAAAAGACATAAAAATATCATTAAAACTACATTTTAAATTGACTGCTTCATAACTGTACCAAAATAATAATTAGTAAAACCAGCGTGCCCGTTTTTCTAAAGTGACTAATTTGTGTTTATTCGACAAATGTTTTATTTATTATTCTTTGGTTAAGTTTAGAAATTAATGAAAAAAAATTTTGCGTGTAGCGAATTTTTTAAATAATTTTGTAATATCGACACACTGTTAGAAATTTTTGTATGAAAATTAATATAAAAATACTTTCTATAAATGTTCTTACGAGTTGATCAGTGAACTTAGCTCATTACAAAATTAATTAAGCAGTAATTGACCGTAGTAAAAAAATCGTCAAATGGTTTCTCGAATTCATTATAATTTGGTACATACATTTTTAGCAATCCTTAAGAGACATAAAAATATCATTAAAACTGCATTTTAAATTTACTGCTTCATAACTGTACCAAAATAATAATTAGTAAAACCAGCGTGCCCGTTTTTCTAAAGTAACTAATTTGTGTTTATTTTACAAATGTTTTATTTATTATTCTTTGGTTAAGTTTAGAAATAAATGAAAAAAAAATTTGCGTTTAGCGAATTTTTTAAATAATTTTGTAATATCGATACACTGTTAGAAATTTTTGTATGAAAATTAATATAAAAATACTTTCTATAAATGTTCTTACGAGTTGATCAGTGATCTTAGCTCATTACAAAATTAATTAAGCAGTAATTGACCGTAGTAAAAAAATCGTCAAATGGTTTCTCGAATTCATTATAATTTGGTACATACATTTTTAGCAATCCTCAAAAGACATAAAAATATCATTAAAACTACATTTTAAATTGACTGCTTCATAACTGTACCAAAATAATAATTAGTAAAACCAGCGTGCCCGTTTTTCTAAAGTGACTAATTTGTGTTTATTCGACAAATGTTTTATTTATTATTCTTTGGTTAAGTTTAGAAATTAATGAAAAAAAATTTTGCGTGTAGCCAATTTTTTAAATAATTTTGTAATATCGATACACTGTTAGAAATTTTTGTATGAAAATTAATATAAAAATACTTTCTATAAATGTTCTTACGAGTTGATCAGTGAACTTAGCTCATTACAAAATTAATTGAGCAGAAATTGACCGTAGTAAAAAAATCGACAAATGATTTTTCGAATTCATTATAATTTGGTACATACATTTTTAGCAATCCTCAAAAGACATAAAAATATCATTAAAACTGCATTTTAAATTTACTGCTTCATGACTGTACCAAAATAATAATTAGTAAAACCAGCGTGCCCGTTTTTCTAAAGTGACTAACTTGTGTTTATTTGACAAATGTTTTATTTATTATTCTTTGGTTAAGTTTAAAAATTAATGAAAAAAAAATTTGCGTTTAGCGATTTTTTAAAATAATTTTGTAATATCGACGTACTGTTAGAAATTTTTGTATGAAAATTAATATAAAGTATTGGAAGTTTTTTTGCGGATACGCGTATATTAAGTTTAATATACAAATATTAATTAATATATAAAAAAATTGTTGCAAAATTAATATACAGTATACTAAACACTTCATAAAAGTTGTGTTTATAATATAATTATTGCAACTTTACAATATATCTGTATATTAAATGAAATTTAATATACCGTATCTGGAAAAGAACTTCTAATACATATATCAATTTTCAAAATATTTTTAACAGTGTATGACAATTTTCATAAGAGAAAAGCTTGTTTTGCTTCCTCATAGAGGAAGCTTTGTTTTCGTGAAAAATTTTTTTTTCGAGATTTTCATGTCAGTATGCTTAGAATCACCTAAAAATTCGAGAAAAGTGGTCTAGAAAATATGTCTGTATGTGTGTATGTGTGTGTGTGTGTGTGTGTGTGTGTGTGTGTGTGTGTGTGTGTGTGTGTGTGTGTGTGTGTGTGTGTGTGTGTGTGTATGTATCCAGACACTGAAAATTCAATTGCCCATAACTCACGAACGGCACGATGGATCTAGCTAAAATTTTGCACGCAGGTAGAGTATTGACTCCTCTGTTATTGACGTGATTTTTAATTAAATGTATCAATGTAAACAGATTTTATGCAATTTTTAATTTTTTCAAAAAATGTCGTGATCGCTCTAACTTTCGTAAAAGTTCGCCAATTTAGCTAAATAGTTCTTTATAAATGAAGACACGTTAAATGACGTTTGGTATTGAATTTCAGCGAAATCGGTAAAGCGGTTCCGATTTTATAGAATTTTGAATTTTTCGAAAAAAATACATTTTGCTCTAAATTACGTCGAATCTTGAGAAATGAACCGAAATGTTGTACAGTCGGAAAATAACATACAGCCCCGCTGTGTACGCAATTTGGTGATGATCGGTAAAGTGGTTGGGGTTTTACGGCTTTTTGAATTTTTTAATAAATGTAGAATTTCGCTCATAAGTTCCGCGAAAGTTAAGAAAGTAAGATAAAATAAAAAGAATTAAAAATAATAATCGTCGAGAAATGGAGAAAAGCAGATATTGTAGAAAAGGCAGATCCGCCTTTGATGTCGTCGTCCTCGTCGTCGTCGTCGTCGTTGTTGTCGTCGTCCTCGTCGTCGTCGTCGTCGTCGTCGTCATATTTAAATATACATTATCACATTCACTTTCGGAAACGCTCTAATAATCACGAAATAACGTAATAACGAAATAGAAAGAGCGAATCCACAACATGTATATTTATCTAATTAAAACAAGGATGCAAAGTAGAACCTTGCACATTGCTTCCTCATTATTTTTCGCGTTTTACAAAGCTTCCTCTATGAGGAAGCCAAAAATTGAATAACATACTTTCTCATAGAGGTAGCTTTGTAAAACGCGAAAAATAATGAGGAAGCAATGTGCAAGGTTCTACTTTGCATCCTTTTTCATTTGCTAAATTTAAAAAAAAATTGCAACGAAAACTGATGTTAAATTAAATAAATAAAAAAATATGTCTGAATTTGATTTTAAAACTAATATTTTTTCGCTATAATAACTCGACTTACCTACCAAACTTAATCCGTCAAGTTTCTCATTTTTCGGACCACTGGTTCGATTATTATTGATTTATACATGATTGAAAACAGAAAATTCATTTTTTCTTCACACGTCTGACTTAAATCGCTATGAATTTCACATTGAACGTCGCAAAACGATTGAGTTATGTAAGAAACGTCTTTTGTGTATATTCTAAATGCACAGAATAGCCAAAGATCAACAAACACGATTTTTTCAGAATAATAATAAATCATATAAATCACAATAAATAATATAAAAAAGGATGCAAAGCAGAATCTTGCACATTGCTTCCTCATTATTTATTTATTTATTTATTTATTTATTTATTTATTTTACGGGAAAAACCCTTTTACAGATATATATATATAATATTTTTCGCAGTATAATAAATTGTTGGTATATTTAGAATTGCTCCAATATGAAAAAGGAAAACATTAATATTTCGCTTTTTACAAAGCAACCTCTAAGAGGAAGTATGGGAATTGATTTTGGCTTCCTCATAGAGGAAGCTTTGTAAAAAGCGTAGTATAATGAGAAAGCAATGTGCAAGTTTCTACTTTGCATCCTTGTTTTAAATAAATATAAATAAGCGCACACTCTCGATTTGTGAAAATATAATAAGGACAAACGGTCCAAAAACTCCCTCGAATACTATATCTTCTCTGTTTTTTTTTGTAGAACACGATAGAAATCGGTGGTTCCCGAAATTTCATTGGGAAGCAAGGATATGGCTAGTTTATACGACATAAATCGCTACTTTTCGCAATATAGACTGTACAACATCGCTATGAAAATATGTTATCGTTCAACATTTTTGGGCTATATGTGACGTATTTTTCTGTTAATCATGAATTTGGCACTCATTTGACTCCCAACTCGATATTTGATACCAAAATTCGCATCGCAGAAAAAAAAATCAAAAAATTCAGAAAATCAAAATCTCATAAAATTTTAACGTTTCAACCGATCTTAACCAAATTTAATAGGGATCACCGGTGTATGAAAGCTCACGTACATACCAATTTTGAGCTTAATATCTCGAAAATTAAAAGAGTTATCGCGTTAACAGACATTTTTGAAAAAATTCAAAACCGCGTAAAAATTTAATGATCATGGGGATTTTTACAAAAATTGGTATGAACGATGAGGATTCACCCCTCTATCTATGGTGTAAATTTCAGCTCTATATCTCGAGGCGTTCCCGAGTTATAAAGGTTTACAGTTTTTACACACACACACATACACACATACACACATTTTTTCGAAATCACTTTTCTCGACGTTTCGGACTATTCTGAGTGTACTGACATGAAAATCTCGAAAAAAAATTTTCACGATAACAAAGCTTCCTCTATGAGTAAGCAATTAATGTTACATTAATATATTCAAGTATATTAAATTTAATATGCCGTTTAATGCATAAAAACTTCTGTCAAATGTACATTAATTTCCTGAACATTTTTTACAAATTGGCGTGATTTTACTCTTATCAAAGTAATTTAACAGAGACCTGATATTCACGAGAATATGCGACAATAGTACAAAAATTTTAATGTTCATGATTCTGTAATTAAAGCCAACATTTAAAAAATACAAAATGCATTGTTTTATCAATTAAAATATTCGTATTTTAATTACAGCAGCATCTGGAAATAACTTCAGTATTATTCCATTAATTATGGCAAATGAAATATATCAATGTGTTCGCATTTGATTACGAAATCACACACGGATGATTTTTTTTCTTTTTTTTTATCATCGTTGAGCTAGTTCAACCATACGTAACGATAACATAGTGAGGTCGAAGCGAAGACCTAAGTGAGAGTCACTGTCCGATACCACTGACACGTTTCACGTTAGATACAGTTAGGTTTCTTCTACATGTTCATGGGTTGATTACGTTGAGCCGGAACCGAGAGAAGGAGACAACACAGGAAAGTGACGTGAAAAGAAGGATGTAATTGTTTCTGAAGGCATGAAATAAGTACTTGAATGGGTAGTGAGTGCCTTCACAATCATCTATATAAGACTATATACGCGACTCATTCATCTCGAATACACCCAGAAAAAAATCTAGTAGACCGAACTAGATTTTAGTTTAGTACGGAAATAAATTTTCTTATTTTAATGCTGGACCAAAGACTGTATTTATTTTAAGTAAATTATTTTATTTTATTTGAGTAATTAACACGAAATAAATATGTTTTCGATTAAAATACATATTTGTAATCAGAGTTGTAAAT
Source organism: Ephialtes manifestator (assembly GCA_963970395.1). Taxonomy (NCBI): domain Eukaryota; kingdom Metazoa; phylum Arthropoda; class Insecta; order Hymenoptera; family Ichneumonidae; genus Ephialtes; species Ephialtes manifestator. The sequence continues at coordinate 14,971,939 of OZ019982.1, forward strand.
CCCCATTAATTCATGAGATATAAGCTCACAGTACAATTTGTTTTGTAATTATGATTTCATAATAATAATATGTAGTGATTATAAAATAGAGTGTAAACATTTGAATAGCTGAAAAAAAAAACTAATTTTCGCTTTAATATTGCAAGAAATAGTGGAAAAAATACTAATTGCTTCCTCATAGAGGAAGCTTTGTTTTCGTGACAATTTTTTTTTCGAGATTTTCATGTCAGTACACTCAGAATGGTCCAAAACATCGAGAAAAGTGATTTAGAAAAAATGTCTGTATGTGTGTGTGTGTGTATGTTACACAATCGAAAAATGTAAACCTTTATAACTCGAGAAGGCCTTGAGATATCAAGCTGAAATTTGAACCATAGATAGAGGGATCAAGCCTCATCGTTCATACAAATTTTTGTTAAAATCCACTTCATCGTTAAATTATTACGCGTTTTTTAATTTTTTGAAAAATGACTGTTTACGCGATAACTCTTTCAATTTTCGAGATATTGATCTAAAAAATGGTATGAATTTGAGCTTTTATATGCCGGTGATCGCTATTGAATTTGGTCAAGATCGGTTGAGCCGTAAAAATTTTATGATGTTTTGAATTTTTCAAAAAATTGACATTATCGCTCTATTGTAACTTTTGCAAAACTTAAGATAGCGAGCTCAAATTTTGTATATAAATGAAACAATATTCAGCCATTATATATGTATAATTTAGTGACGAACGGTATGACATTTTTGATTATATGGAATGTTGAATTATTTTTAAAAATATACATTATCACATTCACTTCGGAAACGCTCTAATAATCACGAAATAACGCAATAACGAAATAGAAAAAGCGAATCTACAACATGTATATTTATCTAATTAAAACAAGGATGCAAAGTAGAACCTTGCACATTGCTGCCTCATTATTTTTCGCGCTTTACAAAGCTTCCTCTATGAGGAAGCCAAAAATTGAATAACATACTTCCTCATAGAGGTAGCTTTGTAAAACGCGAAAAATAATGAGAAAGCAATGTGCAAGGTTCTACTTTGCATCCTTGTTTTCGCTTTAATATTGCAAGAAATAGTGGAAAAAATGGAAGAAATAAGTAATGCATTACTTAGATACAGTAATACATAAGTAATAGATAAGTAATGCATTACTTATTTCTTCCATTTTTTCCACTTAGATAAATAATGCATTACTTATTTCTTCCATTTTTTCCACTATTTCTTGCAATATTAAAGCGAAAATTCGTTTTTTTTTTCCAGCTATTCAAATGTTTACGCTATTTAAATGTTTTTTTCCATTTTTTCAAAAGGATTACCGTAAATTTTTATTCAAAAATAATAATTTTTGCAGTTTAATCATCGTATTACAATCGCTACATGTTATTATTATAAAATCATAATTATAGAGCTAATCGTATCATCATCATTATTTCTATAAGTATTAGGCATTTACAACTCTATTTGTAATATCACCACGCATATATTGGCGTAAATACATTGGTTATATGCCAATTTAAGGAGGTTGGAGCGCTCCACACTAGTCAAATCAGTGCTAAATTTTTAAACGCGTTTCTACAATTTCAGATGGTTTAATAATCTGTTCCAGGGTGTTAATCACATAGCAGCATTAGTTCTTGATATTCAAATACATTTAGAGCTGTGATATCAGCAGCAAATCGATCAATATCTGCAAATTTCCGATGTTATGTTTTTTCATCCAGTTTTTTAAAAGGGTAAACCGTAATATCAGTCCGATTATGACGACCAATAGCTCATTTTGTTTGCTAAAAGATATTCTATCGATTGGCCGTCTATTTTTAAAATCGTATTAGTAGTTCAAAAGATACAACCGTTTGTTTATCCTATCATAACCTAACATCAAGTATACAAATGGCTGTAACTTTTGAACGCCTGATACTATAGAAAATCCGGACGGTCAGTCGATTAAGGATCGTCCACTGATCAAAATGAGCTATGTTTCGTCATAATCGGACTGATATTACGGTTTTCCCTTTTACAAAACTGGATGAAAAAACATGACATCGGAAATTTGGAGATATTGATCGATTTACTGTTCAAAATGACAGCTGTGAATGTATTTGAATATCAAGAACTAATGCTGCTATGTGATTAACACCTTGGAACAGATTATTAAACCATCTGAAATTGTAGAAACGCTTTTAAAAATTTAGCACTGATTTGACTAGTGCGGAGCGCTCCAACCTCCTTAATCATTCGAACAAGTACAAGATGAATTAGCAATAAAATTAAAACGTAATTTTATTTATACTTTTACAATGAATTATAATTAATGTCAATTAATTTATATAAAATTACTCGAGTTAGAGCATTCGAAGTGATTTTAAACAATATGAACACTTAACAAACCACAAAAAAAATCTGCTCACTTTTTATGAAGCGTTAAACATCTTGTTATCTAACATTTATTTGTATCATTCTTTCAGAATCATAATTAAGGTGAAAATTTGCATTCTCTAAATTTAAAAAAAATCTGACTTCTAAAGAATCTTTAAAAAAAATATTCATTTTAATTGTAATAATAAGGAAAACTGTAGGTCAAATCGATGCCAGGATCAATGATTTATTGTATATTATATAACAGAGAATTCCTTGTATACCTCCTATAAGGAATTCCCTGTTAGTTGAGCCATTTTTTTTTCAATTATATTTGTTTCGCGCATTTTTAAACTTTTTACATTTATATCAATTTGATATTACCTATAGCAATATGTACAGAACACATAGAAAAATGAGTAGAATGAGTTTAAAAAATATTTAGAGGGTTTAGAAAAATTCGAAATATTACTCGTGGCTGAAATGACAGAGAATCTCCCATATATGGGATATTATAGGTAGATGAGTAACAGAAAAGGTGCAATGAACCCAGTATAGTCTGTGTCATTGGACAGGAATGAAACGCAACCGGCTTGACCGATTCTTCCTACAAAATACTTTTTTGTGAGTCCATAACGAACGGCTCGACTGTTCGAGTGCCTCTGTATCACGCAGGAAATCGCAGTTTTCCTTACGCAACGAACGTTTACGATAAACGTGATTGGCCGATCTATCGTACGGATAAATTATATAAACGAAATCAATTGTGAATCTACACTCGTTCGCATTCCACACAGAATTGTACAGCACATTTAAATATTGTAAAGGGAGTGGCATGGTACAAATTTTTGTTGGCCTTTTTACGCGCCACAGCAATCAATGATGGACAGTATTTCAAAGAAAATACATTGAAAATGATTGTTCAAACTAATAATAATTTGAAAAAAAAAACGTAATTTTGTATTTTTTTTAGCTGAAATCTGAGGATTAACCTCGCATTTTTTTATTCGAATGAAACTTTTTTTACGCAAGCTATACCCAAAAAGAACATACCTGTATTTTTTGTTTGGCGAATTTTTTTTTTATTCAAAATTATGAGATGTTCAATTAAAAAAAAAAAAAACGAGCGCATGGCGAACTTCATAAATTAATATCTCCGGTTCTATTTGTAATAGGAAGATGAACCAGAACGCGTTTTAAAGTCAAAGTAATGAGGGTACATAAAATAATTTTCAAGTAATAATGCAACTACTGACTAATAACTTGCAAATTACTATTATTATTAACAATTAAAAAGAAAAATATTTTTTTGGAAAAGTTCGGCATTTAAAAAAAAAAATTTAATTTTATTAAATTCTTCATTTCATGCCGTAACGCTTACAATTTTTTTTAGATGGGGTTTTGATGGATTCTATTTTTTTTTTAAATTTTATAAGGCACTGAACGAGGCAGCCGGTACCTTATAAAATTAAAAAAAAAATGAGTCCATCAAATCTCCATCTCAAAAAAATTTGTAACCGTTACCGGATGAAATGAAAAATTGAATTTAAAAAAAAAAGCAATCCGAAATTTTCGAAAAAAATTATTTTATTTTTCAATTGTTAATAACAATAATAATTTGCAAGTTTATAATTTCTAGAAAATTATTTTATGGACCCTCATTATTTTGATTTTAGAACGCGCTTTGGTTCATCTTCCTAGATTAGAATATAAATAGAACCGGAGATATTACTTTTTGAAATTCGCCATGCACTCGTTTTTTTTTTTCATTGAACATCCCATAATTTTGCAAAAAAAAAATTTTGGCCAAACAAAAAAATACGGGTTTATTCTTTTTGAGTATAGTTTGCATAAAAAAAAAGTTTCATTCGAATAAAAAGATGCGAGGTCAAAAAACATCCAAATCCGGCCGATTTTATGTGGAATTGCTCTTATGCTAAAAATAGTTATTTGAAAAAATAAGAAGAGGCCCTTTTAATCGTGGCTGCACCAATTTTTAAGGTTTAAACAAGTAATGATAATTAATTTATATACAAAAAATTTAATTTCGATGTTTTTGCAATAATTAAACATATATTATAGGTAGGGTATTATTGTTAACAAAAATATATAGGCTTGTAATTAAAATGTAAGGGGTCTAAAAAAATTAAAGGCCATTTTGCGTTTAATTAATTAAGCACCCATGATGATTATTAGAGCCATGTTTATGTCAAAAATATCGGTAATTTATATTGAAGTGCATTCGATAATTCTTTTTCATTCTACAACATTTTTATTATGACTGTTAAAAAGTTGTCAAATATACCAAAATATGTATTTGGGGCATTCCATACCGATTCGACCTGGGTCGGACCCTCGACCTCTCGGATTTGATCGAAAATTTTTTATATGATTGGACCAACTCCAAAAAGTACTGGAAAATTTTTTCAGATTTTTTTCATTTATTTATTTTTTTACGATTTTTTAAAGGTAACATATCGTTAGCCCAAATTTAAAAATCTGAAAAAATTCTCAAAAATTCTGCATGAAATAACAAAATTTTTGAGCCTAAAGCCAAAATAGGCCGGATTTTGCTTCTATTTTTTTTTTCTATAAAAAACTATTAAAAAATTTAGAAACGAAAGAGGAAAAGTTATCAAATTTTTCTAAAATATTGCTTTCTTCCTCAAGTGCTTTCTTTTCGTAAAAAAAAATGCGATTCATAGAAAATATGTTCACTGTTAAATCAGGCCGGAATCGCAAAACAGAGTTTCTCTCTGAGGAAGCCAAATAATAACGATATAATTTCTTGCGGAAGAATATTTATGGAAAAAAAGAGGAAGTGCTGTGAAAATTTCAATTTTCATGTTTTTTTATTATTTGTAATACAGCAATTTCTAGAATTATATAACATTCTTATCGAATAGTTTTTCCTATTTCCAAAAAAATAATCATGAATCAGAATTGACAAGCCGCGCTAATCAAAGGATTCCATTGATAATATCAGATGTCAATGATGATAATTTAAAAAGCGATCGCACCTTCGAATACAAAAAAAATTCAAGATCACCGAGTGCAGCTGAGATGAACAAACAATAAAATCAAACTAGATTCTACCGCACAACAAATCTAATTTTGTTATCTGACTCAACCCTGTACTCCACGAGGAATGTTTTTTTTCGTAATTTTGTGTAACTCGCAGTTTAGAAAAATTTGATAACTTTTCCTCTTTCGTTTCTAAATTTTTTAATAGTTTTTTATAGAAAAAAAATAGAAGCAAAACCCGGTCCACTTTGGCTTTAGGCTCAAAAATTTTGTTATTTCATGCAGAATTTTTGAGAATTTTTTCAGATTTTTAAATTTGGGCTAACGATATGTTACCTTTAAAAAATCGTAAAAGAAAAAAACAAAAAAAATCTGAAAAAATTTTCCAGTACTTTTTGGAGTTGGTCCAATCATATAAAAAATTTTCGACCAAATCCGAGAGGTCGAGGGTCCGACCCAGGTCGAATCGGTATGGAATGCCCCATTTATACGTTGCGGGAAATCGATTTACGATCTAATATATCAAAACAACCAACCGACCTTGTTTTACTTCTTCATTTCCGCAAGTATTTTGTTTGGTTTTGGGGGAATATAAACACTGTTGGTTCTGAAATAATGAAATCTTGACCCTTGCGGTCAATGAGACGCCAACGAACTCAAAAACAGTTTCAACTTGGTTAATTTACGGGCATTCAAGAAGTCGAATATCATGGCAGGAATTATCACCAAAGTACTGAAAAAAATTACAATATAATTATAATTATTATTGTATTTTAATTTACATACAATCTTAAATTACATTTATGGCAAATATATAATAAAAATTATATTCTAACATTGCATATTTCGAAGCTGACACTAAAAAAAAAAATTACAATTTTGAAAATAAAGAAAGAAAAGAAATTTAATTGTGCCAGTATAAGAATCATTCGACAGTAAAAAATTAATCCAAATTTTAGTACTTTAGCAAATAGTTTTCATTAAAAAATCCCGGTAGAATGTTTTTGTTGATTTCGCAGAAAAATTAACAAAAACGTTTATATGAACACGTTTGGATAATTTTTTTTTCAAGATAGTATTACAAAAAAAAAATCGGTTTTGAAATAAAAACTTTTGATTGAGAGACAAAAAAATGTTGGATTAATTTTTATTGTGTAAAACACTTAATGCTACGAAAGCGATAACATAGAATTATTCTGTACTCATTCGAGCTGTACCAGAGTTGTAAATGCCTAATACTTATAGAAATAATGATGATGATACGATCAGCTCTATAATTATGATTTTACAATAATAACACGTAGCGATTGTAATACGATGATTAAACTTTGGAATGGCTGCAAAAATGATTATTTTTCAATAAAAATTCACGGTAAACCTTTTGAAAAAATGGAAAAAAATAAGTAATGCATTACTTACTTCTTCCATTTTTTCCACTATAGTTCTTGCAATATTAAAGCGAAAATTAGTATTTTTTTCAGCTATTCAAATGTTTACACTCTGTTTTATAATCACTACATATTATTATTATGAAATCATAATTACAAAACAAATTGTTCTGTAAACTATATCTCATGACCCACATGGAAATAGAAATATATTCACGATATATTCGACATATAGAACTTTTTGGCGCTAAACGTATATGAAATATATTTTACATATTGTCCATATATATATCTCATATATTTTGCATATATTTTTGCACACATATATGCAGAATATATGCAGCATATAGAACTTTTTGGCGCCATATATTTAACATGTTACATATGGGTCATTCCACGGGATTTCGCACAAGAAAAAACCCGACCGACTCCAATTTTCGCCTAATTTTTTTATATTGTTGAATATGTCAAACGGAGCATCTGTGAATTTTTTGAGAATTTTATTCTTATATTTCGACGAGCCATAAAATAAAAGGTGAAAAAATGAAAAAAAAATCTGACGTCAAGTGGAATAATGATATCGACAAAAATAACTAGGTCAAAATTTTCGTAATTCAACACAGTTTACGGTAAAAATAATCAAAATAAAAAATAAACATAACTTCTATTTTATTTATGTCTTTTACCAAGAAAAGGTACCATTTCGCTAGTATGGCCCCCTCCGATTTCAGTACAAAAAATCACGAATATACTACATGGAGTCCCAAACATTTTAAGCACAAGCCCAAGATGGAGAACGCATTTTACCCATTTTTAAAAAAATATTTCGGGTAATTGATTTTTTTAATTTTCTTCCAATCTTCTGCGTTTTTTTTATGTAATTGGTAATATTAAAAGGAGCTTATGTGATTTTTCTCATAATTTTATATGTAGATGTATTCGATTCATTAAATGTAATCGAAATACAAATTTTAAAAATTGTAATTCGATTACATTTAATGAATCGAATACATTTACATATAAAATTATGAAAAAAATCACATAAGCTCCTTTTAATATTACCAATTACATAAAAAAAACGCAGAAGATTGGAAGAAAATTAAAAAAATCAATTACCCGAAATATTTTTTTAAAAATGGGTAAAATGCGTTCTCCATCTTGGGCTTGTGCTTAAAATGTTTGGGACTCCATGTAGTATATTCGTGATTTTTTGTATTGAAATCGGAGGGGGCCAAATTAGCGAAATGGTACCTTTTCTTGGTAAAAGACATAAATAAAATAGAAGTTATGTTTATTTTTTATTTTGATTATTTTTACCGTAAACTGTGTTGAATTACGAAAATTTTGACCTAGTTATTTTTGTCGATATCATTATTCCACTTGACGTCAGATTTTTTTTTCATTTTTTCACCTTTTATTTTATGGCTCGTCGAAATATAAGAATAAAATTCTCAAAAAATTCACAGATGCTCCGTTTGACATTGTCAACAATATAAAAAAATTAGGCGAAAATTGGAGTCGGTCGGGTTTTTTTTTTGTGCGAAATCCCGTGGAATGACTCATATATATTTTTCTATGTGGGCGAATTAATGGGGATTTACAACTCTGAGCTGTACTACGATGACAACTTGTCGTCACTATCATTTTTCACCCAGTTCGCCAGTCACTTTGACTCATTTATCGAAATATACAGATGATTCGTTCGAATCTCATACAACTAATGAAAAAAAAAAAAATAGCACGTGCACATGTGTACATTTCGCACCGACTCACACTTTCAGCTTCCAGAGTGACGCGAATGTGTACATTCATTCGCGATTCCAAGCGCCGCCGCATCACTCATGGATTTTTATCACAGGAAACATGAGTCCTTACGCAAGACTCACTCGTTCTCTCGTACATTTACTATATTTTACTATATGATTTCTGTGCTGTACATATATGTATATACCTATATGGCACACCGTTCCTATCTATATAGTAAACATCTTTCTGTATATATATACAAATAAAGATATATTTATTTTCGATGTGAATACTATGTAAATATATAAAAGGCATTCCATATCAAATAAACCACAAAAAAAATTGTATATAATTTTCTATAAATCAGATTAAATAATGCCAACTTATACAAGATGGAAATAAAGAAATAAAAAATTTATGGTGTATTTTTTTTTGTTATAAAAAGTTTTTACTGTAAATTTATACGAAAATATACGACTTTTCATGGCTTATAAAAAGAACATTTATTCATATTTAATTAAATGATTGGAATCCAAATTTTACCGCAAAATAACAAAATTAAATTATTATTATTTTTTAATTAAGATTCCAAACCGTTCAGAACAATTAGCATTTTCTCATTTCTTAAATAATTAATATTCGATTTTACTGCAGTAATTTTATTGCAGTATTTTATAGCTGTAACTTTTTAACTATTTTGAATCCCATGAATAAAATCATACGGTAAATTTGGTTTTTTAATTAATAGAATTGTAGAAAATTAAATTGACCAATATTGTCGATTTACCAAATGAGAAAAATAAAAATCGTTCATAAAATGTAATTTCCAATTAACCTATTAAGCCGTATATTTCCACTAAAAAAAAAATCAAATGCCATGTTCCGTTCACTAAATATTATTTTTTCAGTTAAAAAAAAAATGAAAACCCGCTATTTATCAAAATTCAATACATGGTGCATTTATTGACATTAAATAACCCGATTTTTAAAAAATAGAATGCTTGAGAATTTCTTTTTAGCGGCTGATCTGACATGGAATGCCGTATATACGTATTTATCTATAGGCTACTACGATTTCTCGTATGATCTGGTCAATGAGAGTATCATGTCGACAGGTGTACTACGATACAAGAGAAACTTCTTCCTGAGGAAGAAAACACGATGTACTACTGATAAAGCGTCACGGATATCGAACACAAGGACGCAGCACTCCCAATGAATTTCATTACTGGCGTGTGTGGTGTCTAGTGTGTGCGTGAAAATAGCAGCCTCTCGAGGATAACCGAGTCTATAGTATTCGCGTGGATTTAACTCAGCTGGAAGTTTATCACGGGAAACGGGAATCCTTACGCAAGTAAACTGCAGCTCGCGAGCTGCTCGACCTCATCTCGTACGCAGTACTCACTCCTAGCTCCGTTTTATAGTTTACTATCTGGAGCCGAGTCACGATTACCGGCGCGAGTTACTCACACGACGGGCGACCAGCACCACGCTTCCGGTCTCTCGTAAAATCTCTCCAACAGAGAGCAAAAGTCATCTACGAGCTCGAAGGAAGCATATATAACGTCATTGCACTCGAATACTTACGTCATAGGGACCTGAATTCAAGATTAATTAAAATTTGTCATTTTGACTGCACTGCAAAGAAAAATCTACTTGAAATTTAATGTGGAAGTTTTTTTAAATCCATAAACTGGTGTATTAAATTTTATGCACAATTGTGATGTAAAATTAATTTATGGTACAGCGAATTCAATAATTTCATCAAATTTTACAGTAAAAATACTGGAATTTTAAATATACCCTTTAATTTTACAGTAAAAGTACTGGAATTTTAAATATTCCCTTTAATTTTACTGTAAAAGTACTGGAACTTTAAATATTCCCTTTAATTTTACTGTAAAAGTACTGGAATTTTAAATATTCCCTTTAATTTTACAGTAAAAGTACTGGAATTTTAAATATTCCCTTCAATTTTACTGTAAAAGTACTGGAATTTTGAATATTCCCTTTAATTTACTGTAAAAGTACTGGAATTTTAAATATTCCCTTTAATTTTACAGTAAAAGTACTGGAATTTTAAATATTCCGTTTAATTTTACAGTAAAAGTACTGGAATTTTAAATATTCCCTTTAATTTTATAGTAAAAGTACTGGAATTTTAAATACTCCCTTTAATTTTACAGTAAAAGTACTGGAATTTTTAATATTCTCTTTAATTTTACAGTAAAAGTACTGGAATTTTAAATATTCCCTTTAATTTTACAGTAGAAGTACTGGAATTTTAAATATTCCCTTTAATTTTACTGTAAAAGTACTGGAATTTTCAATACTCCCTTTAATTTTACAGTAAAAGTACCGGAATTTTAAATATTCCCTTTAATTTTACAATAAAAGTACTGGAATTTTAAATATTCCCTTTAATTTTACAGTAAAAGTACTGGAATTTTAAATATTCTCTTTAATTTTACAGTAAAAGTACTGGAATTTTAAATATTCCCTTTAATTTTACTGTAAAAGTACTGGAATTTTAAATATTCCCTTTAATTTTATTGTAAAAGTACTGGAATTTTAAATATTCCCTTTAATTTTACTGTAAAAGTACTGGAATTTTAAATATTCCCTTTAATTTTACAGTAAAAGTACTGGAATTTTAAATATTCCCTTCAATTTTACTGTAAAAGTACTGGAATTTTGAATATTCCCTTTAATTTACTGTAAAAGTACTGGAATTTTAAATATTCCCTTTAATTTTACAGTAAAAGTACTGGAATTTTAAATATTCCGTTTAATTTTACAGTAAAAGTACTGGAATTTTAAATATTCCCTTTAATTTTACAGTAAAAGTACTGGAATTTTAAATATTCCCTTTAATTTTACTGTAAAAGTACTGGAATTTTAAATATTCCCTTTAATTTTACTGTAAAAGTACTGGAATTTTAAATATTCCCTTTAATTTTACAGTAAAAGTACTGGAATTTTAAATATTCCCTTTAATTTTATAGTAAAAGTACTGGAATTTTAAATACTCCCTTTAATTTTACAGTAAAAGTACTGGAATTTTTAATATTCTCTTTAATTTTACAGTAAAAGTACTGGAATTTTAAATATTCCCTTTAATTTTACAGTAGAAGTACTGGAATTTTAAATATTCCCTTTAATTTTACTGTAAAAGTACTGGAATTTTCAATACTCCCTTTAATTTTACAGTAAAAGTACCGGAATTTTAAATATTCCCTTTAATTTTACAATAAAAGTACTGGAATTTTAAATATTCCCTTTAATTTTACAGTAAAAGTACTGGAATTTTAAATATTCTCTTTAATTTTACAGTAAAAGTACTGGAATTTTAAATATTCCCTTTAATTTTACTGTAAAAGTACTGGAATTTTAAATATTCCCTTTAATTTTATTGTAAAAGTACTGGAATTTTAAATATTCCCTTTAATTTTACTGTAAAAGTACTGGAATTTTAAATATTCCCTTTAATTTTACTGTAAAAGTACTGGAATTTTAAATATTCTCTTTAATTTTACAGTAAAAGTACTGGAATTTTAAATATTCCCTTTAATTTTACAGTAAAAGTACTGGAATTTTAAATATTCCCTTTAATTTTACTGTAAAAGTACTGGAATTTTAAATATTCCCTTTAATTTTACTGTAAAAGTACTCGAATTTTAAATATTCCCTTTAATTTTACAGTAAAAGTACCTGCATTTTAAATATTCCCTTTAATTTTACAGTAAAAGTACTGAAATTTTAAATATTCCCTTTAATTTTACAGTAAAAGTACTGGAATTTTAAATATTCCCTTTAATTTTACAGTAAAAGTACTGGAATTTTAAATATTCTCTTTAATTTTACTGTAAAAGTACTGGAATTTAAAATATTCCCTTTAATTTTACAGTAAAAGTACTGGAATTTAAAATATTCCCTTTAATTTTACAGTAAAAGTACTGGAATTTTAAATATTCCCTTTAATTTTATAGTAAAAGTACTGGAATTTTAAATATTCCCTTTAATTTTACAGTAAAACTACTGGAATTTTGAATATTCCCTTTAATTTTACAGTAAAAATACTGGAATTTTAAATATTCCCTTTAATTTTACTGTAAAAGTACTGGAATTTTAAATATTCCCTTTAATTTTACAGTAAAAGTGCTTGAATTTTTTATATTTCCTTTAGCTTTACAGCAAAAGTACTTGAATTTTTATAATTTCCTTTAATTTTACCACAAAAGTATACTCACTTTAAACGACAATTGCACATTAAATTTAAATTATGAGTTTATGCATAAAAACTTCCAGTCTTTTCTAATAGTGTGCACAATCAAAATTTAAACGAAATTTTTGTACTTTTGATAAAAGATTTTATTGAATCTCTAGTTTTGCTTTCCCAGGTTTTCCAAATATTTTTGTACTCTTTTGGAAAAACTGGATATTACTGGATGGACCAAAATTTGGTCTAAATGCACGTATTTAAAAAAATTACACAAAAATTTACGAAATTTTACAAAATTTCATAAAATCCTACAGAAATTGACCAAAATTTTCAAAGAACTATTTACGAATTGGCATAAATTTTTATAAAAAAATTTTAGGTCTATTTGTAATTTTTAAAAAATTGCTAAACCTGAAATGTAAACCTAGAGATTGACCATTTTTTTCAATAAGTTTATAATTATTGTTTCATATAAAGATGTTGACCAAAAGTACAATTAACAAAATTAACGAAAAAAATGTTGTGGTATTTATAAATACAATTCTTTTGTCAAAAGTATAAAAATTCCAATTAAATTTTTCCGGTGTGCTGCTGCTATAAATGGTTGGAAATTGTTAATATTTCGTAAACTCTTTTTAATTATACGATCTTTATACTCGTTTTTTTATGATGAATAATAATAAGTTGCCTGAAGAATTCAAAATGATCAGCCAGAATCACAATATTCAATAAGGAACAAAATAAAATCATTTGTTCACTAATTTTATATATTAATACCTTCTTTTTCGAAACGAGTATGTAATTTTTTAAATTTCCAATCCGTTTATAGAAAATATTAAAGTGCTTGTGGTTCATAATATTATTAACTTTTTTTGCAACATTTTTTTGTATCGTTAAAAAAAATGCATAATTGCTGAGGAGGGAAAACCGGAAGCGATTATTGCAATGAATACAAGTAATCAGTCGACTCAGTGAATCATATCGTTTGACGATTGATTCCTGAGTTGATATCTCTGTAGCAATATTAATGCGATTATAGTTATGTGTGTCGCAATTATACGAGTAAATCTTTAACTGGTGAGACATTCCTTTGCTTCAATGGTTCCTCTTCGAGTAGGGAGCCAAAGTTTTGACGAAAACGTGCCGCACGACGATCCTCCATATCGTGAGCTAAACGCTCGAGCAAGTCCTTGAATACGTAATTGTCGAGATTCTTGGCAATGTAATAGAGGAAGAGCCAGTCGCCGAAGTAGTAGTCGTGAGTGACTTTGAGAACGGACCAGGGATTATATTTGCCTGGGCACGCCATTGAGAAGACCAGCTTGTTGAATGCCTTGCTCCTGTACAATTTAATGAGTTAATTTTTAAACACTCAAAAGAGATTACAATTTGAGCAAGGTCATGAATAAATTAGCATAGTTAAGAAATGAGAAATGTAAATTATAGTTGAGATTTTTTTTGCTTTGTCAAATTATACGACGATCGATTTTGTCAACTCTTTAACAAATTCCTGTCTTTTTGTCTGTAGAGATAAAATATTTTTTCGTAAATACTGGACGTTTGTTTGAATCAATGCAATTTTTTTATGATACTTGAGAAAAATGTACTATTTTTACTTTTACGTTTATATGCATTTTCCTTGCATCAAAAAATATGATGGTACTTATGCACTTTTTTTTTTAATGTAGTGAATGTGTTCTTATAAAACATAACATAACATTTTTTTTTAATTTGTAAAATGGTGAAAAGTGTCCCGGAAAACGGGTAATGGCTCTTTTGGAAATTTTACAAATGGTAAGTTATAAAAAATGTCTTAAAAAATTGTTACCGCCCTTTTGGACAATTTGCAAAATGAAACAGTCCTGAAAAATTAAGTCTAAAACAATCCATCTGAAAAATATACAAAGCGGAGCAAAATGGCGCGAAAAGGAGCAACGACTCTTTTGAAAAAAGTTTATAAAAAAAGCAGCATAATGTCCTCTAAAAGTAAAATGTCTCTTCTGGGAAATAAAACAAAAGGTGGCAAATGTCCTCAATAACCGTAATGGTCCTTCAAGAAAATTCGTAAAATGGAGTTAAATATTTTTAAAAAGCAGAACAACTCTACAAAAAAACTTGTTAATTGACCTGCTTGAAAAAAAAAATACAAACAATACATTGTCTATTATCCTAATTAGCAAAAAAACCGTTACATCCATATTTTTTCATTTTTACATAAAGACAATTAATGTCGCCTTGAGACATCAATTGTCTGATGTGTCATAATGCATTTAGCCGCGAATGACAAGCATTCGTGGTATCAATAAAGTATTTAAATGATTCACAAACCTGGCGTGAAGAACCATAGTAAGAATCCTCCAGACGAGACTGAGACCCGTGATAATGGCAAGAATGATGAACCAGAACCACAGAAAACTGTAGATCTTTTCGTTGACGATATTAAGCGCCATAATGCAAAGAGCATCATGTTTTTGGATGGTACCCGAGTGACCATATTTATGGAAAGTGCATTTAGTGACTTTCGGAAACATAACATCCATCTTACTAATTCCCGGTTTGCCATTTTCTGTTTCACTGGGAAATCCAAGTTCCAAAAATGATCCACCAAGGAAACTATGAGTTATGTAGATCTGAGTGAGGACATTGATGAAATTTAACACTTCGCAGAAGCTTAAAGAATAAGCCCAAGGCCTGTTTGCGTGAAGTCGATTTATAAAGGCTGTTCTTATGTCCTCAATTTTGGATTCACGATCAGCTCGAGTTGGAACTGATTTTCCACCGTCCATTTCGATTTTTTTGTCGCTCAATGAGAGAGAAGACATGTGCAGACCGGATACCAGCATTTTCAGTCGGCCACCTTAAAATGTTATCGTCTGTTAAAAAAATGCAAGCTCGATTTCGAACTGAACGAAGCTACAACGAGAGAAAAAGTTTCATTGATTCACGGAAATCGTTGCCAATGAAATGAAATACTTGAATTTCAATGCTACTTTTTCTTTGAATGATCTCAAACTCAATGAAAAGTAGTGACATTGATTCGAAAAAACATTTCTTTAAACCAATGAACCTTTTTCATTGATTTCAAAGATATCGACTCTGATTCAATGAAATCTTCTTCTTACCACCTCAAAATTTCGAAACCTATTTTTTCCTGAAGTACGCGGCAGATAAAGCTCAAATTTTGTGAGTATTTAAGGAAGTACGGCAGAAATAGGCTAAGCTTCTGGCTCCTCGAAACTCAAAGCCGTTCGTTCGGGAGAACCGGAAAACAAAAAAGTGAGGTTAGGTGCGAGAGAGAGACAATGAAAACGTTCCTTTGAACCAATGAAAACGTCTCTTTAAAACAATGAAACTATTTATTTATTATATGCTCACTAAGTAAATATTTATTTCCCGTCAATGAAATGTTCTCTTTGAAATTCAAATGCACTATTTCATTGAAATCAAAGAAATATTTCGTTGAAATCAATGAAAAAAAAATCAATCCACCCATTTCATTGGTGTCAATGAAATCTTTTCTCTCGGTGTACGAATAACAAACGAACAGACATTTGTGGAGAAGGGTCTTTTGTTATAAAAAACTAATGTTAGTTTTTACTGCGTGATACTATAACAATTTATGGGAACGTGTTAGTGTTTATTCAAATCTTTTTTTTATTATACGATTTGTCTACTCGTTTTTTTTATCAATAATAATAATAAATTACCGAAAGAATCTAAGATTATGACCAATGATTTACCAAAATTGAAAACTTTTTTAGGAAATTTGACAGATATTGAAAAAAAAAAAAATACAGAAATTGACCAAATGTATATCGAATCTTTAGGTTAAATTTTTCGGGTAAGAACAACGTAAAAATATATTTGCTAAGCTGGAAATGTTTAAACATTTTTTTAAAATGTTTTCAAATGTTTGGCACTTTCTAATTTTACCTTTTCAATTCAACCAATTTCTAAAAAGTTTTTTTTTAAATCGAGATCTTACCAAAACGTTGATGAAAAAAAATTGTCTATCTATTTTAATGGGCAAAGAAATGCTCTTTTTTATTCTAATTTTTTAATTCACAATTTTTCTACGCTTTTTAAAATCCTTATTAATCATAAGCTGCAGCATGCGAAATTATGACTCAGAATCATGATAATCGGTAAATTAATTGGTTTAAGGATATTTCCGTTAAAAGAACTGCCCTACGCTTAAGGTATTTTGTATTTTGTCTTAAGGTGATGTACTAGTGCTCGATTGGTAATCGAAACTGTAAAGCGTTGCTCCGGCTGCACCGAGAGAAAAGATTTTATTGACGCCAAAGAAATGAGTGGATTGATTTTTTTTCATTGATTTCAACGAAATATTTCTTTGATTTCAATGAAATAGTACATTTGAATTTCAAAAAGAACATTTCATTGCCTGTAAATAAAGATTTACTTAGTGAGCAGATAATAAAGAAACAGTTTTATTGTTTTAAAGAGACGTTTTCATTGGTTCAAAGAAACGTTTTCATTGATCTCTCTCTCTCACCTAACCTCACTTTTTTGTTTTCGGGTTCCCCCAAACGAACGGTTTCGAGTTTCGAGGAACCAGAAGCTTAGCCTATTTTTGCCGTACTTCCTTACATACTCACAAAATTTGAGCTTTATCTGCCGCGTACTTCAGGAAAAAATAGGTTTCGAAATTTTGAACTGGTAAGAAGAAGGTTTCATTGAATTAGAGACGATATCTTTGAAAACAATGAAAAAGGTTCATTGGTTTAAAGAAATGTTACTTCGAATCAATGTCACTACTTTTCATTGAGTTTGAGATCATTCAAAGAAAAGATAGTATTGAAATTCAAGTATTTCATTTCATTGGCAGAGATTTCCGTGAATCAATGAAACTTTTTCTCTCGGTGTGCAATTGATCTCTCAGATTCAAAAACAAAACCTTTTATCCGAAAAATCATGCGAAGAACAACACGTGGAAAAGATTCAGGCGTCTTTGTCTCGCATTTATAACAAATGCGAGGGGACAGACATGTAGCACATCATCTTAAGGGCCTGATTTCAAGATCTACCCACATGGAAATATATGCACGATATATTCGACGTATAGAACTTTTTGGCGCTAAACGTATATGAAATATATTTTACATATATTCCATACATATATCCCATATATTTTGAATATATTTTTGCACACATATATGCAGAATATATGCAGCATATAGAACTTTTTGGCGCCATATATTTAACGTATATGTTACATATATATTTTTCTATGTGGGTACTAAAAAAATATATGAGGCATTCCATCCCGTTTCGACCTGGGTCTGACCCTCGACCTCCTCGATTTGGCTCGTAATTTTTTGTAGGATTGGTTAGATCCTCAAATGCACCAGATATTATTTTTTTATTTTTTCTATGCAAATTTTTTTTTAAATATTTTTTAAAGTGACATATCGAAAGCCCTGATTTAAAAATCTGAAAAAATTCTGAAAAATACTTTGTTGAATATCAAAAATTTTCTAGCTTATAGCCAAAGTGGGCAAAATTTTTCTTCAAATAGTGTTTAAAGTTTTTTGATTAAAAAAATTATTAAAAAATAGAAAAAGAATGAAACTACTATGGCCCACCTGTCAAACATTTCTGTATATGAATCTGCATTTTTCAGAATTTTTTTAGATTTTTAAATTATGACATGCTGGTGCTAGAATAGTCTTAGTTCAGAAAAATTTGACGAATTCCTAAAAATCTGAAAAAATTCTAAAAAATCCGAGTTTACATAAATAAACATTTGACCAATCACTTGTAGTAGATTATTATTTTTTTCTATTTTTTCATGATTTTTTCAAATAAAAAAAGCTTAAAAACTATAAGAAAAAAAATTTTGCCCACTTTGGCTATAAGCTAGAAAATTTTGATATTCAACAAAGTATTTTTCAGAATTTTTTCAGATTCTTAAATTAGGGCCTTCGATATGTCACTTTAAAAAAATATTTAAAAATTTTTTTTTTTTAAATATCTGGTCCATTTGAGGGTCTAACCAGTCCTATAAAAAATTACGAGCCAAATCGGGGAGGTCGAGGTTCAGACCCAGGTCGAATCAGGATGGAATGCCTCATATATTTACATGCCCAATAAAAATATAATTTTTTTTCTAATCTTAACAAAAACTTTCTATGGTAATTTTTTGTCAAAAACTTTATGTTAATTTAACATAAAATTTTTAGTGTTACATTTCTACTTTAGCAAATTATTTTCGACCGTTCTTTTGTGCACCTGAAAATTGGCCAATATTTTTCCTTAAAAATAAAAATTTTTCACCTTGAAATTTTATCACGTATGAGGAAAAATATGCTCGTTTTCATGCGGAACGAAGCTGCGAATAAAGAACAAACAGTTGGGTTCACACAGCTGCGAATGTGTGAATACTCATTTTTCCTAACCTTCGGTTGTGCGCCATATGTAATGTGGGATATAGAATAATATCGCTTGGAAGAAGAGGACGAAGGGAACCCACTGGTAGTAAGCGTGATGTGTCAATTCATCGTCGTCTGTCATTGGTCCTACCCCTGGATGCGGAATTTGGCCTAATGCAAGTACCGTTGCATTCATGTGTTTTGCCTTTAACATAAATATTTTAATACTTTTAACAAGAAGAACTTTCATATAAAAAATGCTCTTATTCCATTAACTATATTTTTTAAATTATTTGTTTCCATTTGTTTTTTACTCATTCTTTTTCCGTTTGCCTCCAATTCTTGGAATGGAACGGTACCTAAGAATGTCTGTCATAGATTTAGAAAAGAATAGCCGCTGAAGAAATTTTGGAGAAAATATTCATGGAAGAAAATGGCCGTAATAATAATAATATCCAAAAAAATCGCCAAAAGAAATACACGAAAAAAAAAATAATTGTGTAGTTAAAAGATTAGATGCAAAGGTAGAACTTTGCATATTGCTTCCTCATTAATTTTCATCTTACGCAACGCCGCCTCTATGAGGGAGTTTCTTTATTGTATTTTTGGCTTCCTCATAGAGGAAGCTTTGCGAGAGATGAAAATAATTGACGAAGCAATGTGCAAAGTCCTACTTTGTATCCTTATTTTAAATACAAATTAAAGAAGTACGAAATAAAAAATTTTCATAAATTCAAAATTCTATAAAATCTACACTTTATGTATTCGCTTAAATTCAATACCGATCGTAATTTTTCATTGCTTTATTCGTCGAAAACTATTTAAGCTCATTATCTAAAAAATTGGGGCAGCTAGAGAACATACAGAGATTTTTTGAAAAATGCAATGTCTTATAAAATCTAAACCACTTTACCAATCTTCACCAAATTCGATATCTACTACAATTGGATGTTAATTTTACCTTGCAAAAGATTTGAGCAGGTTTGGTCGAACTTAACTTGAATCAGAACGAAAACAATATTTTTTCGAAAATAAAAAATTTTATATAATCAAAACCGCTTTATGGATTTCGCCCAAATTCAATACCGGCCTTCATTTTTCATTTCTCTATTTATCTAGAACTATTTAGGTCATTAGCTGAAAAACATACAGACATTTTTAGAAAAATTGAAAGGCTTATAAAATCCGAATTTTTTTTTTCAATGTTATCAAAAATGTATACATAGGAAGGAGCGTTGCTCCTCTACCAGCGTGCCAAATATCAGCTTGATTATTGAAGCCGTTTTCGGGATACAGCGGTTTGAATTTTGCAAACGTGTCATACACACACATACATACTTCCGGACATTTTTTCTAAACCACTTTTCTCGACGTTTTGGACCATTCTGAGTGTCCTGACATGAAAATATCGAAAAAAATTTTTTTTACGAAAACTTGCTTCCTCAAGGGAAGCAAGTTTTGCTTCCTCTTTGAGGAAGCAAAACTAGATCCAAAAAAGTGCTTCCAGAAAAACTTGCTTCCTTTTTTCTTCCTCTTTGAGGAAGCTTTGTAAAAAGCGAAAAATAATGAGGAAGCAACCCGGGTAGAAATTATCTTCGGGTTCTAGTCAGGGCGTTATCAGGTCGCCTGACTGCCCTGGTAGGGCGCTTTCATGGCAACCTGATAGCGCCCTGAATCGAACTGTAACGCTGTGTCACATATAGCCCTGATCAGGCTGCCCGACCAGGCTATTATAAGGCTGCCCTGAGAATGCCTAATAACTTCCAAAGGCTATATTTGCGTTCATTATCAATAATATTACAATTAATTATTAATTCCAGGGCATTATGTAGTAATATGAACAATAACATTCTATTAATATAGTAAACAAAAAAAAGAGAATCGTCTTCGGAGACGGTTTTTCCTATTCGAGAAGTGATGCACGCGGGATTTGAACCCAAGACCTACGGGACCTACCTATTTACCTAACTACCTAACCGAGCACGCGAGCCACTAGACCAAACCGACTATGTGGATATGTCATACTGTAATTCCATAATAGTTTATTTTACGATAACAGTAAAAGGAGTGATGCGAGAGGGTGATATATGGAACCAATATTTAAAGGTGATACTGCTAAAAACTTCGGATTGAAATTCGCCGACCTTATACGACGTCTCGCTGGCACAGAAGCGCCTTTAACTCAAAATTCGTAAAATCAAAATGGCGGATTTAATATGCCGGTCGAAAAAGCAAAAACTGACTTTATTTGCATAAATTTATTTATTTATTGCAAAAAGCATCTTTGTCCGCCACCTTGAATGCGATATTTCGATTTTATAAATGATATTTTTAATTCGACGATTCCGAATTTGAATTTTTCATTCGTAAAGTTAATATGGTGGTTTTAATAATGTCGGACGAAAATGAATAATCTTGGTTTTATTATGAATTTAAACTTCAAACTTATAACAGCAACATGGCGGACAAACAATATTTGGAAAGATTAAAATTCAAACAGTTGATTTGTCTGACCTGACACTAGTATTCCAAGAATGCGAAAGTAAGGTTATGTTTTGACACCAGCGTATCCGTGGCAGCGAACGCTGCGAGTATTGTCAATACAACTGCCGACGAACAATTTCTATTCAAAAGATTATTTGAAACCAGACGTCATCATTTATTTCTACGGTAACAATCCATAAGTATAATAGGTATGGAATATGATACCTGCCTGAATTCTACTTTTGAGTCGCACGGGATAAATTAGGAAATAAGGCACTCGTAAGGCAAGCCTCATCAGCACAATTTCACGGTTGCCTGATCTTACACCTAATACGGCGGCTCCGGATTGCGCCGGATCACGTCCTGGTCAGTCTTCTCATAATAGGGCTAGCCGAGGCACTGCCTGATCAGGGCCAAGCAAGGCTTTCCATAATAGGGTTAGCCGTGCCATCGCCTGATCGGGGCCAAGCAAGGCTTTCCATAATAGGGCTAGCCTTAGGATTCCCCGATCGGGGCCTGATCCTGATAAGGCAAGCCCTGACAGATTTCTACCCGGGTATTCAGTATCGTTGCGGATAACGGTCCGCAGCCATTCTTGGCAATACGTCGTTCCTACAGAACCCGATTCTACACATCACCGACTCTACACAACGGCAATTCGACACATGCCTCGATTCAAGACAAGAGCAACTGTACGCATCACCAACTCGACACATGCCTCAATTCGACACAACCCCAATTCTACACAGTCACAACTGTCACGAGCCAAATGCACAACGGCAATACTCTACACAGCCCCGATTCTACACAGGCACAAATGTCACGAGCAAAATTCACAACGGCAATACTCTACACAGCCCCGATTCTACACAGGCACAACTGTCACGAGCTAAATTCACCAAAGTCTCGATTAAAAACATCACCGATTCTACACCGTCACCAACTCACATCCAATCAACGTATGTCGTTCAAGTATTCCAACTCATCGGCGCACTATGATCAAAATTGACATTTACGACTCGTGTGATTGCACTCGTCGCAATCGCCAACTTTCGGCCCTTGTTGCACACCATACTTTTTGTAACAAATGCATGAATAGTGGTGCTTTGAATGGTAGTTTTGCGGGACGAACAGTGAAAAGTGAGGTTACCAACTTTCCACCCTAGGGACGAAAGTGAAGGAATCGCGAACTGCGTATGCGCCAACTTATCGTTTCAACACTGCTATGAAACTAGCCACTTTCGGCCCGCAACACTGCCATGAAAAGCACCGCTGTTCATGCACGTGTTACGAAATAGTACTTTGCGATACAAGGGCGAGAAAGTGATCATTATACGCAGGTTGGGAAGTTTATCGCACGAGCCCCACGAGTGCGATCGACTTCCCAACCGTCGTATGATGACCGCTCTCTCGCTCTGTATCGCATAATACTTTTTGTAACAAATGCATGAGAAGTGCAACCGAGTGTAATGTCGCGCGCGTGCGAGAAGTGCGTGCGAGAAGTGATTCCCGTGTGAGAAGTGCGTGCGAGAAGTAAAATAGCATCGATGGCCGTAAAGCGCCACTTACGCCACGCGCGGCAGGCACGAGAAGTAGCACTTCTCATGCATGCGTTACAAAAAATACATATATCAAACCTTAGTTTATATTTTTTTACGTTTGACAGAACAATTTTTAGTCATCTCAACAGGCGGAAGTACTTTTTATAAGTGTAAAAGATTTCTATCTGTATTAAATCTAAGATATCTATCTAATCCTATTTTGAAACTAATTTCTTTTAGATAAAATTAACTGATCCGTATTATCGTTGCATGATGTAATAAAATAAACGTGGGCCGCTTATGCATCAATCATTTTTTTTCCTTCTCAGTTCCAGCTGAAATGTAATCCATAACTTTACACTTAAAACCGATTTATTCTGTTAATCCTATATAAACCTTAAAGATTCTACAAATGAATACCAAACGTATTGTTATAAGTATAAAAGATTTCGATCTGTATTAAATATAAGATATCTATCCAATCCTATTTTAGAACCAATTTTTTTTAGATAAAATTTACTGATCCGTGTTATCGTTTTATAATTTAATAAAATAAACGTGGACCGCTTATTCTTCTATAATTTTTGCTTCCTCATAGAGGAAGCCTTTGTTATCATGAAAATTTTTTTTTCGAGATTTTCATGTCAAAACGTTTGAAACAAAATGGTCTAAAATGTCGAGAAAAGTGGTTTAGAAAAATTGTCCGGATGTATGTGTGATGAAAGGCCGAAAATTCATATAACTGTAACTTATAAAATATTCGACCAAATCAGCTAAAATTTAAACAACATGTACAGTACTGGCTAATCTTCAATTGGTATAATTTTTACAAAAATCGCTTAACGCATTTCATTTTTATAAGAATTTTGAAATTTTGAAAAAAGTACGTAAATGCTCTAGCTCGAACGAATTTTTGGCTATCGGGCTGAAACTTCGTATTAAAATTGAACAAAGTGATACGACCTTTGGTATTGAATTTGGGCCAAATCGGTAAAGCGGTTCGGTTTTTATGAGATTTTGAATTTTTCGAAAAATGTTCGTTTTGCTCTAATTCAGGTAAAATTTCAACTAATCGACTGAAATTTTCTACACAGGAGAAATAACATTCAGCCCTGCTACGTACTAAATTTGGTGATGATCGGTAAAGCGGTTCGGATTTTACGTGATATTGAATTTTTGAAAAATTTATTGGTGTCACTCTGGATTTCGTAAAACGTCAAAAATCATCAACTTCGTCAATAATTTTCATCTTCCGCTAAAATAAAGAAACTTCCTCATTGCGGCAGCTTTGTAAATGCGAAAAAGATTGAGGAATTTCAAAATTCTAAAAAAATAGTTGACCGGAATATGCAATTTTTATCGTTTTTTATCGTTTTTCATTTAATCTGTAATATCTCAGAAACTATTGATCGTATCGAAATCATTAAAAGACGAAAATGTGCATTTTTTTATGGCCAACAAGAAAAAAATATATTCAAAATTAATTGCTTAATTTCAGGTCACATTTTATAGAAAAAACAACAAAATTATTTTTTTTTTATGGTTGGACTTCAGATTTTTTCATCGGACAAATGGTCTCGGAATCTTTGAGTGATCGCCGAATTTTGAGTATTTTTTTTTTCATGGGATGGCCCAATGCTGTGACGTTACAGCAATCTGAATGTTTTTAATATATATAAAAAAAACATATTCAAAATTTAAATTAATTAAAATGGTTGGACTTCAGATTTTTTCACCGGACAAATTGCCTCGGAATCTTTGAGTGATCGCTGAATTTTGAGTATTTTTTTTTTCATGGGATGGCCCAATGCTGTGAGGTTACAGCAATTTGAATGTTAAAATTAAAATTAAAATTAAAAACATTCAAATTGCTGTAACCTCACAGCATTGAGCCATCCCATGAAAAAAAAATACTCAAAATTCGGCGATCACTGAAAGATTCCGAGGCAATTTGAACGGTGAAAAAATCTGAAGTCCAACCATTTTAATTAATTTTAATTTTGAATATGGATTTTTTTATATATATTAAAAACATTCAGATTGCTGTAACGTCACAGCATTGGGCCATCCCATGAAAAAAAATACTCAAAATTCGGCGATCACTCAAAGATTCCGAGACAATTTGTCCGATGAAAAAATCTGAAGTCCAACCATAAAAAAAAAAATAATTTTGTTGTTTTTTCCATAAAATGTGACCTGAAATTAAGCAATTAATTTTGAATATATTTTTTTCTTGTTGGCCATAAAAAAATGCACATTTTCGTCTTTTAATGATTTCGATACGATCAATAGTTTCTGAGATATTACAGATTAAATGAAAAATGATAAAAAACGAAAAAATTTGCATATTCCGGTCAACTATTTTTTTAGAATTTTGAAATTTGGTCCATCAATAGACACCGCTGAACCTGATTTTTAGATAAAATTTGAGATTTTTTTTTTTTGGGGTGGCGAAAGTCCCGTGGAATCCCTCATATTAACCTTAAAGATTCTACAAATAAATATAATGCGGTCAAATAATTTAGACCCATAGCTCGATACTTACGACAGTGAAGGTCGACGTAAAGAAACAAAACGTATCGATGACCTTTTCCGGTATAGCTTTCCCCGTCGTGCATCTAAAATAAAACAAAAACATAAATGTCCTCGCTATTTTCGAGCTGTATGTTTCCTATAGCTTCAATATTAGTTCATCGATCCCTGAACTTACTTTATGTGCTCGCCGATAAACTGTCGCGACGTTACCAAGATCGAGCTCGCTAGCAGAACGAGAAACGTTGCCCTGTAGTGAAGCCTGAACACTACAATCACAATATGATCATAAATTTTCACAAGTCGTCACAAATGAACTTTATCGCGTAACACACTATATACTATTTTCAATTAAAACCTCGGTAACTGGGTCATAGAAAACTCGTGAGAGTTATCGCTCTGACACTCAACGTTATCACAATGCGTCACTAATCATTACGCACATTACTAACTTGACACGCTAACGTAATAAAATTATGGATCAATAAACGTAATAATATGAATTAAAAATAACTGATATCATCGATTTATAAATTTCTATTTCTAGCTTCAACTAATCATAACTAACTTGGCACAATAACGCAATAAAATTATTGGTAAATGAGCGACACAACATTCAAAAAACTATCAACACTATAAAATCCTGGATTTTTCGTTACTTTTAGCTTCACATAAAAATGACGAACTTATCACAATAACGTAATAAAATTATTGATCAATAATCACAAACTGGTGAGAAAAAAAATTACCAATATTATCGATTCGTGGATCTTGGGTTACTTTTAGCTTCACATGATCCTTAAGGGCCGAAAACGTTGCTAAAATTGTTGCCATTTCGTTTTAACACTGAATTACAAAACTTGTCTGCAAACTCAAGCCTTGAGATGTAATCTCAAGGTCAAAAAAGTTTGACGCGGTGAACAACACTATTTGTTTTTTTTTTTGGTAAAAATAGTAGCGTGTAACCGCTACGGTGACACTGACACGAATAATTCGACGTTCCTTCACTGCGTTAAGGCACAATAAGACTGAAGGAACTTTTGCACTGACTAAGGAGGAACCAGCAAGCCAGAAAACCGCGGCGTCCGCACACCTTATCTCTGATGCCGAGCGTGTGTTGCCTCAGTGGCCGTAGAGTCGACATGAGACAAGCAGCAACGTCTCGCACTCTCTATCAATCTTCAGCGGGGTAGAGACGATATTTTGAACACACAGATAGGTTCTCTCTTCGATAACGATAGATAAACACTGAAGCGAGTGTACGATTTCAGTGATACTTTGGTCACATCTCGATAATTCAATAAGGATTCTATTCACTGTTAAATTACTACCGAGAATTCTGTATTGAAATCTAGAAATTAGTATATTACGATACGAGTGCGATCAAATTTTTTCTGACGAGTGTGAGTTTGCAGCACGAGCCAAAGGCGATTGTTGCAATCACACGTGTTGAGCGAACGAGAAGTCGCACTTCTCGCACCAAGTGGCATAATACCGCGTAGAACAAAAGAATCTGGTCGAGATTCTTAAGAAGATTCTCGCCGAACCGAGATTCTTTTAAAATCTAACTGAGAATCTCAGTCAGCTTCTTAGTGAGATTGGTTAGTGGGTAGCTGAAAATAAAAAGAATCTCCATCAGAGTCTCGCCGAAAATAAAAAGAATCTCTATCAAAATCCCACCGAGATTCTAGAGAATTTCGGCCAGCTTCTTACTGAGATTCTTTAGTGGATAGCTGGAAATAAAAAGAATCTCTATCAGTATCTCGCTGAGATTCTAGAGAATCTCGGCGAGATTCTGATAGAGATTCTTTTTATTTTCGGCGAACCCCTAAAAAATCTCGGTAAAAAGCTGGGCGAGATTCTGATGGAGATTCTTTTTATTTTCAGCTACCTACTAAAGGATCTCGGTAAGAAGCTGGCCGAGATTCTCTAGAATCTGAGCGAGATTCTCAGATAGATTTAAAAAGAATCTCGGTTCGGCGCGCAATCGTGATTCTCGCTGAGAATCTCGCTGAGAATCTTAAGAATCTTGCTGAGAATCTCAGCGAGAATCTCGGCGAGAATCTTCTTAAGAATCTCGGCCAGATTCTTTTTTTCTACGCGAGATAGTAATATAAACGGCCCAGTTTCTGACATCTTTAGAACCGCGGCACCAGTTTTCTATTATGTACGAACGCGTGTTATATTATGAAACTGAAAAAAAATTCCTTTGACGTGTACATTGAGCACTTCTGAATATGATTCACCCGGTTTCGAAGCTAAATCATTGTGAAATAATAATTAAATTATTGTTTCAATTATGGTCTTCTACTACCGGGGTTACTGAAACTGTTAAATTTTCTATGTCCCTACTAGTCCCTAGTTTCTGACGCGTCGACATTGTAAGTTATACATTAGGGTAGTTAATTTTGACACAATATTTTTCTTTTTTGCGGGCACCCCTCAAAACTATTCTCTATTGTGAAAAATAAATCCTTGTAAATCATTGATGAGATTAAAAAATATGTAGAGGTTGCGACGGAATTTTTAAATTTCCTTGTTTTAATAATTTTTGTCTATGAAAATTCTCATGTATATGTTCACATTTTTTGCATTACATGAGTGTAGAGATTCTGGATATCACTGCGACAGTCCATTATTGTTTTATGGTAGTTTTAGACTACAAAATAATTGCAACTGTAAAAAATATGTACTGTGAAAGTAAAAAATAGAGGGTGAGCAAATATTTTTAAAAAATTCAAAATTCCATAAAATTTCTATCCCTAAGCAAATTAATACCAAATTAAATCCCAAACTTTGTCTAATAATATTCTACCTGTAAACCAAATTGAAATTAGATATCTAAAGAATTATGGACCTTTGAACAAAAACAACCTTTAAAAAAATTATAAAATTGTCTCAGACAATCTATATTCGTTTAATATGATGTATTTATCCCAGAAAAACTGTTATATAAAATCTAAAAAATTGTCGAAAAAAGAGCGAATGATAATCGTAAACATTTGAAGGTTTCGGACAATTATTGTTGTTATAGAGTGTCTCATAATATATTTAATTGTTTTCGACAATTCCAGAGTGTAATTTGTTCATCCGGTAGCCAAATATTTATCATTATCATTCACTGTTTTTACGAGAATTTTTTAGTTTTGATATAGCACATTTTTTCTGTGATAAATATGTCACATCACTCCGGTAGCGGAGTTTGTAATCTTTTTGAAAGTTTGTTTTCGTTTCGACTTCCACAATTTTGCAGATATCTAGATGAAATTCGGTACATAAGTGGACTATTATCAGACAAGGTTTGGTATTTAATTTGGCGTTAATCCGCTATGCGATACAAATTTTATGGCATATTGAATTTTTTGAAAATATCTCCTCATACTCTAATTTTCTCTTTCACAGCACACATTTTTCGCAGTTGCAATTATTTCGTACTCTAAAGCTACCATAAAACAATAACGGACTGTCGGAGTGATATCCAGTATCTCCGCACTCATGTAATGCAAAAGATATACACGACAATTTTCACTGAAAAAAATGATTAAAACAAGAAAATTAAAAAATTCCGTCGCGACCTCTACATATTTTTTCTATCACATCGATGATTTACGAGGAATTATTTTTCGTAATAGAGAACAGTTTTGAGAGGTGCCTCGTAAAAAAAAAATATCATGCAAAAATGGACCACCCTACATGCAGTGTCAAAAACTGCAACATAACGTGAATTAGGTGATGCACTGACCGACCCACATTTAAGCCTGATTTGGCCCCGTAGTGGACATTTTTTAATATATATTTTGTCGTGGTCGACTTTGCTGAGCCTTATGGATTGGATTAGATATTTGTATCGGCGGAAAAACTTATAAACGCATAAATGCATAAACTGCTTTATGCAATTAGGAAGAAAAACAAATACCGACATTTTTAGGATAAAAAATATTGTATTTTCAAATGTTTACAACGATCGTAATTTACTATTTTATAACTACTAGAAAAATGTCATAAAATATAAATTCCTATAGTTTCATATTAATTCTTAACCAAGAATTCGCATACATTTTCCAAAAAACTCTCATACCACATTATTAAAAAAAAAAAAAAAAATTGTAAACACAACAAATTTTGGCCTAGACGAAAAAATATGGGTCCCTTATTTTTGTGTATAGATAACGTAAAAAAAAGTTTCATTCGTCAGCCCCCCCCCCCCCCCGCCCCCTGTTCATCCTCTTACATATGACTGGATCCCCATCATGTGGTGTCCCCTATCACTTCGGAGTAACAGTTTATAATTGTATCCTTAAAAATCCTCAATACCCAAGTTTTATAAAAATCAAGGTTTTTTTAATTTATAGGTCAGCGATGCTGAATTTATCGTTTTGAGTTTTTGAATTTTTTATTGATAATTATAAACATCATATAATTTTAAGTCAATAACCGTTAAGTACTAAGTTGGGTAGAACAAATCGGGAATCGGATGTTCGAAGAAATCATGATTCAAACAATTGCAGTTTTAAAAACTTTTTCTTTAGAAAAAAGCAAATAAATAAAAATTTAAAAAAAACAACTTGAATATACCGAACTTAGCACTATGACATAAATACTTTTTTTTAAATGTAAGAAGTACTACCAGATCCAAGAGTCAAGTGCCTGTGAGATTGTAATCTTCCCCAAAATTCGTCCACTTTTTCATATCATATAATCTATATGTCAAAGTGGTTATTGAAAAAACTCGATTTTATATAGTGATATCTAAGCCGGAAGACCGATTTAAAAATAGATATTTTTATTATAGTCGCAATTTCCTGATTGCAAATATGAAAAGTCACTGTAAATGATTTATAAATGTTCTGGACAGAAAAATATATTTGACACGAATTTACGTGAAATTTATTGATGGCTCATTTGTCGCACGATACATTGTCAGTAGTGATCCTGTAATGTAAACAATCTTATGAGTTTTAATGTGTAAAAATTTTCGTAATAAATTGTCGATATCCTAAACTTTCAACAAGAATCAAAATTTTATTGAAGATTAAATAATAATTAAAGACAAGAGGATTATTAAATGAATATTGAAAATTTTGCTTAGAGCCGAAATCACAAAATTGTCTGCTCTATTTTTATTTCGTTATCAACAAGGTCCAAAGTTAAAAAAAAAAGTTGAACATTATGTAACTTACGATGGATCACTATTTCGTAATTTAATGATTACTAATTTATCGATAAATCTTCGTGAAAACCGTTCGTAAATATATGTTATTGGATATCCATTGTATTACCGACAAAAAAGCGCAAACTATTTACTACCATTGATTTGGTTAATTTAAAACAAAATAAACAAGGCTGCAAAGTAGAACTTTGCAAATTGCTTCCTGATTATTGTTGGATTTTTACAAATCTACCTCTATGAGGAAGCATGTTAATCTATTTTGGCTTCCTCACAGAGGAAGCTTTGCAAAAATCCAACAATAATCAGGAAGCAATTTGCAAAGTTCTACTTTGCAGCCTTGTTTATATTGGCGAAAAGTGTTTGCAATTCCCTCCCATTTTTCGAAAGCTTATTTGACCTCAGCTTAATGCGCAAGGACTACCTTAATCGAAATAACGAAAACGGAGTTTATCCTCCTCTTTTGTGTAAATTTTCATCTCGATTCGTCACGCCATTCGAGAGTTATGAGCAATTCTATTTTGGGACAAGCGGTCATTATAAATTTAAAAAAATAAAAATTATATATGAAGCAATGTGTAAAGTTCTACTTTGCATTCTTATTTCCATTGAGTACAGACTTTTGTCTCGCATTATCAACTTTTGCTGATGCTAGAGCGAAAATCGTTTTTTTTTGTTGTAAATTTCAAAATGTCGTAAAATCTGAACCACTTTACCGATCATCGTCAAATTTGATACGTGGCATAGCTGCTTGTTCCTTTTCGTCTGTAAAACATTTCAGTTAAACTGGTGAAATTCGACGTGATTTATAAAAAAAATGATTTTTTTCGAAAAATTCAAACATCTATAAAATCTGAACCACTTTACCGATCATCGTCAAATTTGGTACGTGGCATAGCTGCATGTTCCTTTTCGTCTGTAAAACATTTCAGTTAAACTGGTGAAATGCGACGTGATTTATAAAAAAAAATTATTTTTTTCGAAAAATTCAAACATCTATAAAATCTGAACCGCTTTACCGATTTCGCCCAAATGCAATACCAAACAATATTGAACGTATATTTATTTATAAACAACTATTTAGCAAAATCGTCTAATTTTTACGAAAGTTAGAGCGACCACGCCCTTTTTTCAAAAAATTAAAAGTACCATAAAATCAAAATGGCTGATTTTTTTTTTTCAAAAATCTCAACATTCAAAGCGGGACAACTACTCCACTTGCGTGCCAAATTTGAGCCACATCGCTCGAACGGTTACTGAGTAATAGTTCATCGAATTTTCGGAGCCCAGAACACGCAAACACATACATTCGGACATTTTTTCTAAACCACTTTTCTTGACGTTTTGGACAATTTTAAGGTAGTTCTGTCGTGAAGGCAATCCAAACTCATATGCATGAATTTTTGGCATGTTGTAATTTAGCTACGCAATTTAACTTGCACAAAATCTTGAAGGCTTTTACCGAGTATGTGAATCAACAATTAAAACTTGAAAATCAATTTTTTTACACGGCGCTAAATGGAGGGCTGGAAAAATTGATCTTTAAATCTAAAATTAACATACTTAGATCAAAGATGGAGAAAAAATAAAAAGTACAACGGATTCGCAAAACATTCAGGAATTGATGCATCATGAAAAAAGGTGAAGTCTCCGGAATAATGTTTAATTGAACCAATGTCAAAGTGCACGATACCGGGCCAAATGACATTTCCTAACCTAATTATCGTAAAAATGAAGTCAAATCCGCACTAAACATATCAACTATTTACAAATAATCGTTATAATTTCATTACGACAATTTCGAAGGATTCTCGATTATTTTTGATATTGTTATTGAGGTAGTCAAAGTGATGCGTATGATTATTTTTTAATGTCATATAGACTCTGAGATTTATGATTCCGGCGTACCGACAGAACTACCTTAAGCATACTGGCATGAAAATCTCGTAAAAAAATTTTTCCTGAAAACAAAGCTTCCTCTATGAGGAAGCAAAATTAATAAATAAATAAATTGTTAGCTACAAATATTAAACCTTTTTTTAATTCAATCCCATTTATATTCTTCTGACACAAAGGAAAAAGTGGCGTCAGGTATATAGTTACTTTTTAAGAATGGGTGGATCTGCGGTTAGATTATAACAATAATTCAGATGTATATTGAAACGGCGATAGATAAACCACAAAGGAAACGGTCAGGCACATACAGCCATGAATGAAGTAATGATTCTGAGAATATTCTGCATAATTACTATACACAGAGCGCCTATTAATGCATTTACAGGAATTGCTCCAATATCTCACCCCATGCCCCTAAATGTACACATCGTTGAAAAAATTACGAAGTTTAATACATGAACTCATATTATATTCAGAAACTGGATGTCATAGATAAGAATTGATTTCCATTTTACCATAAAATTTATAATTAATCAAAAGAGTTTCAACATTTTTATATTATATATCAGTTTATTAATTTTTATTTATGTTTTGAGAGTTTTTAATCATTCTATTTAAACAACTATTAGAAAATGTAGTAGATATCCACAAACTAGATTAAATAAATAAGAATTGATTTTTATTGTATTGTAAAAGTTATAATTATATAATAATTAATTATATATATATAATTAATTATAAATATATAATAATTATATATATAATAATTAATTATATATATAATTAATCATTAATTGCTATACGAATAGTGTCAAAATCTGAATCTTATTTTTTCGATTTGTACAATATTATTTATAATAATGAAAGAGGTATCAAAAATATGATTTTGACAACTATTAGATAATGTAGACACTATATGAAATTCTTCTGATTATTATCCAATTTTTTTTTAAACCAAAACACTGGGTAAACCTGAAATTAAAACATTCAACGTGAGGACGAAAAGTGAACAAATGTTCAAAGAATTTTTTCCAACATCTGATGAAACATTCAAAGATAACATAACTTTTGTATATGTAAACAAATTCATATAAATTTTTTTTTAATATTCGAAGAAACGTTTGAAATTTTTGAACCATGATTGAAAAAAAAAATCTCCTGCAAATGCAATCAAATTTTTTGTAACATTCATTTGACATTGCAAAAAAGTGGACATATTTTTCGCCACTTGTCGCGAGATCGTCGCTCACCAAAATGTCATTCACTCTTATAAAAAAATAGCATTTAAATTTTGCGCGATCGCTATTATTTCTTAATTCAAGCAGCATTTCTAGAATTTCCTTAATCAGAACGTCATTTTTCGGCAAAAAAAACTATTTAAATATGCGATTACACGTTCTTAGTCCAAATGTTAAGTTTTGTTTTTTGTATTCGTTTTTCCAAATTTTTTATTTCGTTTTTTTAAGTTTGTTTTTCCAAATTTCGAATTATGTTTTCTGAATTTGGTTTACCAAATTTTAAATATTACTAGAAAACTTTTACAGCGTGCAGCGATCCTATTTAATACATATAATAATATATATAATCAAAATTCCCAAAAATTAAGAAATCTAACAAATTTTTCCGATAATTCCAAATCTTATCGAATCGGAAATTCTTTATAGATTTGACTCAAATTGATTACCAATTGTTCTTTAACATTCTTTCAATTATAAATTAGTATTTAGCTTGATAACTTCAAATTTGCGAGGTCTGGAGCATTTCCAGACTTTAGAAAAAAATGTAAAGTCCCATCATTATATGGGGCTTTACATTTTTAGTAAAGCAGTACGACCTCTTTGCTCAAAGAAATAAATACAGGATTTCCAATTCTGGAAACCTGGCATGGATTTTGGTAAAAGTAACAGTGAACAAAGAAGTCTGATTTACTTGACTGCAGAATTTCAATTCTCCCCGATCTCTTCGCTTATCATCTTATTCACGATTGTTCTGTTGATCCGCATATAGTGACTCCGCGTACGCCTGGTTTTGTTGCTGCCATAGAGATTACGTCGCACTTTGTCGTTCAACATCTTAAGCCTAGTTTAATATTCGGAATTAACACATAATCCGGAAACCGCGAAATATTGTAAAGTCAACCAACTTGGGAATTCAAACCTCGCGCGCCCGATATGCTTGACAAAACTGTCAGAATTGCAACTGTCAAACGTGTTAAACACGAACTCGATCTTGGTCTCGATCTGATCTCGCGCCAATTTGGACCAATCACAGCGCGAATAACGTGACAACAATGGACTAACTCGCAATTCGATAAAATCTCGCAACATACTTTTTAGAGAAGGATTTTCTCAATAATGTGTTGGAAATTTTTATCATTTTTTTTTCTGATTTTTGTATTTAAGAATTCCAATTCCTTTTTATTCTCAAATTTTGTCTGGATATGTCAGATTCTATTACATAAAATTGTATGTAAGTCGGTTCAATTTTAATATCGATTTTTTTTTTAATTACATGCACCGGAAAAAATTCCGGTTAATAAGCATTTTATCTAAAGATTTACGAGTGATGGTCCAATTTTACATGAACATATCCTTCACTCAATATTACCCATCGATATATCTACCCCGATTAAAAAAATGGTAGTATCGAAGACAGTACACCTTGATTAAATTTCTAGATTAAGATGTTGAGCAAGCGTTTTATCGCAGGAAATGTGTTTTTCCTTTCTTGCCAACGAATTTGATGATGATCATGCTTCTCATAACTGCGTAAGCGTACGTGATGAATACCACAGGCGAGGATTAGGTGAATTCTGTTATCAACCACACGTTTGTCAGCTTAATACTGAAATATTATAGCAGTTGACACAAAAGGTGTCTACGTTTTACTCTGAATGAAATCACTATGTACCTATTTACGTTTCATTATACAAACAATCCTTGTAAATAACATTTTTTTGCAATTAACTTCAGAAACTCTTAGTATTTCTGCAGCAAACCTTGAGATAATTATATTCTTTTACATTGTAGACGACTTTAATGTTAAGATTAGGGTTGATAAGATTAGATTATTGCATTGCATCTACAAAAATATTTTTACAATTAATTTCCTGTAAATTCTGCAAAGTCTTCAGCGAAATTAAAGGTGTATTCACATTAATATTTATTTTTGTAAGCAAAGTAATCAAAACAAGTTTCTTGGCTCGATAACATTTCTCGAAATCCATAGTTTACAACTTTTTCTATTGTATGAACGGATAGTTTTTTGAAATTTAAAAAAGTCCCGCGTAGAAAAAAAGAATCTTGTGGAGAATCTTTCAAAGAATCTTAAAAAAAGTCTTGAAAGAATCTTTACAGGAATCTTGAAAAGAATCACGCATAGAAGCCGGAGCACGATTCTTTCCAGGATTCTTTTCAAGATTCTTTGCATCCGAAAGCGTTCTGAGAATCTTTTAAAGAATCTTCGAAAGAATCTTAAAAAGCGCCTTTAAGAGAATCGTGAAAAGATTCCGTCCATTAAACAGAAAAATCGTTGAAAGAATCTTAATGAAAATTTTCAGAGGAATTAAGCGAAACCTGTTGTTGCTTTCCCTTGGTATCGAGACAGTACATTTCGATACGCCAACGAAGGGTAAACCACTCGTGTATAGTCGAACTCAGGATAACCTGGCAGTCTTATATACGTTCAGGCTTCAAGTCACTTGCGAAAAACGCTTCGACCGCTCGCCATCTAGCGGAGTATTGTCCACCAGTGTTTCGTATGATGTCACTAGGTGGCGAGCGGACGGAGCGTTTCTCGCAAGTGGTTTGAAGCCTCAGCGTATATATAAGACTGGAAAGCTTTTCTGAGTCCGACTACACACGAGGGGTTTACCCTTCGTTGACGTACCGAAATATACTGTCTCGACACCAAGGGAAAGCCACAACAGGTTTTGCTCGATTCCTCTGAAGAATTTCATTAAAATTCTTTCAACGATTTTTCTGTTTAATAGACGAAATCTTTTCACGATTCTCTTAAAGACGCTTTTCAAGATTCTTCCGAAGATTCTTTGTAAGATTCTCAGAACGCTTTCGGATAGAAAGAATCTTGAAAAGAATCCTGGAAAGAATCTTGCTCCGGATCCTATACGTGATTCTTTTCAAGATTCCTTTAAAGATTCTTTCAAGACTTTTTTTAATATTCTTTAAAAGATTCTTCACAAGATTCTTTTTTTCTACGCGGGCAGGCTTCATGTCACTTGCGAGAAACGCTTCGACCGCTCGCCATCTCGCGGAGTATTGAATATAAGTGTTTCGTACGATGCCACTAGATGGCGAGCGGTCGAAGCGTTTCTCGCAAGTGACTTGAAGCCTGAACAGTGTATAAAACCGCAAAGCTGTCCTGAGTTCGACTATACACAAGGGGTTTACCCTTCGTTGACGTACCGAAATTTACTGTCTCGACACCAAGGGAAAGTAACAACAGGTTTTGCTCGATTCCTCTGAAGAATTTCATTAAAATTCTTTCAACGATTTTTTCGTTTAATGGACGGAATCTTTTCACGATTCTCTTAAAGAAGCTTTTCAAGATTCTTTCGAAGATTCTTTAAAGATTCTCAGAACGCTTTCGGATGGAACGAATCTTGAAAAGAATCCTGGAAAGCATCAACAGGTTTCGCTCGATTCCTCTGAAGAATTTCTTTAAGATTCTTTCAAAGATTCTCAGAACGCTTTCGGATGGAAAGAATCTTGAAAAGAATCCTGGAAAGAATCTTGCTCTGGCTCCTATGCGTGATTCTTTTCAAGATTCCTGTAAAGATTCTTTGAAGACTTTTTTTAAGATTCTTTAAAAGATTCTTCACAAGATTCTTTTTTTCTACGCGGGGTAGAACTTTGCAAATTGCTTCCTCATTATTGTTGGATTTTTACAAATCTACCTCTATGACGAAGCATGTTAATCTATTTTGGCTTCCTCATAGAGGAAGCTTTGTAAAAATCCAACAATAATGAGGAAGCAATTTGCAAAGTTCTACTTTGCAGCCTTGTTCAAAAAAAATTTTAATGGCAGTAGTTTTGAACCCCTTGACAGATTCTCGCCAGATTCGAACTGATGCTTAGATTACCCACACTCTACTTGTGGACCAAACTTGAGCCCGATATCTTAAAAATTGCGGAAGTTAGAGCACGAACAAAAAATTCAAAATGCCATAAATTTTAAACCCCTTAACGGATTGCCGTCAAATTCACTCCCAAACTTTATTTAATAACAGTCCACTTGTGGACTAAATTTGAGCCCGATATCTTAAAAATTGCGAAAGTTAGAGCACGATCAAAAAATGTCAAAAAATTTAAAAATGCCATAAATTGTGAAATCCTTAACGGATTGACACCAAATTTAATCCCAAACACTATTTGATAATAGTCCACTTCTGGTCCAAGTTTGAGCCGGATATCATAAAAATTGCGGGAGTTAGAGCCCGAACTGACATTCTCCAAAAAATTCAAAATGCCATAAATTTTGAACACCTTGATGGATTAACTCCAAATTCAATCCCATACCTTGTTTAATGACATTTTACTCGT
Organism: Ephialtes manifestator; assembly: GCA_963970395.1. Taxonomy (NCBI): domain Eukaryota; kingdom Metazoa; phylum Arthropoda; class Insecta; order Hymenoptera; family Ichneumonidae; genus Ephialtes; species Ephialtes manifestator. Next base: position 15,010,254 of record OZ019982.1, read on the forward strand.
GGTTCAAATTTGAGCTCGATATCTTAAAAATTGCGACGGTTATCGTGCTAACAAAAAATTGTGCACACACACACACACATACAGACATTTTTTCTAAACCATTTTTTTCGACGTTTTAGACTATTCTCAGTGTCCTGACATGAAAATCTCGAAAAAAGAATTTTCACAAAAACAAAGCTTCCTCAATGAGGAAGCAAAAATTATCAAAATGGCAAGTAGGAGGAAAAAGAATCGATTTGCGAGCAAAAAAAAATTTAATTAACTGTTATTAACAAATGGATAAAAATATCAATAAATTAACCGGTCATTTGATAGAAAATATTGTAAACTATAGACTGTTCGAATGTGAAGTGAATTGGCCTAATGAATTATTCGGCGGCATTTTGTTTAAATAATATTAACTTCATTGATAATCCATATTTTATAGTAACAAAAAACTCAAAATGTTCAAGACTAAAAACTGACCATTCAAATTGCTGGGATTAATTGATATATATCTTACTTGTTTATCTGCTGATGACATTTTTTAAAAACGTTCTTTTGAACCCTGAAACAAAGATTTCTTTTTCTACGACAAAATTATTGCGAGTGAGTTATAGGAAATTTATGGGTTTTTAAATTGTTTTTAAATTGTAATTTTTTCACACTTTCCTGAGACGGCAAGCCAAAGATTTCTATAATTTGTTCAATTATACATCAGAAGAATTCTTCCGCATTGAATGCAGCTTTTTAATTTTTTTTTAAATTAGAGAAATAATAATATTTTTCATTATCAAAGTATATTTTTTTATTCAATCCTCGAGTCTAGGTCATTTTACCAATTCTATTTTTATCTCAAATCGCTATATTTAAGTCGGATCAATTCTTCTTACGTAAAATGAAGAAATTTTTTAAACATCTTTGTTTATTAATATTTTTCTATAAAACTAATGTCAAACTTGGTAAGAGTATTCATAAATTGCGTGCATAATTCTAACCTCGTAATCCCAATAGTTCCATCAGAAAAAAATATTCATAATCAACCTATTTTTTGGGTCCCAAGTTGATGCAAAGGCCTTAATAATACCCATAAATATTGTCTCCAAGAAATGATAATTCTTCAAAGACAATAAAATAAAATTTCGTCATCCACAGGTTGAGCAATAAAATTTCGCTTATAAAAAATATTTTTCCTTTCTAACTAATTTTGATGATGATGATTCTTATGACGAAGGTGGGCGGTACTGGAGACCGCGAAATAAGTTTGAGGAAGCGTTTAGCGGCTACTTATCGAAAAATCTTCGTGAAAGCCGTTCATGAATATATGTTTCTGAATGGACATTGTATTAGCGATGAAAGTGCCCAAACTATTTACTATCATTGAATTGGCTGATTTAACGAAATAAAAATTAGTTAATAAATTGTTAGCAACAAATATTAAACTTTTTTGAAATTCAGTCCCATGTATATTAGGGCTGTTCAAACAAACATAATTTCTTTATAATCGGTTGCTCCTTAAATGCTGTATTAATTAACACAAAAAAATGTTTTCATGAAAGCTGGGAGTTGTGCGATGATATGAAGTACTGCCGCATCAAGGCCAAAATTCATTAAAAACGGCGATTTTTAGAAATTTTTTTTTTACTTGGTGAACCGCCCATGGAGATTGTGGTTGCTTTCGATAGACTATGAAATTGTGTAAAGGCAGCAACATCTTCGATAATGTATAGTACTGTCGCATCGACATTGAAGTTGACAAAATAAAAAATGAAATCCTTTAAAACATTGAAATATTCATCTGCTCATCGACTATTTCGCGCGTTTTCAAATGACAAAATGGCTCATAAAACGGGAGTCCTGTATGATCAAATTTAGTACTGCCGCATTGATATCGCAGTTTCCCAAAATTCGAAAATCACTTATCATCACTGTTAAAAAAATCGGTATTAGAATTAATACAAAAGTGTTGGAAGTTTTTTTGCAGATACCGTATATGAAATTTTGTACACATGTATATATGAAAAATCATAACATTTAGAGGAATATTAAAATTCAACGTTATTAAGATTTAATGTCAATATGACCATATGCATAAACTGTGCATTAAATTTCATAAACATGTATGATGAATTTTCATATGAGCGGTATCTGAAAACTCAAGCACATATGTGTTGGAAATTTAAAGTGGACATAAAAACAATTTAAAAAAATAGCAATATTATACGGACATTATTTTTTCAAACAAATTATGTCATCAGAAATTGTTGGGTATTGTTTTTCGCCACAGAAAATTTTTCGCTTACACTGGGGTTTGAACCTACGACCTACCTACCTAAGTACCTAACAACGCACGCACGCTACCAACTACGCTATCAACGACTTAGTAATTTTGGATATCTAAATGGCATAAGAGTTGTATAACTATTATTCTCTCAAGCATACTTATAATTGACATAACAAAATATTCAATTGATTGCAATCAGAGCGCGAAGTGGGTTGGAAATATTTTCAAGTGAACATAATTTTTGGACGAACGGAATCTTTTTCTCACGAGGAAGCTCAGGTATCCGTATTTTCGAAAAAATTATATCCACAGACCCGTGAAGTTCTAGCAACAAACATAAATCAAACATAAATTTGCCGCAATAGCAGCGCGAGATGCTCCAGTGTTTAAAAAAAATCGATTTTGGAAATCTCGAGTAACTTATCAGAAGTCGATGCTAAGTAATAAGTGTTAGCGATGTAGTGCGGGTTTTTTTTTCGTTATTGGAAAATGTGTATTAAATTTCAAATCAGTCACTAAAAATCCAAAAAATTCATGTTGATTTTCATGTACTAATATAGTAATGATTGATTTAGTAACCATGTGTTATAATTTTATATCACCGGATTGGTAAAATTCATACACGCATATTAAATTTACTGTGCAACTATATTAATGTTTATTTTCTATACCTAGTTTTGTAAATTTTTCACATGTTTGTGTCGCAAAAACACAAACATTTTGCAAAAAGTAGTACACCTATGTGGACAAAACTGCAAATACTTTGACGGGTATTTTTCAACATTAGTAACTGAAATTTTGATAACTTTGATCTTAGATTTAATGCGACAATTTGTATTAAATTTAAAATCGGGCACTAAAATTCCTAAAATGTATGTTGATTTTCAAGCACTGATTTAGTAATTATTGATTTAACAATCATGTATTGTAATTTTCTATCACCGGATTATCGATATTCATTGATCTGTATTAAATTTATTATGCAAACATATTAATTTCGATTTCCTATACCAAGTTTTACAAAATTCATACGCGTTTGTATAGGAAAAACTCGAACATTTTTTACAGTGATCATCATGATTATGATCATACATGACTCCTGTTTCAAGAGGCATTTATTCATTTGAAATCGCACGAAATAGTCGATGAGCTGACGAATATTTTAATGTTTTAAAGGATTTCATTTTTTGATTTTGGTACCTTCAATGTCGATGCGGCAGTACTAAACATTATCGAACATGTTTCTGCCCTTACACAATTTCATAATCTATCGAAAGCAACCACAATCTCCATGAGTGCTTCACCACGCTAAAAAAAAAATTATAAAAATCTCCGCTTTTCATGAATTTTGGCCTTGATGCGGTAGTACTTAATATCATCGCATAACTGCCAGCTTTCGCGAAAACATTTTTTTTGTGATAATCAATGCAGGATTTCAGAAGCAACCGATTACAAGAAAATTATGTTTTTTTGAACAGCCCTAATGTATATTCTTCTAACACATAGAATCACTATTTCGTAATTTAATGATTACTAATTTATCGATAAATCATCGTGAAATTCGTTCATGAATATATGTCTTTGGATGTCCATTATATTAGCGATAAAAGTGCCCAAACTATTTAGTATCATCGATTTAGTTGATTTAACGAAATAAAAATTAATAAATTAATTGTTAGCTACAAATATTGAACTTTAAAAAAAATTCAGTCGCATTTATATTCTTATAACACGAAGGAAAAAGTGGCGTCAGGTATATTGTAACTTTTTAAGAATGGGTGGATTCTGCGGTTGGATTATAATAACAACACCTCAGATGTATAGTAAAACGGTAATACGTGAACGTCAAAGGAAACTTTTCTGAGACGCCAAGTCAAAGATTTCTATAATTTGTTCTATTATGCATAAGAAGAATTCTTCAGACTCGTAGCTTTTTAAATATTTTTTTAAATTAGAGAAGTTATAATTTCTTTGTTATGAAAGTATATTTTTTATTCAAAACTCGAATCGAGGTCATTTTACCAATTTTATTTTTATCTCAAATCACTCCATTTCAGCCGGATCCATTATTCTTACGTAAAATTAAGAAATTTTTTCAACGTCTTTGTTTATCAATATTTTTCTATAAAACAAATTTCAAACTTGGTAAAAGTATGTATAAATTGTGTGCATAATTCTGACCTCGTAATCCTAATAGTTTCAGCCAAAAAAAATATCGATAATAAACCTATAAATATCGTCTCCAAGAAATGATAATTTTTCAAAGAGAAAAAAAAATAAAATTTCGTCATCCATTTAGTTTTAGCAAACATTTTACTAATAAAAAATATTTTTCCTTCCTAACTAATTTTGATAATGATTCTTATGACGAAGGTTGGCGGTGCTGGAGACCGCGAAATAAATTTGAGGAAGCGTTTAGCGGTCTCGAAATATTTTTCCTTCCTGGGCTGAGCTGACCAGTGAATGAACAGGATCCGGTAAATGACCGAATTAAAATAAGGATACTTATTTGAAACAGGAAAAAGTTATGAATTAAAGGTAAATGTATTTGTGGTGAAAATTAAAAAACAAGTTCGATGCTATAGTAATGTGGAAAATATCGACTTAAGGAGGTCGTCTCGTGGCATCGAAGTCAAATTACGATTTACAAATAAGTAGACAAAAACGACTAAATAAAAATGATTTGACGATTGCAAAAAAAATTTCATCAATTTAGTCATACACTCACACATTACAGCGTATACGCGTAATATAATTAATTTGAACAATATGATAAATGGTTGCTAATTTACTTCAGTTTCGATGAAACCCGAACAGCTGTTTTGGAGCGAGGAGAGAGAGAAAGTGGACGACTTGGCAACACAGCCATTTCTGTTTATTCGCGATCTTTATAACCTCAAAATTCGCCGGTTACAGAATGAATTCGCACAGCGTACACGCTGATCATTGCATTTGTACGTAATGAAAATAATGTACATTTGAGATATATACCTCGGTCTCATTTATACATTCTCTGTCATTTTCTAAGCAGCTGTGCGATGCTGCCAAGCGTCACGTTAGGTTTGTAAGCGGGAGGTTTTTTCTTCAGTCTGCCTCGATTTTGTCATATTTAACTAAATAATTCTGTGCGAAAAATTCGGTTAAAGCACTTTTTTATGATCTCGTTAGAAACTTGAAATAATAATGCACAAGTGGAAACTTTCTTATAGAAGCTATCTAATCGCCAAATCCTTCACTAAAAAGTATGTTGCGAGATTTTATCGAATTGCGAGTTGGTCCATTGTTGTCACGTTATTCGCGCTGTGATTGGTCCAAATTGGCGCGAGATCAGATCGAGACCGAGACCGAGTTTGTGTTTAACACGTTTGACAGTTGCAATTCTGACAGTTTTGGCAAGCATATCGGGCGCGCGAGGTTTGAATTCCCAAGTTGGTTGACTTTACAATATTTCGGGGTTTCCGGATTATGTGTTAATTGCGAGTATTAAACTACCCAGATAGACAAACGTGCCGTGGAAGTATCCTATCGTGTCACTGTGGCAGCATAAACGCGTCACACAACGGCATGCTATGTCGGAATTAACGTAGCGATGTACGTCCGAATTGAGCTATTATGTGACGGCATACCGTGCCGTGCAGGCTTAGTGGCATTCCACTGTCGCCATGATGTAAACTCAGATCATGTCTCCATGGTGCCATAATTGGTCCATGTCGTGGTGTGAACGTCTGAGGTGTGAACGTCATTCTGTTACTATGGTGTCATTTTTATACAATTTTTAAAATGATAAATGCAGCACGGTGGCGGCATAATGGTGGCACGCTATGCTGTGCTGAAAGTCGTTATGGATATTTTTTTATTGTCAGCTAGACATTTTTAGTTTTAGTTTTTTTCTTGTCTAACATTTCAAATTCCGAGTCAAAAGAATAAGACAGAACAGATTCTTTTATCTTCTTCAATATTAAAGGGTTGGTAAACCCAAGACGTTTGACACATTCAAAGAGTAGACCCCTCGTGTGTAGTCGAACACAGGAAAACTTTGCATTCTTATATATACGCTCAGGCTTCAAAACACTTGCGAGAAACGCTCCGTCCGTTCGCCATCTAGCGGAGAATTAAGCACCAGTGTTTCGTATGATACCACTAGATGGCGAACGGACGACGCGTTTCTCGCAAGTGTTTTGAAGCCTGAGCGTATATATAAGAATGCAAAGCTGCCTGAGTTCGACTACACACGAAGGGTCTACTCTTCGAATGTGTCAAACCTCTCGGGCGTATATAATATCGGAGAAGATAAAAGATTCTGTTCTGTCTTACACTTTTGACTCGCGATTTGAAATGTTAGACAAGAAAAAAAACTAAAACATAATGCAAGTAACAGATACAAAGAAATCAAACGCTTACGATTCCTAACTGACAGTCAAGATCGAATAACGATTTTTAGCACAGCATGGTATGCCACCATTATGCTGTCACCGTGCTGCAATTACCATCCCAAATATTCTGCAAAAATGGCACCATAATAACAGAATGACGTTCACACCTCAGAAACTCAGTGATACGACATGGAGCAATTATGGCACCATAGAGACACGATCTGAACTTGAAGAATCGCGACATTGCAGTGCCACTAGTGCACCACACCATAATTTTTAAGTACCACAAATATGGCTTTGCCTTGGCGTCATGAAAAGATGGCACGTTATGCCGTCACATAATAGCTCAATTCAGACGTACATCGCTGCGTTAATTCCGACATAGCATGCCGTTGTGTGACGCGTTTATGCTGTTCCTGTGCCACCAAATGTCTATCTGGGTAGGCTTAAGATGTTGAACGACAAAGTGCGACGTAGTCTCTATGGCAGCAACAAAACCAGGCGTACGCGGAGTCACTACATGCGGATCAACAAAACAATCGTGAATAAGATGATAAGTGAAGAGATCGAGGAGAATTGAAATTCTGCAGTCAAGTAAATCAGACCTCTTTGTTCACTGTTACTTTTAGCAAAATCCATGCCAGGTTTCCAGAATTGGAAATCCTGTATTTATTTCATTGAGCAAAGAGGTCGTACTGCTTTACTAAAAATGTAAAGCCCCATATAATGATGGGACTTTACATTTTTTTCTAAAGTCTGGAAATGCTCCAGACCTCGCAAATTTGAAGTTATCAAGTTAAATACTTATTTTTTAATTGAAAGAATGTTAAAGGACAATTGTTAATTAATTTGAGTCAAATCTATAAAGAGTTTCCGATTCGATAAGATTTGGAATTATTGGAAAAATTTGTTAGATCTCTTAATTTTTGGGAATTCTGATTATATATATTACATGTATTAAATAAGATCGCTGCACCGACACACGATCTCTACTCGCGGGCGCAGCGCGCGGAAGTTTTCTAGTATTTAAAAAAATGGTATGAAGTGTTCAATAAGCGCCCGACTCATAAGAGCCTGTATTAAATTCTTGGATTTTAATATTGGATTGCTTGCAAATAATTTCGGTAATCAGTCTTAGCATTTAGCCATCGCAAAGTTCAGTTCTCAATCTATATATTTAAAATTCGTAACTCAATCTAATAACTAGAGCCACGAGACGACCTCCTTAATGATAAATATTTTCTTACCCATTTTTGAGAGCAACTTCGCTTTACAATTTATGACTAAAGATTAACTATTTTTAATTCTGCCAAATATTTTTCTTTCAATTCATAAAAATATGCTGTGATTAATTATAAAGTATTAAATTTATAAGTTAAAGAACTATAAATTTGACCCTAAGACAAAGTTTTTGTTAAAATATAATATTCAACTTTAATTATTAAAATATCCGTCTTTTTTTCATTAATTAGTACATAATTATTTTTGTCACTTTTACATTTAATTCCAAAATCCGCTATATTAAAAATGGCTTAAATATTATTTTGACAATCAATATAATATTATTTTTCTTTAATGTCTCGATCAGCCGCTTATTTATTAATTCATATCATTATCATACCATATCATATTTATTACATAAAAATTGTATTTATTCATATAATTACTTATATCATTACATTTACGTCACTGCTGGTTTTATAAAACGCCCAATAATAATTATCCTCATGACTAATGTGGGCGGGTAATGCCACATATACGTATCAGGTGATTAGGGCCCGGATCAGGTTGAGCAAACGTTTAAAAGCTAAAAAAATAATATTTTTCCTTTCTAGCAAATGTGATGATGACGATTCTCATGACTAAAGAGGACAATGAAAGCTAAAAATGAGGATTAAGTGAATCTTGTTATCACAGTTTTGCCAGTTTACCGTTGAAATATTATAGCAGTCGACTCAAGAATTGTCCGGGTTTCACTCTGCATAAAGTCATACCCAATTACGAATCATAATAACAATAATAAAAGCTCCGACTCTTACTTGGTATATATATAAATATACATATATATTATTATATATATATATTATTATCGTTTTTTTTATTTATTTATTTTATTATATATATATATATATATATATTATTACCGCTCATACCACGTATTGTACAAACAAATATTTTACGTAGAACGAGATGTCGTTACTGATCTATAACGAGGTGCAATTCGATAGAAACTGATAGCCTCGTTTCTCGTCAATTCCCCCTTAATCCCCTGACAATATGGACTTCGAGTGTTCGAAGGCTCGGCTATGCTTAAATCTATTCCTATATAATCTCCTATGATTACACTGTGTATCATCACAATATCGTTACAAAAGTCGAGGACTCCTTGACTCACTTTTAGGAATTTATTTCTCCCCCAGATCCAATTATTACTAGAGAATAATTGGCTTAACTACAATCAAGTACAATTTTCTACGCCTTTATAATTTTTGTAAATCTTGAATACCAACTTTATTTTATTTATTTATTTATTTAAAATGAATAAAGAAAAAACCAATTAAGCAATATATTTTGGTCACCTTTTTAATTTTTATTAACCTTCAATATTAATTTCTCGAATATAACAAAAATTTATGTTTAAATAATTTTTTCACGTTGACTCCTTCACTCACTTTTAGGAATTTATTTCTCCCCCAGATTCAATTATTACTAGAGAATAATTGGCTTAACTACAATCAAGCACAATTTTCATAAATTTTGAATACCAACTTGATTTTATTTATTCATTTATTTAAAATTAATATAACATGAATACAGTAAAAACAAATCAAGCAATATATTTTGGTCACCTTTTTAATTTTTATTAACCTTCAATATTAATTTCATGAATATAACAAAATTTATATTTGCATAATTTTTTTCTCGTTGACTGCATTTTTTTTCGAATTTATTAATTACAAATAAAAAATACATGGCTATAAAAACATTAAAACGCTTTTCAAAATTATTATTATTAAGTAAATTATAAAATTAAGAAACAGCGAAAATCTGTTAAAAAATATCTGCAATGGAGCTAAACCGCATTTCCGGTTTAGTTGCATGACAACTTGTCCCAGTGTACCGTTTGTCTAATATCATTGTTGCAACATGAATCATCCTAAATGATATCAAAACTCGAGTCATTTGAGCATTGACATTATCTCCTAGTCTTATAGCGTAGCGTATAGTTGTATATAACAGTCTTTCTGCGTCGTCACTCTTAGCTCTGTTGACAGTATACGTGCTATAAATTTCTACCTGTCTCCGTGGTACCAGGACATTCCGGGCACTCTCTTAGGTCTGTTCATTGCCAGAACATTTATTAGTCACGAGTTCGACTGTCTCGATTTCTGGAATGGAATTGACAGCGTAGAGGACTTCGTGAACGGCATTAACGACACATGCAGCACGTCTGTAAACTTTACGATATAAATGTCGTTGATGAACCTCGAGGATATTTATACGAAATTTTTCATAATTTATATTATTATATGCTTAAGCAACATTTTTTATTCATGGGGAATAGTGATGAGTTTGTAGTAACCCTATTAGTTGGACCAACAAGTGAATTGGTTAAATGAACCAAATGGTTAGTTGGACCAATAAATAAATTGGCTAAAAGAACCAAATGGTTAGTTGGACCAATAAATAAATTGGCTAAAAGAACCAAATGGTTAGTTGGGCCAACGAATAAATTGGTTAAAAGAACCAATTGGTTAGTTGGGCCAACGAATAAATTGATTAAAAGAACCAATTGGTTAGTCGGGCCAACGAATAAATTGGTTAAAAGAACCAATTGGTTAGTTGGGCCAACGAATAAATTGGTTAAAAGAACCAATTGGTTAATCGGGCCAACGAATAAATTTGTTAAAAGAACCAATTGGTTAGTCGGGCCAACGAATAAATTGGTTAAAAGAACCAATTGGTTAGTCGGGCCAACGAATAAATTGGTTAAAAGAACCAATTGGTTAGTCGGGCCAACGAATAAATTGGTTAAAAGAACCAATTGGTTAGTCGGGCCAACGAATAAATTGATTAAAAGAACCAATTGGTTAGTTGGGCCAACGAATAAATTGGTTAAAAGAACCAATTGGTTAGTTGGGCCAACGAATAAATTGGTTAAATAAACCAATTTGTTAATTCGTCCGACAAATGGATTGGTTAAATAAACCAATTGGTTGTTAGGCCAACAAATGGTTTGGTTAAATAAACCAATTGGTTAGTTGGGCCAACAAATGAACCAATTCATTTAACAAATTCACATAACCAATTCAATTAATCAATTCAGTTAACCAATTCATTTGACTGATTCATTTAACCAATTTATTGGGCCAACAAATGAATTAGTTGCGTGAACTAATTGGTTAATTGGGCCAACAAGGTAACCGATTGATTAGTTCAGCAAACTCATTAATGAGTTAGGTCACCCAATTGGTTTATTAGACCAGCCAATTAATTCGTTGAGCCAACCATCAATTGGTTAGTTAACCAAAAAATTTGGTGTAAAAACAGACAATAAAATAAAATTGTTTGCAGATCTTGGCATTGGATCTTTTCCTGCTACTGATTTTCTTGGGCGAGAAATTTCTATGAATCTTTTTCCTTCTTCTTGGACTTCCTCGAAAGGCATTCTTACTCTTGCTCGAGGCAGAACTCCCAAGAGAAATAGGAAATAGCACGCAGGATGGTAAATACTAGGGGAGATGGGGCAAAACGGGCAGCTCCATTCAAAATCGGGATTGGGGGCAAAACGGGAACCGTCTCAACTTTCGTAAAAACGATTTGTCTCAGTTTTTTACGTTCCTTAGATAGGGAAAGTGCGGAAAATACGTCAAATTGGTGATGAAAAAAAATTGATAATCTTCATCAGATCAGAATTTTTTTAACCATCCGTTCAGAACTTTTTTTCGATACTTTGTTGAACAAAGAAAAAAAATATAGTCAAATTAATTTTTCAAAAATTTTGTAATCAAATTAATTCTTTGAAAAAAAGTCGGTATATCATAAAGAAATCAATTAGAACGAAATTCTCATTTTATGATTTGGTGCCAATTTTGACCCCGATACTTATATTTAGCCGAGATGCCTGTTTTGCCTCCCTACCTGTTTTATTGACATCACCAATTATTTTCCGAAATTTTCAAGTAAGAAATGTCAGCAAATTGAAAAAAGTCGTGTTCGAAAAAGTTGAAACGATGCCCGTTTTGCCCCCAATTGTCATTTTCAGTCGTGATGCCCGTTTTGCCCCCCTGCCTGTTTTGCCCCCATCTCAGGGATTGGCCTCTTCAGGCGATTTCATGGTTCTTTTCTATATTGCATATAGTTCAACAAGTATATTTTGGATGCTGATTAGATGACTCAATGAGAATATCGAATTAAAAATATTTTTTATTTTCTTAAATATAAAATTATATTAAAAAGCTTTAAAAAATATTGTATCTGTTTGTACTTGCTTTACAATTTTCATAGTTGGTAAAATTATGGAGCTTCTTGTTTTTAATTTCTCAGTAGGAGAAATCATTGAAAAATTCTTTTTAAAATCTTTTCAATAATTTCCCTAAAGGAACAGAGCAACCTGCGAAAAGGAAAATATTTTTTGTCGATAATATTATTGCTTTTAAATAAGTTGGGTTTGAACTTTTTAAACATACATTAAGTACATTTTACAGATTTTTAAAAAGGTCCATAATTGTTTTGAGGAATCTGTACTCATTTTGAAAATTTTCTAAAAAGACCGTTATGAGTTTCTAACATTCTGGCGCCATTATTATTATTTTTTTTTCCCGAAAGGTAAACATTTCAGAATGATGGCCATTCTAGATTCAGACGTACATTTTTTTGAAATTCGCTATTTAAGCCATTCGCTATTTTGATCATTCGCTATTTAGAATCCCACCCAGTTCCAACACGGAGAAAACAGTTTTGCTATGCCAACAAATCTTTTGTTAAAATAGTAACAGCATTGCCTTAATTGCTGACTTAGTAAAAATTTATTTTTCTAGCAAAAAAATTGTTATCCTAGCAAATACCGCAATGTTGTCACTATTGCTTCCTCATAGAGGAAGCTTTGTTTTCATGAAATTTTTTTTTTTCGAGATTTTCATGTCAGTATGCTTAGAATCACCTAAAACGTCGAGAAAAGTGGTTTAGAAAAAATGTCCGTATGTATGTATGTGTGTGTGTGTGTGTGTATGTATGTGTGTGTGTGTGTGTGTGTGTGTGTGTGTGTGTGTGTGTGTGTGTGTGTGTGTGTGTGTGTGTGTGTGTGTGTGTGTGTGTGTGTGTGTGTGTGTGTGTGTGTGTGTGTGTGTGTGTGTGTGTGTGTGTGTGTGTGTGTGTGTGTGTGTGTGTGTGTGTGTGTGTGTGTGTGTGTGTGTGTGTGTGTGTGTGTGTGTGTGTGTGTGTGTGTGTGTGTGTGTGTGTGTGTGTGTGTGTGTGTGTGTGTGTGTGTGTGTGTGTGTGTGTGTGTGTGTGTGTGTGTGTGTGTGTGTGTGTGTGTGTGTGTGTGTGTGTGTGTGTGTGTGTGTGTGTGTGTGTGTGTGTGTGTGTGTGTGTGTGTGTGTGTGTGTGTGTGTGTGTGTGTGTGTGTGTGTGTGTGTGTGTGTGTGTGTGTGTGTGTGTGTGTGTGTGTGCGTGCGTGCGTGCGTGCGTGCGTGTGTGTGTGTGTGCGTGCGTGCGTGCGTGCGTGCGTGCGTGCGTGCGTGCGTGCGTGCGTGCGTGTGTGTGTGTGTGTGTGTGTGTGTGTGTGTGTGTGTGTGTGTGTGTGTGTGTGTGTGTGTGTGTGTGTGTGTGTGTGTGTGTGTGTGTGTGTGTGTGTGTGTGTGTGTGTGTGTGTGTGTGTGTGTGTGTGTGTGTGTGTGTGTGTGTGTGTGTGTGTGTGTGTGTGTGTGTGTGTGTGTGTGTGTGTGTGTGTGTGTGTGTGTGTGTGTGTGTGTGTGTGTGTGTGTGTGTGTGTGTGTGTGTGTGTGTGTGTGTGTGTGTGTGTGTGTGTGTGTGTGTGTGTGTGTGTGTGTGTGTGTGTGTGTGTGTGTGTGTGTGTGTGTGTGTGTGTGTGTGTGTGTGTGTGTGTGTGTGTGTGTGTGTGTGTGTGTGTGTGTGTGTGTGTGTGTGTGTGTGTGTGTGTGTGTGTGTGTGTGTGTGTGTGTGTGTGTGTGTGTGTGTGTGTGTGTGTGTGTGTGTGTGTGTGTGTGTGTGTGTGTGTGTGTGTGTGTGTGTGTGTGTGTGTGTGTGTGTGTGTGTGTGTGTGTGTGTGTGTGTGTGTGTGTGTGTGTGTGTGTGTGTGTGTGTGTGTGTGTGTGTGTGTGTGTGTGTGTGTGTGTGTGTGTGTGTGTGTGTGTGTGTGTGTGTGTGTGTGTGTGTGTGTGTGTGTGTGTGTGTGTGTGTGTGTGTGTGTGTGTGTGTGTGTGTGTGTGTGTGTGTGTGTGTGTGTGTGTGTGTGTGTGTGTGTGTGTGTGTGTGTGTGTGTGTGTGTGTGTGTGTGTGTGTGTGTGTGTGTGTGTGTGTGTGTGTGTGTGTGTGTGTGTGTGTGTGTGTGTGTGTGTGTGTGTGTGTGTGTGTGTGTGTGTGTGTGTGTGTGTGTGTGTGTGTGTGTGTGTGTGTGTGTGTGTGTGTGTGTGTGTGTGTGTGTGTGTGTGTGTGTGTGTGTGTGTGTGTGTGTGTGTGTGTGTGTGTGTGTGTGTGTGTGTGTGTGTGCTGGGCTTCGAAAATTCAATCTCCTCTCACTCGGTAACCGTTCGAGCGATCCGGCTCAAATTTGGCACGCAAGTAGAGTAGCTGCCCCTCTTTGAATGTTGTGATTTTTGCCAAAATATGTGAAGTCATTAAGATTTTATGTTGATTTTAATTTGTTGAAAAAAGGGCGTGGTCGCTCTAACTTTCGTAAAAGTTCGCCGATTTGGCTAAATAGTTCTTCATAACTGAAGATACGTTCAATGTTGTATGGTATTGAATTTCGACGAAAAATGCATCATTACATTATCATCTCCATTTTCTAAATTTTAGAGATATACGTGACTGCCTGTCAATCACCTGTCCATTCGATACTGGCTATGGTGCTGTGCCTTGTAGACGTCCAAGAACTGTCGGGGCCTCAGCAGCATTAGTTGTCGAAGAAGGGCCGTTAGGATTTATTATGACCATTTGCTCCATTTCACACATTTCCGAGAATGGCTTTTACTATTCTTGAAAATACTTAATCTATTTTACAAATTTCCCAAAACCACCATTAAGTTTTTTTCATGGAAATTTACTTCATTTTACAAATATTCCAAATCGACCATTACGCTTTTTGAGATTTGCTTGTTTCATTGTACTTGCGCCGATTAGGAAATTTTCCAGAGTGGTTTTTACGCTTCTTGAAGACATTTACTCCATTTTATAAATGTTCCATAAGATCTCTTACGTTTTATTGTGAAGTCAATTAATTTAATTATTGTAATTATTCTCCGTTCCCTTGTATGTCACTTTTGTCGAGAAAATAAAGATCCATATTATAAAGATATATTTCCAAAAAACAATCCAATACCAACTAAAATATTTTTATTAACAAATTCTCCGCTTGAAAAAAATGCATCATTACATTATCGTCTCCGTTTTCTAAATTTTAGAGATATACGTGACAACCTGTCCATTCGGTACTGATAACTTACAAATTGACCAAAAGAACCCTTAAGTTTTTTAAGTTACAATTTACTCCATTTTACAAAAATTCCATAAGATCTCTTACGTTTTATTGTGAAGTCAATTTACTTAATTAGTCTAATTTTTCCCCGTTCCCTTGTATGTCACTTTTGTCGAGAAAATAAAGATCCATATTATAAAGATTTATTTCCAAAAAACAATCCAATACCAACTAAAATATTTGTATTAACAAATTCTCCGCTTGAAAAAAATGCATCATTACATTATCGTCTCCGTTTTCTAAATTTTAGAGATATACGTGACAGCCTGTCCATTCGGTACTGGCAACTTACAAATTGCCCAAAGATTAAGTTTTTAAAGTACAATTCACTTCATTTTACAAAAGTTCCATAAGATCTCTTACGTTTTATTGTGAAGTGAATTTATTTAATTATTCTAATTATTCCCCGTTCCCTTGTATGTCACTTTTATCGAGAAAATAAGGGTCCATATTATAAAAATATATTTCCAAAAAACAATCCCATACCAACCCTATTTTTATTAACAAATTTTTCGATTGAAAAAAATGCATCATTACATTATCGTCTCCGTTTTCTAAATTTTATATGCCTGTCCATTCGGTACTGATAACTTACAAATTGACCAAAAGGACCCTTAAGTTTTTTAAGTTACAATTTACTCCATTTTACAAATGTTCCATAAGATCTCTTACATTTTATTGTGAAGTCAATTAATGTAATTATTCTAATTTCTCCCCGTTCCCTTGTATGTCACTTTTGTCGAGAAAATAAAGATCCATATTATAAAGATATATTTCCAAAAAACAATCCAATACCAACTAAAATATTTTTATTAACAAATTCTCCGCTTGAAAAAAATTCATCATTACATTATCGTCTCCATTTTCTAAATTTTAGATATACGTGACAGCGTGTCAATTAATTGTCCATTCGGTAATGATAACTTACAAATTGACCAAAGGACCCTTAAGTTTTTTAAGTTACAGTTTACTCCATTTTACAAATGTTCCATAAGATCTCTTACATTTTATTGTGAAGTCAATTAATGTAATTATTCTAATTTTCCCCGTTCCCTTGTATGTCACTTTTGTCGAGAAAATGAATATCCATATTATAAAGATATATTTCCAAAAAACAATCCAATACCAACTAAAATATTTGTATTAACAAATCCAGCGCTTGAAAAAAATGCATCATTACATTATCGTCTCCGTTTTCTAAATTTTAGATATACGTGACAGCCTGTCAATTACTTGTCCATTCGGTACTGATAACTTACAAATTGACCAAAAGGACCCTTAAGTTTTTTAAGTTACAATTTACTCCATTTTACAAATGTTCCATAAGATCTCTTACATTTTATTGTGAATTCAATTAATTTAATTATTCTAATTATTCCCCGTTCCCTTGTATGTCACTTTTGTCGAGAAAATAAAGATCCATATTATAAAGATATATTTCCAAAAAACAATCCAATACCAACTAAATTATTTTTATTAACAAATTCTCCGCTTGAAAAAAATGCATCATTACATTATCGTCTCCATTTTCTAAATTTTAGAGATATACGTGACAGCCTGTCCATTCGGTACTGACAACTTACAAATTGCCCAAAGATTAAGTTTTTTAAGTACAATTCACTTCATTTTACAAAAGTTCCATAAGATTTCTTACATTTTATTGTGAAGTCAAATAATTAACTTATTCTAATTTTTCCCCGTTTCCTTGTATGTCACTTTTGTCGAGAAAATAAAGATCCATATTATAAAAATATATTTCCAAAAAACAATCCAATAACAACTAAAATATTTTTGTTAACAAATTCTCCGCTTGAAAAAATACATTATCGCATTATCGTCTCCATTTTCTAAATTTTAGAGATATACGTGAAAGTCTGTCCATTCGGTACTGATAACTTACAAATTGACCAAAAGGACCCTTAAGTTTTTTAAGTTACAATTTACTCCATTTTACAAATGTTCCATAAGATCTCTTACATTTTATTGTGAAGTCAATTAATGTAATTATTCTAATTTTCCCCGTTCCCTTGTATGTCACTTTTGTCGAGAAAATGAATATCCATATTATAAAGATATATTTCCAAAAAACAATCCAATACCAACTAAAATATTTGTATTAACAAATCCAGCGCTTGAAAAAAATGCATCATTACATTATCGTCTCCGTTTTCTAAATTTTAGATATACGTGACAGCCTGTCAATTACTTGTCCATTCGGTACTGATAACTTACAAATTGACCAAAAGGACCCTTAAGTTTTTTAAGTTACAATTTACTCCATTTTACAAATGTTCCATAAGATCTCTTACATTTTATTGTGAAGTCAATTAATTTAATTATTCTAATTATTCCCCGTTCCCTTGTATGTCACTTTTGTCAAGAAAATAAAGATCCATATTATAAAAATATATTTCCAAAAAACAATCCAATACCAACTAAAATATTTGTATTAACAAATCCAGCGCTTGAAAAAAATGCATCATTACATTATCGTCTCCGTTTTCTAAATTTTAGATATACGTGACAGCCTGTCAATTGCCTGTCCATTCGGTACTGATAACTTACAAATTGACCAAAAGGACCCTTAAGTTTTTTAAGTTGCAATTTACTCCATTTTACAAATGTTCCATAAGATCTCTTACATTTTATTGTGAAGTCAATTTACTTAATTAGTCTAATTTTTCCCCGTTCCCTTGTATGTCACTTTTGTCGAGAAAATAAAGATCCATATTATAAAGATATATTTCCAAAAAACAATCCAATACCAACTAAAATATTTGTATTAACAAATTCTCCGCTTGAAAAAAATGCATCATTTCATTATCGTCTCCGTTTTCTAAATTTTAGAAATATACGTGACAGCCTGTCAATTGCCTGTCCGTTCGGCATTTTCAATTTACAAATTAACCAAAAGGATCCTTAATTTGTTAAGTACAATTTACGCCATTTTACAAATGTTCCATAAGATCGTTTAGGTTTTATTGTGAAGTCAATTTATTTAATTGTTCTAATTTCCCAGAAGCCCTGTTCCCTTAAATGTCACTTTTGTCGAGAAAATAAAGATCAATAAAAATCATCATTATAAAAATATATTTCGAAAAAACAATCCAATAGCAATCCTATTTTTATTAACAAATTCTCGGCTTGAAAAAAATGCATCATTACATTATCGTCTCCGTTTTCTAAATTTTAGAGATCTACGTGACAGCCTGTCAATTGCCTGTCCATTCGGTACTGGCAACTTACAAATTGCCCAAAAGGACTCTTAAGTTTTTTAAGTAAAATTTATTCCATTTTACAAATGTTCATAAGATCTCTTACATTTTATTGTGAAGTAAATTTATTTAATTGTTCTAATTTCCCAGAAGCCCCGTTCCCTTAATTGTCACTTTTGTCGAGAAAATAAACATTAATAAAAATCCTCATTATAAAAATATATTTCCAAAAAACAATCCGATACCAATCCTATTTTTATTAACAAATTGTCCGCTTGAAAAAAATGCATCATTACATTATCGTCTCCGTTTTCTAAATTT
Source organism: Ephialtes manifestator (assembly GCA_963970395.1). NCBI lineage: Eukaryota > Metazoa > Arthropoda > Insecta > Hymenoptera > Ichneumonidae > Ephialtes > Ephialtes manifestator. The sequence continues at coordinate 15,029,145 of OZ019982.1, forward strand.
TAGAGATCTACGTGACAGCCTGTCAATTGCCTGTCCATTCGGTACTGGCTATGGTGCTGTACCTCGTAGACGTCCAAGAAGTGCCGGAGCCCCAAGAGCGGTTGTCCCCGTACACGGTAGGGACTTTGACCGGCCGTTGCCCTCGCATCGAGAGCTCGAACACAGCTCTCGAAGTAGCAAAGAACGCGACCGGTCTTCTCTACCACCGAGGGATCTGGTGCTGGTTGGGGCCCCCAATGAGCGGCCCGCTTCTCTTCTCTTCTTCTTCTTCTTCAACTTCTCTCTTCCCCATAGTACAAGTCTTCGGAGGCAACAAGCCACGTTCTTGTGCCTTCTTGTACCTGTCCAGAAGCACGTCCAACGGCAAAGACAGACAAAGACAAACGTGAATTACGATAGAACGAGGAAGGGAGAGAAAGTTGCCGACGTGCAGACGCCGGACGAAGACTGAATGGCCAGAAATACCTGGAAAGATTAAACGAATGGCTCCGTGGGGGGGGGGGGGGGGGGGGGGATATACTGATTGGATCGAAAGGACTGTACGTTTGGAGTGTGATCGAACTTTAAAACATGTAGTATTCTTATGGTGTATAGACTTGGTAGACACTTTGTTATAAATATATACTCGTTTGCAGGTGCTTGGTATTCAATGGACACTGTGACATGTTCATGGTGTGATTCATTTTTATTAAAATTGGCTGATGGTTGCGGTTGAAGAAGCCTTTTCACTTTCTCAATTTCGAATTTGTCAGATTTTGTAGTGATGGATTTTCTTTTTTTTTTTTTTTTTTGCTGCGGAAATTAATTCATGAATATATTGGATAATCAGGTGTGAAATATCTTTGAAATTCAATATCAAATTATATCATAATCAAATTCAATATTCTTAAGAGGAAGAGTTAATAGAGGGGAAGGGAAGTTTACTGATTGGATCGCACGGAAAAAAAGGCTTGGTTGGAATAACCAAGTGCCTTGGTTATATATGCGCCAGACAATTAATTGCTTAGATCAACCAAGTTATTTGTTAGGCTATCAAGTCACTTGGTTAGCTTACCAAGTGACTTGGTTAGCTTACCGAGTGGTTTGGTTAGCTTACCAAGTGACTTGGTTAGACCAACCAAGAAATTGGTAGCCTAACAAATAACTTGGTTGATCTAAGCAATTAATTGTCTGGCGCATATATAACCAAGGCACTTGGTTGTTCCAACCAAGCCTTTTTTTCCGTGCGACAGGACTGCACGTTTGGAGTGTGGTTGAACTTTGAAATGTGCAGTATTCTTATGGGGTATAGCCATGCCCGACTAGAAATTCAGTTATGGGGAATATCAGGGCCGGACCTGGTAACCGGATTCTAAATCCAAGGCCCCTGTCTGGCTACCTTATACGACCCTGATTGGAAATGTAACGCTTTGGCACATCCGGGCCAGGTCAAGTTTACCACATAAGGACCTGATAAAAATAACCATTTAAGGGCCTGATAAAGATTGCAAACTAAGGGCCTGATAAATATAATCATTGATATAAATACATATACTTATCTTTATATTAAATTAAAAAATTAATTATTAATTTTAGGGCATTATGCCGCAATATCAACAATAATATTCTATTAATATTACAAAAAAAAAAAAAACAATTCGTCTTCAGATACGATTTTTCGTAACTTCATTCGAGAAGTGATGGACGCGGGATTTGAACCTAAGACCTACGGGACCTACCTATTTACCTAACTACCTAACCGAGCACGCTAACCACTAGACCAAACCGACTATGTGGATATCTCGTACAGTATTTCCATAATAGTTCAATTTACTATTTATTTAAAATAATAGTTCAGTTTTTAATGTAGCTAGTTACGAATTTGAACTTAAAATTTGTAAATTCAAAATAACGGGTTTAAAATGAAAAACATATTGAATGCGATATTTTGATTTTATAAATGATATTTTTAAGTCCACCAATATTTCGATCGGGTCTACCTTATCTATGCCAGATCTGGGCCTGAATATGGAATGCCTTATCAGGTCTATCTTAATTTTTCCCGATCTGGCCCTGAATAAGATACACCTTATCAGGTCTACCTTAATATTTCCCGATCTGGCCCTGAATAAGATACACCTTATCAGGTCTACCTTAATATTTCCCGATCTGGCCCTGAATAAGACACACCTTATCAGGTCAACCTTCCCTTTGCCAGATCCGGTCCTATTAAGGTACATCTTATCAGGTCTACCTTATCTATGCCAGATCTGGACCTGAATATCTAATACCTTATCAGGTCAACCTTCCCTATGCCAGATCCGGTCCTAATACGGTACACCTTATCAGGGCAACCTTTCCTATGCCAGATCCGGTCCTAATAAGATACACCTTATCAGGTCAAACTTATTCATGCCGGATCAGGCCCATATGCGACGGCAGGTCTGCCCTACCAGATTTCTAGTCGGGTGGTAGGCACTTCGTTATAAATATATCCTTGTTTGCAGGTGTTTGGTATGCAAAGGACACTGTGACATGTTCATGGTGTGGTTCATTTTTATTAAAATTGGGTGATGTTTGCGATTGAAGAAGCCTTTTTACTTTCTCCACTTTGAATTTGACAGCCAGTTGACACATTTTGTAGTGATGGATTTTCTTTTTATTTTGGTGCGGAAATTAATTCATCAATATATTGGATAATCAGGTGTGAAATATCTTTCAAATATTCAAATTAAATATTCTTAAGAGGAAGAGTTAATAGAGGGGAAGGGAAGTTTACTGAAGCTACACCGGCTAAATGGAGCAAATGTTAATAAAAGGTAATATTTTTTAAGTGACACAATTATTAATAGATAAATGTTATGCTATTCTCTAAATCAGTGATTAACTTTGCTTTCAGAATGAAAAAAAAATAGTTTGCTCCATTTAGGCGGTGCATCTTTTCATGAAGAAGAAAATGAGACGTCAACCATTCCAATCTGCCTAGTAGTTTGATCTGAATCATGCGCAGAATGGAAAACCTAAGAACTATGCTTGAGATAATATGGAAAAGCATATGCAAGTCAGACGACAGTAAAAATCTTTTCAACGAGTTCCAACAATATAGTGCGTTGGGCATTTTTATATGCAATAGGATTTGGATGATATTGAATTTTCAAAATCAATTTTTTTTACCTGACTCTCTCCCCTTAAAAAAATCAAGGCGTGGAGGCCCTTGAGGGTCTGGAAAAATCCGGACCTAGGACCCCCCTCGATTCTCCTACGCAGCGGCGGCGGCAAGATATTTTGATTACACAGAAAGATAGATATATGTGTAATTTGCTCCGACTATAGGAACACGTCACTTCTCTATAAACAATCAAATATATATCTACCTATCATAAACTCATCAATTTTTTTAAGAAACCAAACGGTGACAACGAAAATCGTTTTGTTAGGCTAACAAAATGATTGGTCAGCCCAGCAAACTGATTTGTCAGCCGAACAAAAGATTTGCCAGCCTAACGCAACGATTTTTGTTGTCCTCGTTTTATGTTTTCACAACACAGAAATTTCTCTCCGTGCGTACGCCTGTTTTGTCATTCAACATCTTAAACCTAGTTTAATATTCACAATTAACACATAATCCGGAAACCGAGAAATATTATAAAGTCAACCATCTTGGGAATTCTGTCAGAATTGCAACTGTCAAACCTATTAAGGAGGTTGGAACGCTCCACACTAGTCAAATCAGTGCTAAATTTTTAAAAACGTTTCTACAATTTCAGATGGTTTAATAATCTGTTCCAAGGAGTTAATCACATAACAGAATTAGTTCTTGATATTCAAATACATTCACAGCTGTGATATCAACAGTAAATCGATCAATATCTGCAAATTTCCGATGTTATGTTGTTCATACAGTTTTTTAAAAGGGTAAACCGTAAAATCAGTCCGATTATGACGAAATATAGCTCATTTTGATCAGTGGAAGATCCTTAATCGATTGACCGTCCGGATTTTCTATAGTATCAGGCGTTCAAAAGTTACAGCCATTTGTATACTTGATGTTAGGTTATGATAGGATAAACAAACGGTTGTATCTTTTCAACTACTAATACGATTTTAAAAAATAGACGGCCAATCGATAGAATATCTTTTAGTAAACAAAATGAGCTATTGGTCGTCATAATCGGACTGATATTACGGTTTACCCTTTTAAAAAACTGGATGAAAAAACATAACATCGGAAAGTTGCAGATATTGATCGATTTACTGTTGATATCACAGCTGTGAATGTATTTGAATATCAAGAACTAATGCTGCTATGTGATTAAGACCTTGGAACAGGTTATTAAACCATCTGGAATTGTAGAAACGCTTTTAAAAATTTAGCACTGATTTGACTAGTGTGGAGTGCTCCAACCTCCTTAAACACAAACTCGGGACGGTCTCGATCTGATCTCGCGCCAATTTGGACCAATCACAATGCGAATAACACGATGGCAATGGACCACTCGCATTTCGATAAAATCTCGCAACATACTTTTAAGAGAAGCACCAGTATGTCTGACGACACCGCCGACCAATCACAGGACGAATAAACCGACAACAATTTAATCTCGCACTTTCGTTACTAAAACTCGAAAGTCGATATATATATGGCCACCAACTTTTTAAAGAGGGACTGTACTTATGCCGACGAGATACTTCTTATGCATAATGTTCTTAATTTTTTAATATCTAATTTCAAATAGATTCGAATAGAGTTTCTCATTTTTATCCTTTTTTTTTCGAAAAAGTTTATTCTCATTATTTTGTTATATTATTAACATTTAAAGTAGAAATTTAATGAAAAATGTTCAATAAATTAAAAACATGTCTGACCAATAAAAAAATTAATGTCTTTTTATGCGACAAAAAGTCTTCAACAAAAAATACAAATAAAAAGTCTCTTCCAAATTCTTAAAATTATCTTCAGACTGTTTTAATTTCTTGTGAAAATTATTATTTTCATTATTATGTTGTATGCTGTTGATTAAAAAATAAATTGTCTTTAAAAAAAATTATAAATCGATTTTCTACCGAAAATGTTAAATTTTTCCCTAACACTTATCAAAAAGTTCTGTTTTTGATGTTTCCTTTTACTATTTGTAGTTAACCCTTCAACAATCCCAGCCCTTAATCAAAATACTGCAAAATTCACACTTTACAGGAAAATGTGTTTTTCTTTTGGGAAATCGATATAAATTCCTAATGTAATTCCGCGGTTTGTACATTTTTTCCATAATCTTGGAATTAAAATTAAACCGATGTAAAAAAAATTAATATTCCTCGTTTCAAAGAGTCAAAGTTGAATATTAATATAAATTGTTCGTATTTTCATTTACATAAAATATTTTAAAGGTTTTATTATCAGCAAGCTACAAGATCTACTCTGCACTAACTCAAACTAACGAGAAAAAGATTTCTCTGATTGAATCGAGTTATCAAAAGCATCATATGGTATCATAGGATTATATTCCCTTCCAAGCACTCCACCAAGTCAATCTAGCTCGGGACTAATAAAAAAAAATTCTTCTCGAGGCTATTATACGTTATCAAATTTCTTGATTAGTGTACAAAGACATCACGATCCAACAACTTCGCGGTAAGTGTATCATATTCTATATATAGGTGCAGAAATAATATATATATATTTACTATCAATGTCTGTTGCGGTAGATGCATCTTCTTTCTGAATCGCTGACGCGGTCGCTGAGTCGGTAGATGTATTATAAGAATATGATATTTTTGCTGAAGATAATAAGCCGTACAGCTGGGCTATAGAAGCAACGAAGCACAACTTCAAGCGAATTGCACTTCACGGACGGTTCCTCAGCCTGTTTCTTGCATATTATAGTTTACTACACTCAGAGAAAATTGTGGTATTTGTAACTATAAAGTGACAACTATTAATTTTTAATTCATACAAGCAATTTTTTAATAGTTGCCACAACTATCAAATAGTTGCTATGACTACCAAATAGTTGCCATAACTATTTTTACAGCTATCATAATTATGAAAATAGTTGGATGGACTAAAACTTAAGGAGGATCGGTGGCCACTCCCAAAGTCAAATCAGAGATAAATTTTCGCGATAGATTCTTTAAAGTTTAATGCATTAAATAATAACAGTGGAGGGTGATTTGTATTGAAGCATGTAGACTTAATCCAGAGAAAGATTAATAGTGACGGATTTGCATAAATATTAACTGATTAACGTTTCTTTTCAATGGGATACATTTTCGTTCAGTTTTTTTCAAGTATAATCTGTAATTCTTGGCCGATTTGAATGAGTGACAGCTCATTTTCTACCTTAAAAGATACTCTGCGAATTGACCGCCTAGATATTTCATAGTGTTAATTGTTTAATAATTCTAGACTGTTGTTTAACAGAAATTAAAATACTTTCATAAACAACAGGCTATAATTACAAAACGATGAACACTATGAAATATCTAGGAGGTCAATTCGTAGAGTATCTTTTAAGAAAAACAATGAGCTATCGTTCATAAAAATCGGCAAAGAATTAAAGATAATACTTGGAAAAAACTGAACGAAAATATATCACACTGAAAAGAAACGTTAATCAGTTAATATTTATGCAAATCCGTGACTATTAATCTTTCTCTGGATTAAGTCTACATGCTTCAATACAAATCATCCTCCACTGTTATTATTTAATGCATTAAACTTTAAAGAATCGATCGCGAAAATTTATCTCTGATTTGATTTTGGGAGTGGCCACCGATCCTCCTTAATAGTTGTCACTTTATAGTTGACTGTACTACTACGATTTCTCTGAGTGTATCTCCTGTGTCACTCAGTACACGCTGCATTATGCTTTTGAAGCTTCCCGTATGGAAATATATGGGTCATTCTACGGGATTTCGCACAAAAAAAAACCCGACCGACTCCAATTTTCGCCTAATTTTTTTATATTGTTGACTATGTCAAACGGAGCATCTGTGAATTTTTTGAGAATTTTATTCTTATATTTCGACGAGCCATAAAATAAAAGGTGAAAAAAATGAAAAAAATTCTGACGTCAAGTGGAATAATGATATCGACAAAAATAACTAGGTCAAAATTTTCGTAATTCAACACAGTTTACGGTAAAAATAATCAAAATAAAAAATAAACATAACTTCTATTTTATTTATGTCTTCTACCAAGAAAAGGTACCATTTCGCTAATTTGGCCCCCTCCGATTTCAATACAAAAAATCACAAATATACTACATGGAGTTCCAAACAGTTTAAGCACAAGCCCAAGATGGAGAACGCATTTTACCCATTTTTAAAAAAATATTTCGGGTAATTGATTTTTTTAATTTTCTTCCAATCTTCTGCGTATTTTTTTATGTAATTGGTAATATTAAAAGGAGCTTATGTGATTTTTTTCATAATTTTATATGTAGATGTATTCGATTCATTAAATGTAATCGAATTACAAATTTTTTAAATTTAAAAAAAATAAAGCGATCAGCTGATCACTTTCTTACTCACTCAGTGGCCGCTCGAGCGCTGGCGTCGCGAGATTCGCCTGGGGTACGCCTGGGGCGTGCGATCAGCTGATCGTCTCGTTACGCACGCAGTGGCCGCTCGAGCGCTAGCGTCGCGAGATACGCCTGAGGCGTATAGTAATTTTGTTATTTTTTTAACTTAATCGGAGAGATCCATATAAGTGAAATGGGACCTTTTTTTGTAAAAGACGCAACGAAAATACAATTTTTAAAATTTGTAATTCGATTACATTTAATGAATCGAATACATCTACATATAAAATTATGAAAAAAATCACATAAGCTCCTTTTAATATTACCAATTACATAAAAAAATACGCAGAAGATTGGAAGAAAATTAAAAAAATCAATTACACGAAATATTTTTTTAAAAGTGGGTAAAATGCGTTCTCCATCTTGGGCTTGTGCTTAAAATGTTTGGGTCTCCATGTAGTATATTCGTGATTTTTTGTATTGAAATCGGAGGGGGCCAAATTAGCGAAATGGTACCTTTCCTTGGTAAAAGACATAAATAAAATAGAAGTTATGTTTATTTTTTATTTTGATTATTTTTACCGTAAACTGTGTTGAATTACGAAAATTTTGACCTAGTTATTTTTGTCGATATCATTATTCCACTTGACGTCAGATTTTTTTTCATTTTTTTCACCTTTTATTTTATGGCTCGTCGAAATATAAGAATAAAATTCTCAAAAAATTCACAGATGCACCGTTTGACATAGTCAACAATATAAAAAAATTAGGCGAAAATTGGAGTCGGTCGGGTTTTTTTTGTGCGAAATCCCGTGGAATGACCCATATATAACACATACAACTTACATATATGCCTTATGTAGGAAATACGCCAAAATGTTACATATTGGACATATATGTTTCATATATTTTTCATTTATGGCATATATCCAGAATATATGCAACTTATAAATTTTATAGTTTTCCTCTCTATTTTCGGCGTATATTTCACCTCTATTTATTTCCATACGGGAATTGTGTCAATACAAAGAAAGAAATACTTTCTCTCGAGGAAAATAAGACATCCAAAGTCAAAAACCGCTCACTGGATTTATATAAAAGAAATACTTTGTCAGTTCAGAGACTGTAAATACATTTTTTTAACGTTGTCTCCGTCAAATATATTGTTTTGTAACGCGTGCATCAAAGGTTGATGTTTTGAAAACAAAAATTTGGACCGCCATGCAATTGCCCAAATCTTTGTTGAGACCAAAAAAGAATTGAAACTACATTTAAATGTTAACAAAATTTTCGTTAAATTATAAATTTTTGACAAAATTTTTATCAAATTCCAAGTTTTTCACAAAATTTTTTAGATTTTCAATACGATTGACAGTCAAATATTGTCGCAAATTACAAAATTCAAGTCAAATTTTGTATTAAAAAAAAATGAAATTCAATTGAAACTTTGTAAAAGATTTGTATTGTTACTTAAAATTTGTCGAAAACTGGTAACCCAAATGAAATTTGGTGAAAATTTTCAATTTAACTCAAGTTCGGTCGGAAATTTAAAAATCAATTCAAATCACGTATAAAATTTTATTTATTCATCTCAAAATTTGACAGGAATTTTAAAAACTGTCGCGGAAATATGACTTAAACAATAACCTGTACTAGTTATTCAAATACGTTCAAACTTTGAAATAAATGTTATTGAAAAATGTTTTCTATATAACTTTACACAAGGCTTGCGAAAAATAATTCATGCCCTTATTTTGTATTTAGATATAATATAAGAATACGATAATTTTTCCACACTGAAAAAAAAACACTTGAATGAACTAAATCAGCGTTCAAACGAATTTTTCTTTAGGACAAGATTTTTATCGAAAACTATTATTCAACTAAAAATTCAAATCAAATTTCGTCAAAAATAAATTCTATTTATTCTCCAAAAAATATACCAAGAATTTTAAAAACTATTTCGACAAAATTTCACTATAATTTTCTAAATGGCCCCAAAATTTGTCTTAAATTTTGCTTAACTCTTCTAATCGTCCTATTACAAAATATATATTTTTGAAGGGCTTGTATGATCCACTATAAAAATAAGTAAATAATAATGAGCTGCACTTATTATTAAAACAGATTCAAGCTTTCAACCAAATGAAAAGAAAAAAAGTTTTCCATAAAACTTTACGTAAGAATTGTGAGAAATAAGTTATGTTTTTTATTTTATATTTAGATATAATATAAGAATACGATATTTTTGCGATACACAATAAGGCTGAGGTTATAGAAGCGGCCAAGCCGAACTTGGAGCGAATTGCACGGACGCTTCGTGCGCTCGATGCTTGCATATTATAGTTTACTAAGTATCTCCCGTGTTGTATGGTGTGCGGTGTATTATGCCTTCGAAGCTCGTGTATTAGTATGTCTGGATGGTCTATAGTCTGTATTACTATACAATATATGGGTCATTCCATACCAAGTGTGCCATTCATTTGCCATCACGCCATATTTTTTCCGCAGTTTCTAAGCATAATAATGGAAATTCCATAAAATGTTAAGAAAAGTTGGAATGATTTGTGTCAACGAAAAAAAAGATTATTACTTTATTTTGTCAAAATTGGCGGAATTTTTTTCTACCTTCTATGAAAAACTGTTTATTAAATAGTATATTCAAAAACTTAAATTTTATACACAAGCAAATTTTTCGTTCGATCGGTAATTTTAAATATGCAGCGAATTGAAAAAAAATGAAATAAAAAAGATCGTTATTAAATTTTGGGCAAACCATAGATACACTGTTTAAAAAAAAGAAATTTACAACACAAATATTGGAAATTATTATTCAAGTATGTATTGAATTCACATACTTAATTCACATACCAAGTCTACCATTCATTTGCCATCACGCCATATTTTTTCCGCATTTTCTAAGCATAATAATGGAAATTCCATAAAATTTTAAGAAAAATTGGAATCATCTGTGTCAACGAAAAAAAAAGATTATTACTTTATTTTGTCAAAATATGGCGGAATTTTCTTTCTACCTTCTATGAAAAATTGTTTATCAAAAAGTATATTCAAAAACTTAAATTTTATACACGAGCAAATTTTTCGTTCGATCGGTAATTTTGAATATACAGCGAATTGAAAAAAATGAAATAAAAAAGATCGTTATTAAATTTTGAGCAAACCATAGGTACACTGTTTAAAAAAAAGAAATTTACAACACAAATATTGGAAATTATTATTCAAGTATGTATTGAATTCACATACTTAATTCACATACCAAGTCTACCATTCGTTTGCCATCACGCCATATTTTTTCCGCATTTTCTAAGCATAATACTGGAAATTCCATAAAATTTTAAGAAACGTTGGAATGATCTGTGTCAACGAAAAAAAAAGATTATTACTTTATTTTGTCAAAATTGGCGGAATTTTTTTTTCTACCTTCTATGAAAAATTGTTTATTAAATAGTATATTCAAAAACTTAAATTTTATACACGAGGAAATTTTTCGTTCGATCGGTAATTTTGAATATACAGCGAATTGAAAAAAATGAAATAAAAAAGATCATTATTAAATTTTGGGCAAACCATAGATACACTGTTAAAAAAAAAGAAATTTACAACACAAATATTGGAAATTATTATTCAAGTGTATATTAAATTCACAAACTTTGTGTAGTAAATGAGAATTAATACACATTGTGTTGTATATTTCCAAATAACTTGTCAATTTACTATACATTCAGTTAATTTACAACACACGGCGGTAAATATAGTTTTGGTATAATAAAATTACAACAGATGGAGATAATTTTAGTATAGGTATAGTAAATTTACAATACGAATATTGAAAATTACTATTCACGTGTAATTCACAAACTTTGTGTAGTAAATGAGAATTAATATACATTGTGTTGTAAATTTTTGAATAACCCTTTATTTTACTATATGTATCGTAAATAACCCTTAATTTTACTATATGTATAGTAAATAACCTTCAATTTTACTATATGTATAGAAAATAACCCTTAATTTTACTATATGTATTCGCTGTGTGCACGGAGGTGAAAAGTGGGGGAAAATTGACGCCAGCGCTCGTGGTGGCAGACCGTCGCACTGTTGGGACAATATTTTTCTGTAATCGCTTACGGCTCCAGCGTATTTTTTGGTCGCCACTTTAAAGTAATTTGCCTTCGGACTAATTTTGCTATTTGTTTCTCCACATGACAAGATAGAGTCATGACTCCGAAGAAAAAAAAAGTTAATTAGTCATGTTTGCTTCGTCGTGGGATGTGAAAACAATTCCCTCAACGCACCGGGGACACAACTTTACAGGTTTCCAGCGCTATTGTCAATCTTAAATATAAAGGGAAAATAAATTATTGTCAATCTGAAATGTATAGCGGTTTATTTAAACGAATTTTTTACGATGCTTAGTACAAAGTACACTTCTAAGTGTACTTTGTACGGATGCTGCGTAAGTGGCGTTTGTCTAATGACGCTCGCACTTATTTGGCCAGGAGACGTTCCACTTGGGCAAATTTCTTCGACCCGACACACATGGGACACTGCGAGTACCTCGCCTTTTACTTTTGATTGAGGATTGAAGGGAATTGAATGTTTTACGGCTGCAAAGCCCGTTCGCAGTCTTATTTCCATGCCCTTAACCTCTTCAATCTGTCAGATACAATAATTATAATTTTTCATCAAATAGGCGTACGATTCAAATGAAAATATTTCACACTATACATTTCCGGCTTGCCTTCCTTTTTAGCTCAAACGATGAGACTGACATTTAATAAATATTTACAAAATAAATATTCGCTCACCGTTTTCTTTGTTTTTGCGTATCAAATATTGTCCAGAGCTGGGCAAAATACATGAAAATACTCAAAATACAAAATACAAAATACTTCAAGTATTTTAAAATACAAAATACTTTTGTACTTAAAATACTTTGGTACTTAAAATACATTTTTAAGTACTTCTCAAAATACTTTGAAAAATACTTTTTAAAAAACCTCTAAAATTAAATTCTAAGGCATTGCGCATATATTGGGGTTGGTAATGATAGTTAAATATTGTGTAACACACTTCATACATATTTTTTGTTTGTTTATTTAAATCAATTCGATACATAATTATTTTAGAAACGTTTTCGAGACATTTTCGCTTTTACGCTATAACTTTGCAGTTCATTGTTCTCACTCAAGAGGCGTTCCCGTCTTCAAAAAACTTTTGAGCAGGACGATTCTTTCAAAATTTTTATCCGATAGGGCATGACGCCTCGGTGAATTCGCGATACTCGCGAATGAAAACAATCTTTCGACGGGAGCTGAAGAAGTAAGTGGAGTGTTGTACTTCAAAAACATAGCTTTAACAACGGGGTAGTCGGTTAGCATGGAGAGCTTCGTTCTTTTATCGCTCAAGTACGAAAGCAACTGCACTCGGACTGCATCCTCGAAGGGCTCATGGCTATCTTTCGGAGAACTAGCTTCGCTATCAGTATCAACGCGTTGAGAATCGTTGCAAGTGACCAAAAGAAATGAAGATATTGATCCCGAATTTTGCTGCTCATCAATGTCGCGATGAGAGTCGTCTGCGAAAAATCGTGCTCCGTCAAGGAACGTGTCTCGTATCGTATCCAATGGCAGTTTGAGCTTATACTGCACATTAGCTTGCGAAAACCACTTCATCTTGAACGCGGGATGCGATACCGTAGCTATAACAGCGTTAGTCGCGTTAACGTCAAACGAGAGGACGTCCTGGAAACGTGTTGTTAGGCCACAAAGGCAGGCATTCGCCAGTACTCGTCCATATTTGAGATTCTCCTTCGACAAATGTTGTAGCTTGCACTTCACAGTGAGCAAAGTTGGTAACAGGATTCCGTAATACACTTTTTCAGAAATGTATTTTTCAAAATATTATATGCTGTCAAGTGTCAACTTTTCCCGATGATTTCGGCTTCAGCTATTCGCACAATCTATTTCAAATTTAACATGAACCTTTTCCAATCATAAAAAATTGTTCCGAATATAGATACGGGCAAAAAATACAAAAAAACAAAAAGTATTTTGTATTTTGTATTTTATGACACAAAAAGTACTTAAAATACTTGGGAAGTATTTTTGTATTTTAAATATGTATTTTAAATACTCAAAATACATGATGTATTTTAAATACTGCCCAGCTCTGATATTGTCCCAATAGTTCGCAAACGGTCTACATTGGCGCTAGTTGTCGACGCGCACATAGCCCATAGTAAATTTAATAAGTTGGCCACTAGGTGGCCAAATGTGCTCGCGTTTCACGCAAGCGCAGCGCGGCAATGGCGGCTATTTAAACCCGAGTCAGCCGTCTCTCCAGGCCCTTTCCTATCCCTACCAAAGTGACCGCACCTCTTACACGACGCAATCCCTAATGGGTAGTGATGCGACGATACATGAAAAAATATCGATTCTCATAATCGATATTGATTAAATTTTTCAAAAAAGAATTATCGATTCGATTAATCGGAATAAAATCAATCGATTGTAAAAGAACCGATTAAAAATCGGATTTTCATCTCAAGTACTGGATAATCATAAAACAAAAATAAAAAGAAATAGGCACAATTAAGGAGGTTCGTAAAAAAAATCAAATCCAAGATAAAATTGTAAAAAAAAATCGTATAACAGCTGTAATGATAACGGACACGTACGCAAAATTTTTAAGGGATTCACCGTGTAGTTTCCGAGATATTAAATAACAAAGATGCGACTATTTACATGTAAAGAAAAGAAAAGTGAGTCGAATATTGAACTTTTTACGTCTTTGTAAGAGCTAAATCCAAGATAGAATAATCAAAAAAATATGCAGACGTCCGGAAAAGTATTCTGAATAGGGCCCGAGCTTGAAATTTGAAGGTCACCGCGAAATTGACAGAGAAATCGTTAATTTTTTGCCTCTACGCTTAACGCGGCTCGCATGGTGTCTCGCTCACACGGCGTCAGCCCCTTAACGCGCAGCACAACAGTGCCTATCCCCACCTTGCCGCCATCACCGAACCTCCTTAAGGTAGTTCTGTCGCTTCACGTTCACTTCGCATAAGTTTCCGAAAAATGAGAGCGAATTGCAAACGCTTCTCGATGATATAAAAATCTGTAAAAAATCATGCATATTACAGATGCTGAAGACATTAATTCGACATAATAATAATTCCAAAATGTTATTAACAAATTGATGAAAAATAAAATTGTTTAACAAATTTTCCGACAACTTAATTTTTTTGGTCCGGTGAAAATGATTTGTTCATTTTTCTGAGCACGTATGAATTTTTTCAAATTTTTTTCTTTGCTTTGAATTTTTCGATTTTTTACATGAAAAAACTCACAAAATTCAAAGCAAAGAAAAAAATTTGAAAAAATTCATACGTATTCAGAAAAATGAATGAATCATTTTCATCGAAACAAAAAAATTAGGTTGTCGGAAGATTTGTTGAATATTTTTATTTTTCATCAATTTGTTAGTAACATTTTGGAATTATTATCATGTCGAAATAATGTCTTAAGTATTTTAAATATGCATGATTTTTTTCAGATTTTTATATCATCAAGAAGTGATTGCAATTCGCTCTCAATTTTCGGAAACTTATGCGAAGTGAGCGTGAGGCGACAGAACTACCTTAACTAGACGATATCTGATTGGCTGCGGCGCTCGCTTAGCGCACTTGATTGGCCTGTCCAGTTTTACCGCGATCTCGCTGTATATATTTCGATATATTTCGAGAATCGATTATCAAACGAATCGTGAAAACAATAATCGATTCAGAAATAATCGACCATCTAAATAATCGATGAATAATCACGATTAATTCATGAAAAAAAAATCGATTCTCGAATAATCGAATCAGAATCTCGCATCACTGCTAATGGAACATTGTGTAAATTTTACCTACACTGTTAAAAAAATCTGTTGTAAATTTACAACACATGTGTATGAAGTTTTTTTTACCAAAACCGTTTATGAAGTTCCCACGGCGACGTTGAACTTTACAACACAGATGTGTTGTAAAATTACAATATATTGTATGAAATTCCAACTGTGACGTTGAATTTTACAACACAGATGTGTTGTAAAATTATAATACATTGTATGAGATGAGTTGTAAAATTACAATACAGTAATGATAAATTTTATATACCAGTGTCGTAAAATTCAACGTCGCAGTTGAAATTTCATACACGGTTTCTGTAAAAGTGCTTTCTGAACATGTATAAGTAATTTTACCTCGGATATTTTTAACAGTGTACTAAAATTCTGAAATGATTTATGGACGTTCGTGATACTCTAAAGAAATGGTGAAAAAATTATGAAGACTTTTTGCGAATGTGCCAAATTTGGGTGGCCCACTTGGTATGGAATGACCCATATTCTTCGAGACTCCACTCCCTTTGTCCGGCATACCTTCCGTCAGCCGGAGCAACCGCAGCGCAACAGAGAGCACGCCCTTTTATGCTCACCGCTCTCCCAACGAGCGAGTGCAATGAGAGAACGTTCGGGCCCGTTGTTCGGCTCGCGAAAGTCCGCACACGGCGCTGCTCTGTTCGAAAATCCAAGTGCGAGAGCGGCAACGTAATAATAAAAGACGGGGAGGACACGAAGCGAAGTGTACGCGATCTCGTAAGGCCCTCAGGGGCCGCGTTGTTACGTACTACTACTACTTCGAAGGCCGACCAGGTCGATACTTGGACCCCGCCGCTGCAACCTGCATGATCTCCATCAACAACCTGCAAGATCATTCCTCACTAACACGAGGCTAAAATAATCGTTTACTGGACGCTCTTAGGCAAATTAAAAAGCAAACTCGCTAACTCGCGCGCTTTGTTTGATCGTTCGTCGTAGGAATGAATCGACAAGTGACGAACAGTTTTCAAGCAAATTTATCCTCTATTTGAAATCCTTGATTTTCCGCACAATTGTATGTTTAATGCTCCTTGCCATGGTAAAAATAAATTATAGAAAACGATTTTTGTTAATCCTGTCGTTCCAAATTACGGATTTTAGCCCGCGAATTTCCGAAGTGCTATAATAAATTAACGATCGAAATCCTATATGGATCATTCCATATCAAGTGGTCCGCCCAAATTTAGCATGGTCGCAAAAAGAATTCATAACTTTTTCAAAAGTTTTTTAGAGTATCACGAACATCGATAAATTATTTCCGAAATTTAGCACCTATAATTTGCTCAAAATTTAAAAACGATTTTTTTTATTTCATTTTTTTCAATTCGCTGTATATTCAAAATTACCGATCATACAAAAAATTTGTTAGAGTATAAAATTTAAGTTTTTGAATGTACTTTTTAATACAAAAATTTCCATAGACGCCCAAAAAAGATTTCCCCCATTTTTTGACCAAATAAAGTAATAATTTTATAAATAATATAATAATAAAAATGTACGATCGTAGAAGTAATATTAATTAATATTATATTTTTCATTGAAAAAAAGTTTCATCTACAAATCTTTGGATTCAAATATTTATCATATTGAAAATTCATTATAATAGACTTCCTATAGCTGTGAAACCGTGAGAAGAGAAACGAGTCAATAACCATGAAATTATTGTATAGATGATAGAAAATTGTTTCATTTATGTCAGGGTTTTATGATTGATTATGATAATTCTTGCAGTCTAAACATACGATTTATTCTGATATACTTTCTATAATTGTGAGACGATAGAAAATGATAAGATCGACTCTATTGATGCCTCTTTGGTTGCGAACGACGAACGATTAATGTTGAATCATGTATTTACGAAATAACACGATACACCAAAAACGGATAATAATTCACAAGTGACGAAACGTAAATTCAATATAAAATATTATATAATATTATTAGGCTGAAGGACCTCGGTCGATGGCCAATTGGCAATATATGGGGCATTCCATACTGATTCGACCTGGGTCGGACCCTCGACCTCTCGGATTTGGTCGAAAATTTTTTATATGATTGGACCAACTCCAAAAAGTACTGGAAAATTTTGTCAGATTTTTTTCATTTATTTATTTTTTTACGATTTTTTAAAGGTAACATATCGTTAGCCCAAATTTAAAAATCTGAAAAAATTCTCAAAAATTCTGCATGAAATAACAAAATTTTTGAGCCTAAAGCCAAAGTGGGCCGGATTTTGCTTCTGTTTTTTTCTATAAAAAACTATTAAAAAATTTAGAAACGAAAGAGGAAAAGTTATCAAATTTTTCTAAAATATTGCTTTCATCCTCAAGTGCTTTCTTTTCGTAAAAAAAAAATGCGATTCATAGAAAATATGTTCACTGTTAAATCAGGCCGGAATCGCAAAACAGAGTTTCTCTCTGAGGAAGCCAAATAATAACGATATAATTTCTTGCGGAAGAATGTTTATGGAAAAAAAAGAGGAAGTGCTGTGAAAATTTCAATTTTCATGTTTTTTTTTATTATTTGTAATACAGCAATTTCTAGAATTATACAACATTCTTATCGAATAGTTTTTCCTATTTCCAAAAAAATACTCATGAATCAGAATTGACAAGCCGCGCTAATCAAAGGATTCCATTGATAATATCAGATGTCAATGATGATAATTTAAAAAGCGATCGCACCTTCGAATACAAAAAAAATTCAAGATCACCGAGTGCAGCTGAGATGAACAAACAATAAAATCAAACTAGATTCTACCGCACAACAAATCTAATTTTGTTATCTGACTCAACCCTGTACTCCACGAGGAATGTTTTTTTTCGTAATTTTGTGTAACTCGCAGTTTAGAAAAATCTGATAACTTTTCCTCTTTCGTTTCTAAATTTTTTAACAGTTTTTTATAGAAAAAAAATAGAAGCAAAACCCGGTCCACTTTGGCTTTAGGCTCAAAAATTTTGTTATTTCATGCAGAATTTTTGAGAATTTTTTCAGATTTTTAAATTTGGGCTAACGATATGTTACCTTTAAAAAATCGTAAAATAAAAAAACAAAAAAAATCTGAAAAAATTTTCCAGTACTTTTTGGAGTTGGTCCAATCATATAAAAAATTTTCGACCAAATCCGAGAGGTCGAGGGTCCGACCCAGGTCGAATCGGTATGGAATGCCCCATATGTATGTATATAATGTACAATGTTCATAGAAAAAAAAGGAAAAAAAAATGTAAATAATTATAATATGTATAATAATGATATTGTCAATAAAACACGTTTACTACTACTACTATTATAAATCCGTTGGTGCACCATACATGAAGCATGATCTGCACCATAATTGGTTATACCAATGCACCGCTAAAAGGTGTTCTCCGTGAATTTTTTTCATATTTTTTAAAACAATATTTCAGAAAATGCCATTATTTTTTCAAGTGCAAATATCTCGGGAACTTGAAATTACTGAAAAAAAAGTCTCCACATAAAAGTTGTCGTTTTGTTTTTAGCTTTCCAATGGAATTTCCGAAATATTCGTCACGTTCTGGTGAGTATGATTTTTTATGGAAGAACGGATGAATTATTTATTTATTCAAAAACGGATATTTTTTTTGGACTGAAAAAATTACAGAGTCCTGCATGACCGTTGATATAAAAAAACAAGGATGCAAAGCAGAACCTTGCACATTGCTTCCTCATTATATTTCGCTTTTTACAAAGCAACCTCTAAGAGGAAGTATGGGAATTGATTTTGGCTTCCTCATAGAGGAAGCTTTGTAAAAAGCGAAATATAATGAGGAAGCAATGTGCAAGGTTCTGCTTTGCATCCTTGTTTTAAATAAATATAAATAAGCGCACACTCTCGCTTTGTGAAAATATAATAAGGACAAACGATCAAGAAACTCCCTCGAATACTCTATCTTCTTTGTTTTTTTTTTTGTAGAACACGATAGAAATCGGTGGTTTCCGAAATTTCATTGTGAAGCAAGGATATGACTAGTTTATATGACATAAATCGCTACTTTTCGCAATATAGACAGTACAACATCGATATGAAAATATGTTATCGTTCAACATTTTTGGGCTATATCTGACGTATTTTTCTGTTAATCATGAATTTGGCACTCATTCGACTCCCAGCTCGATATTTGATACCAAAATTCGCATCGCAGAAAAAAAATCAAAAAATTCAAAAAATCAAAATCTCATAAAATTTTAACGTTTCAACCGATCTTAACCAAATTTAATAGGGATCACCGGTGTATGAAAGCTCACGTACATACCAATTTTAAGCTTAATATCTCGAAAATTAAAAGAGTTATTGCGTTAACCGTCATTTTTGAAAAAATTCAAAACCGCGCGAAAATTTAATGATCATGGGGATTTTTACAAAAATTGGTATGAACGATGTGGGATTGACCCCTCTATCTATGGTGTGAATTTCAGCTCTATATCTCGAGGCGTTCCCGAGTTATAAAGGTTTACATTTTTTTAGCGTGTAACATACACATACACACATACAGACATTGTTTCTAAATCACTTTTCTCGACGTTTTGGGCTATTCTGAGTGTACTGACATGAAAACCTCGAAAAAAAAAAAATTTCACGAAAACAAAGCTTCCTCTATGAGGAAGCAAAAATCACTAGAGTGACACAGAGTTGTAAATCCCCATTAATTCATGAGATATGATTCACAGTACAATTTGTTTTGTAATTATGATTTCATAATAATGATATGTAGTGATTACACAATAGAGTGTAAACATTTGAATAGCTGAAAAAAATACTAATTTTCGCTTTAATATTGCAAGAAATAGTGGAAAAAAAATGGAAGAAATAAGTAATGCATTACTTATTTTTTCCCATTTTTTCAAAAGGATTAACGTGAATTTTTATTGAAAAATAATAATTTTTGCAGCCATTCCAAAGTTTAATCATCGTATTACAATCGCTACATGTTATTATTATAAAATCATAATTATAGAGCTGATTGTATCATCATCATTATTTCTATAAGTATTAGGTATTTACAACTCTGGACACAGATAACATATCTATCGTATTTAGGCGATTGAAAACGAAAACTATAGGAAACTATTGACAACGATTCAATTTGTATAAATTGATTAAAGTCCAAATAGATAAAGATGATAACATACGATTAAATCCCATTCAAATTTTATCAATCTGTATCAGTCGTCATAATTTATTTTTACCACAGTGAGTTACAATTTTATTTCTGGAAATATTTTTCAACAATTTGCGTCACAAAGTTACACGTTCACTGTTAAAAATATTTTGAAAATTAATATATGTATTGGAAGTTCTTTTCCAGATACGGTATATTAAATTTCATTTAATATACAGATATATTGTAAAGTTCCAATAATTATATTATAAACATAACTTTTATGAAGTGTTTAATATACTGTATATTAATTTTGCAACAATTTTTTTATATATTAATTAATATTTGTATATTAAATTTAATATACTCGTATCCGCAAAAAAACTTCCAATACTTTATATTAATTTTCATACAAATTTTTTTAACAGTGTTGCTGATGAACTATTTTTTAATCCATTTTTTTGGAAACAGATTTTGACAAAGTCGCAAAAGTACGTGCTGTTTGTTGTACCGTTTTTTTTTCGTTTCATTGTTTTTCTTAATTACTCAGTTTTTAGTTGCTCGTAACTTGTAATGAACCCATTAGAGACAGGCGCCGTCAATTAGGGCCACGAAGTTTAACGCTCTTCTTGGTACTGCCTTGAATTAAGGACATTTCTAAGCAGTAGCCGCTCTGTTTTTTTTTTTCGTAATAATCGCATATTAATATTTTCTTAACTTGTAATTAATGCATTATGGGTAGATTTTATAAGTAACGATGTCAAAATAATATGTTGATTTTCATACCATTAAATTAATAATATTTGCAAGTCCTCCTATTTTTTTGAAAGCAGGTTTTCTGTGTTAAGGGGAGGGAGTGAGGTGAAAAAAATTGATTTTGGAAATTCAATATCACCCAAATCCTATTTCATATAAAAATGCCCAATGCACTATATTGTTGGTGCTCGATGAAAGGATTTTTTACTGTCGTCTGACTTGCATATACTTTTCAATATCATCTTAAGCAAAGTTCTTAGGTTTTCCATTCTGCGCATGATTCAGATCAAACTACTAGGCAGATTGGAATGGTTGAGGTCTCATTTTCTTCTTCATGAAAAGATACACCGGCTAAATGGAGCAAACTATTTTTTTTCATTCTGAAAGCAAAGTTAATCACTGATTTAGAAAATAGCATAAAATTTATTTATTAATAATTATGTCACTTAAAAAATATTACCTTTTATTAACATTTGCTCCATTTAGCCGGTGTATCTTTTCATGAAGAAGAAAATGAGACGTCAACCATTCCAATCTGTCTAGTAGTTTGATCTGAATCATGCGCAGAATGGAAAACCTAAGAACTTTGCTTAAGATAATATTGAAAAGCATATGCAAGTCAGACGACAGTAAAAAATCCTTTCATCAAGTACCAACAATATAGTGCATTGGGCATTTTTATATGCAATAGGATTTGGATGATATTGAATTTTCAAAATCAATTTTTTTGACCTGACTCCCTCCCCTTAAGTCATGCTTGATTTTTTTTACACTCCACACTGTAAAAAAATCTACTTTTATTGGAAATTTTTATGCATAAACTAGTATATTAAATTTAATGTACAAGTGTAATGTAAAATTAATGTATGGTACATTAAATAATTTACTTGAATTTTACAGTAGAAGTACTTGAATTTTAATAATTTGCTTTAATTTTACTGGAAAAGTACATGAATTTTATTGTATATTAAATTTCGATTTCCAGTTTATGCATAAAAACTTCCAGTCTTTTCTAACAGTGTATTGCTTCCTCATAGAGGAAGCTTTGATTTCGTGAAAAATTTTTTTTTCGAGATTTTCATGTCAGTACACTCAGAATGGTTCAAAACATCGAGAAAAGTGATTTAGAAAAAATGTCTGTATGTGTGTGTGTGTGTGTGTGTGTATGTGTGTGTGTGTATGTTACACAATCGAAAAATGTAAACCTTTATAACTCGAGAAGGCCTTGAGATATCAAGCTGAAATTTGGACCATAGATAGAGGGATCAAGCCTCATCGTTCATACAAATTTTTGTTAAAATCCATTTCATCGTTAAATTATTACACGTTTTTTAATTTTTTGAAAAATGTCTGTTTACGCGATAACTCTTTCAATTTTCGAGATATTGATCTAAAAATTGGTATGAATTTGAGCTCTCATATGCCGGTGATCGCTATTGAATTTGGTTAAGATCGGTTGAGCCGTAAAAATTTTATGATGTTTTGAATTTTTCAAAAAATTGACATTATCGCTCTATTGTAACTTTTGCAAAACTTAAGATAGCGAGCTCAAATTTTGTATATAAATGAAACAATATTCAGCTATTATATATGTATAATTTAGTGACGAACGGTATGATATTTTTGATTTTATGGAATGTTGAATTATTTTTAAAAATATACATTATCTCATTCACTTCGGAAACGCTCTAATAATCACGAAATAACGCAATAACGCAATAGAAAAAACGAATCCACAACATGTATATTTATCTAATTAAAACAAGGATGCAAAGTAGAACCTTGCACATTGCTTCCTCATTATTTTTCGCGTTTTATAAAGCTTCCTCTATGAGGAAGCCAAAAATTGAATAACATACTTCCTCATAGAGGTAGCTTTGTCAAACGCGAAAAATAATGAGAAAGCAATGTGCAAGGTTCTATTTTGCATCCTTTTTTTATCTCTACGTCGCTTATATTGAACTCATTAAAGCCAGATTTCACAAATTGGGGTCATGAAGTTTAATACTCTTCTTGACACCATGTTGGATTAATGATTTATCCAAACAATTGATATTATGTGAGCTATTATTTTCATCAGAGCGCAATTCCTATTTCTTCTTGACTTGTAAAATACCCATCAAAGAGCAGCGTTATTAATTGAGTTCTCTCGAAACTTACGCACACTATACTTGAACATTAGGGTGGTTAAAAAACCATTTAATATTTTGGTTATGTTGCTGATTAAGATTTTTCTTTCCAGTTAAAAAAAAAAAGAACAGGTTCACGCGAATGGGTCAGAATTAAATTTTTTTTAAAATAATTCTGTGCATATTTTCAAATGTTGATAAAACTTTCTTTTTGTTTTTGTTAAATTTAGAATGCATTTTTTATGTAAATGCAAAAAAAAATACTTGATAATTTTTATTCTAAAAATTCTTGACATGACATTTTTTAATTTCTAATTTTTTTTATGAATTGAATTAGAAGAAACAGCACATCGTTCTAGATTTTTTGCAAAAATTTTACAAAACTTACATTTTATTACCAATTACAAAATTTCGCCCGGCAACAATAAAAAAATTATTGAAGACTGGCTCTTTTGGAGTTTTTTTTTTACAAAGACAAATAAACTCAATGAGAAGATCCCCAATAAAATTATCTTTTTCAACACTACATATTTTCAAATAATCGAAAAGCCTCGTAATAACTTAAAAAATTCGATGTACAACGTTACACGTGTTTATCCTCTAAATTTCGTAAACTTGATACTCGTTTTTACATTTTTTAAATTATTCCATTTTGTCATTTAAAAAAAACAGCAATTTTTTTGTTTCTTAAAAAAAAAAAATACTTTGCTAATTTAGTTTTTCTAGTTCGTAAAGTTACACCTGCTAACATCTCGACACTCTCACATTGAAACAAAATTATTATGCGATAATTTTCTGCATCGTTTATTAGACTGCAGCTGATGCAGCGATGCATTACATTGCAAGCCTGCACGTGTAACCACGTGGTGGCACGCTATATTACACGCTACGTTTATAATAGCACGTAATGGTCGCGCAATCCAAGCTCGTAGAAAACCCCCTCGGGACCACGCGAGCCATTACGAATAGATTGAAGGTTAAACCGCGTGTGCTCGACGAGGTGGTCGTCTGGCCCTACCGCTGCTGCCGCTGCACCCGTGAATTCGCCAACGCTGCACCGCAGAGTGCAACACGATGCACGCGTCCCGTTGCACATTCGACACTATCATCGAGTGGCTTAGAATTTGTGTTGGCGATGATACAAGAAGATTAGGCTGAGAGTCTGGAGCAAAGATGGACAGTATAAAAATGTATTTAAAACGTTAATATATGGGGCATTCCAAGCCAACTCGATGAACGACGGACTCTGCATATTTTTTATTTTAATTATAGTTATTTCTATTTCGTTGGTTAGCATTGGTTTGGAACTTTGACAATGCCAAAGACAATGTAATGAACGTTTTCATAGTATTTAAAACTTTTATATATGGGGCATTCCAAGCCAACTCGATGAACGACGGACTCATCATATTTTTTATTTTAATTATACTTATTTGTATTTCATTGGTTAGCATTTGGTTTAGAACTTTGACAATGCAAAAGACAATGTAATGAACGTTTTCATAGTTTAATAAAAATCTGGTATAACAGAGTTATTTTCATTTAATATTATAAAATAAAAATTAGGTATAATTTATTGAATTAATAAAACCATAGGTCATTCCACTCTGTAAATTTCAGGTTTAATTAGTAAATACCCAATGTTTCAAATATATTTGAAATGTGTTTTTTTTTTTTTATGTTTTTCATTTTTTTCACAGAACTAATAATTTTTTTAGAAAGTTTAGACATTTGTGCATAAGAAAAGATTAAAAAAATAATTTTATGTTTTCACCTTTATTGGTTACAAATAAAGGAAAATATACAATTTTGAACGTCAGTCGAAAAATTAATTAAGTCATATCGATTTTAAAAAAATTTGTAGGCTCTAATATTTGGCAGATCTCACTTCGTATCATAGCAAACATCCTGGAATATTTTCAGAAAAATAACAAATTAGGCGCATAAATTTCTATCGGCAGCAGGGCTGACCTATATACTAACGTCTTTTTTCATTGAAATCGGAAAAAAAGAATGTTAAGGGATCCAACTTGGATTTGTCATTTTTGGTATTTAAAAAAATCAAAACATTTGACATTTTTTTAAAAATTATATATTCCCCATATATTTTTTTTTGCCGTGTAGATATGTGATCCGTTTTCATTAAATTTTTTGACACGTTAGCAGCATCGTGACGTAAATAGTACATTTCAACACTAGGGACAAAAATCTTTTTTTGGCGTGTACGGATTTGTAGCACAAGCTGAAGGCGAGTACTACAATAACATGAGCAACGAAAGTGAATTTTTCTGGACGGAGGACTGAAAATTTTTTTTTCTTACTGTGGTCATTGCGGTCGAAATTTTTTTAACTTTCAGGATTATTTTTTTTGGTATATTATAGTAGAAGTCCTTAATATCGCAATTACGAAGTTTGAAGAATAGTTACCGACCAATTTTCCAAGAAAATTAATATTTAAAAAAAGGGTTTATGCATTGGCTCTTGTAGAAAAATAACCAAACACGCTCTTCGGAACAAAAATTAACTTATATAAACTTAACTTTTGCAGCATATAAAACGTGTTGCAGATTCTTCAGAAATTCACGAATCTGTGTAGTACAAAAAACTGTAGCATTACCGAACATTTAAAGCGTACTTATAACTTAAAACAAGTTATTGACAAATTGAATACGACTTTAATTTTTTCTAAATTAACGATTTATAATTTTTTTTAGTCAATTCGTCAGTTGACAAGTATGAATCGCAAAAATTTAACGATTCAACTCACATCGGTACAAAAAAGCAGGCAAATGTAAATCAAACAAAATTATATTTCCGCCAAAATTATTTTTTTAGTACGAATTAAGTTTCGGAATATCGACGAATTTGACTTCGCCAAATTTTTTTTTTTTTTTTCAGAAAGGATTAAATATGATAATTAACAACTAGTGTTCTCATCTATGATTCGTTAAATTGAAGAGTATGGGAATACAATATTTTTTTCGAATATTGCCCTGGACGGGAAATGGAGAAGGAAATGTTGAAATTAAAAATTTGATTAACCAGCCATTTTTTTTTTTTGCTAATGCAAATGTCTTTATTTATAGATTCACTCAGTTTTTTTATTACCCCATAATCGTCGTAATCATTATTTATAATGAGCTTATAATTTTCATCAACTTTCCACTCTTTCTGTACAATTAATTTTCATTTCCATTATCTACGCAAAAAAACGTACTACATGCGACGGAAAGTTTCCTCATTCCGAATTTTTTAAATCCTCTTCCGGTTTTCTCGATAAAAAAAGCGGGAATCAAGAAACCGATAAAGGTACAGTATTATCTCAATTATTTTTCACCTCGATTTTTTCTTTCCATTTATCTATATTTTTTACTAATTGAATTGTACTACAAATGAAATTTGTTTTCCTCGTAAAAAAAGACTTTGTAGAAACTGATTATTTTATTCAATAAATTTAAACGACAAATTCATTTCTGAATTTATTATTCGATTAAACAATGATGATTTTATTTCCGAATATTTTAGAAAGTTTAAACAGTGAGTGAAATATAATTGCAATCATACTGCGACAAATCAATTAGGGAAAATAACAAATTCGACGATTTGTACAGATATTCAAACAATTTATTTTATTATCCTGTCTCTAGTGCCTCGTATATAAATTTTTCATACAAATATGTGGAATTGTCTAATAATCGTGTATAGGGAAATATCGCAAAACCTTGCCGAGATTTTCATTGAATTATCTACTCTCAATATAATTGCTGCGTCGAGCGGATGATTACACGAGGAAAATATGTAGTTTTTTAGTTGTTTATCCTAACAATACATTTTTATATCGTTAAAAAAGAGAACGTGAACAATTGTCACCTCAGTCACTATCACAAGATTTTTTTTATTATTTTTATTTCAACGCGATCGCGAGAGCACCGTCGCGCACTCGTCGACGTTGTAATCTCAGCTCAACCTTATCTAAATAATCTGGGTGAGAACTCGTCGAGAACTCAGAATTGTGTGTAGAATGTTCCACTTAAAATCGACGACTTATAACGATATATTCATTTTTCATTAGCTCTCGTAATGAACAATCGAGGCGCGCAGGCGGCAGCTTCCGCTCTCGCAAGAAAAAAAAAAAAAAAGAACACGCGAAAAGCTACAATCGTCGACTATATAGCGTACGACTTAATTACTTTCGATAAATGCTAGTTGAGAAGCATTCCGCTAAGGCATTCTCTCCACTGGTCCCATGATTATGTTTTGATTGTCTCAATTGTTTCTAACAGCTTGTATATGTTGTATAAGAGGGGCAGATCCCCATGAAAATTTATGCCAATAAGAAAATATATGTGCAATATAAAAAAAACATGAAACATTTCATTCAATTTTTTAAACTCATACTATGCAGTGGTTTTGCGTTATTTTCGTATTGAAAAATAAACTGCAATGAATTTCTGATTTTGTTCCACTATATTTGTCAAAATTTTATCTTATTGTAACGCTAAAAAAAATTTGGTTTCTGTGGTTTCTGAATATTTTTATTAAAAAAAGTAGTGCTCTTAAATTTTTTTTTAGAATTGTATTTTTGAAAAAATATTTATTAATATTAAATATGTCAAAAATATTCATTAATATTAAATATTTTAACATCAACAATTTAAAAAAATATATTTATTAATATTAAATATGTGAAAAATATTTATGAATGTTAAATATTTTTGACATATTTAATATTAATAAACTTTTTTTTATAAATTGTTGATATTAAAATATTTAATATTAATGAATATTTTTGACATATATACTAAATTTATATTATTTTTATATGTGAAATATATATTCCAAATATATGAAAAATGCATGTAAAATATATCACTTAATCAGTACATAAAATATGTTTGAGCCGAAATCATTCACATTGCGCATATATCTTTTGCACAGATTTCCGACATAAATTTTCACGTGGGAAAACAAAGAATTCACGAGGCGTGGCTTTTGTGACAAAGCGATTGATCGTTCGATGAGCCACGCGGTTGTTTTTGTGTTTTCGAAGTTTTAAAAATCAGAACCCGGAAGACATATCGATAAGAGAACGCGCAATCATTTCCTGCGTGCGACCTCTTGGCAGTCTTACATTGAGCATACATCACTAGGCCTTTCATCTAATTTAATAGAATCATCGTGAGAAATCATAGAGACGTAAATAAAGAAAGAAAAAAAAGTGAAATAAAGAAAAGCTATTACTGTGTGTGTGTGTGTTTTTTTTTATTAATCGTTATTTTTACTAATATTTATTTATTGTCTTTTCTCTAGGTCCTTATCGTGTAAAGCTGTATCATGTATATTTCTACTATAGTTAGCGAAGAAAAAAATATATATATATATAATAATGTGGAAGTGGCATATTGCGAGCAAAAAACACGCGCCCTTTCGATCGTTCACATCACGCTTCGCGCTTAATCTGCTACAAGACGACAATACATCTGTGTATAATTAATGAATTAATTAATAAAAAGGCGAAAGGCAACTACCGATAAACGCGTTTCACCGGTTCTCGTCGTCTCGTTATTTCAAATTTTTATTAACCGGTAAACGCGTTCGAGACGGATTTTCAGGCGGCTTTGTTTCGAAAAACCGAATACTCGGTCCATGAGAGAGAAAAAAAAAAAGAAGTTAATTAAAAAATGTATATTGGCCCCCTCGAACAACGTGGAATGGACGTGTTTCACCTTCTCAACGAAGAAGACAGATATGTAATATCTACACAATTCTATCTATAATTAATATATAATAATATATATATCTTTCTATGCTTTTTTTTTAACTATCAACTATCGAAGGAGGATTCGTTTGTATGTGTGTCTGTGTGTATACAAT
Source organism: Ephialtes manifestator (assembly GCA_963970395.1). Taxonomy (NCBI): domain Eukaryota; kingdom Metazoa; phylum Arthropoda; class Insecta; order Hymenoptera; family Ichneumonidae; genus Ephialtes; species Ephialtes manifestator. Next base: position 15,058,467 of record OZ019982.1, read on the forward strand.
CGTGTTTTTTATTACCGCTATGCAACTGCTAAACGAAAAAAAAAAAATAAAAAAAAAAATACGGATATATCAATGAAATTTGTATATAAGGATAATGTAGTAATGCTACTGTGGGAGGACGGCGTATATTATCCTTAAAATTTATAATTATACACAATCCTCGTTCCTTCGTTGAAATTTACGTCGGAGGGTCGGATTTGGATGCGCCATTTTGGCCGCGTAATTATTGCAATTCTCTTTATCGCTTTCACCCTCCGTTAAATACGGCTAAAATATATATTTATTTTATTTTCACCGCCACTCGGGCTGATCCTTTCAAGGAATCGTGAGTCGTGGAAACGGATACGAAGGAGGGTGAGAACCGGCAACGTGCAGGCAAACCGAGTCTGTTTGCAAGAATTTACGACCAACATGGCGTCGCGCTTTACCAACCGGATCTTAACGTACCTGAGCAACCCAAATGCCAGGTACAAGTTGGTAGAATAAAGAAATGAAAGATAAAAAAGAAAAAAAAAGAAGATGAAGGGAAGAAGTTGGAGAGATTGTAGAGCTTTTGCGTCTCGCCGTCCCTCTTTCGAAATCGGTTAGATATATAAGCGAGGAAACGAAAGAGAGAGGCGAGCTCTCTGCACGAGCCCGGGTTTTATGTATTATACGCCGTCCACCGCTTATCACACAATTAGAGTCTACGAAGCCTCCAGTCTCTCACGTTCCGGGGATCCATTTAAATACAAACATGCAATATCCATGTGCGAGGCGAGAGCCTCTCGCATCAGTCCCGTCTAACGACTATTTTGCCAGAATCTCAATTATTACAATCAAAGAAAAAAAGAAAGAAAAGAAAACCGAACTTAAAAAATCGGCATAAAATCAGAAATGCGATGTAAGAACGTGAAGAGTGGATGTATGGACGCTGGCTCGGAGTTGCGACTCCAATCGAGCCGATCTATTCGATCGGCAATCGCGGCGATCGCGATATTATTTGTTATCGCAAAAATATATTCTTTCCTTTCTGATTCGGCAAATACTCAAACAATCGATTTACATAAATGTATGTAAACCTTTAAGGTGTGATTTAGAAATTTTTCTCTGCTAGTGACAAAAAAAATCGTTAAGAAAAAAAAAAATGTTGATCAGAAAGAAAAGAAATGAAACAAAAAATCGGTAAAATCGTGAAAAACACCTAAAAGGGCTGATTTTCACGAGTCGATGCAATAGCAATTAATCGTTATTCTGATTTCTTGAATACAAGTCCAAAATCAGTTATTTCGTGCGCAACGTTTTGGCGTTTAATTTAGTCATTTGTGTCGTAGAAAATCTAGCTCTTCTCGTAGAATCTTCGATCGTTAGGCGCTCTGCTTCCCGCTGAATGATGCCGCGAGATCGGCGACGAGTTGCTTGTAGATGAGAGGATCGATGTTCTTGCCGAGTTGATAGAGGACGAACCAATCACCGATCTGGCAATTAACCGCTATGTTGTCAACGTCCTTTTCCGAAGACAGACGCGAGCGTGCTCGAAGAAGAAGGAATCTCAATTTGGGTGCAGCAACAACGGCGAGTCTGTAGGCGAGGCTGAGTCCGCTGATTATGGCAAGAATGATGAACCAGAACCACAAGAAAACGTAGATCTTCTCATTGACGATGTTGAGCGGAAGTACGCAAAGCCCGTCAAACTTTTCAACCGTACCGGAAGCACCATATTTATGGAAGGTGCATTTAGTGACTTTAGGGAAAACCTTCGACATGGGATCGATTCTGTCTTCAGGCTCCATTTCGGTAAATTTAACGACGTCCGATCCATAAGTTGTGAATTCGCCGTCGAGGAAGAAATCCATAAAGTAAATCTGTCCAACGACATTAATAAGATTCAGTAGTTCGCAGAAGAAAAATCGATAGGCGTAGAAATTTTGCGTGTGTAAGTTTGTGCAAAAATAGTCAACGAGCAATTTTCGACGATCGGTCTTGCAGCTATCGCTAACAACCGGACAGTTGAGATCGAGAACAAGCATCTTGATCCTTCCGCCCTCCCAAGTTTTCCAGAGATATCTCGGCACGTAGAAGAGAATAGCTTGGAAAAATAGGGTGAAACAGACCCACTGATAGTACTTGTGATACTTAATCTCGTCCTCGCCTTCGACGTAGGCGGCGACACCGTGTTGAACGAGATCGCGACCAACGACACCGATGCGATTGGGAATCGTGAAGGTCGAGTAAATCCAGCAGTAGGTGTCCATTATGTGAAGGGGTATCTCATCGACGATGCAGTCGATTGGATCACCGATGTATTGGCGGGAAGTAACGAGAAGCGAAAAGGCTATGAGTATAATAACAGTGGCCTTGTAATGCAACCGGAAGACATTGTTGTCGATGCACACAGAGTCGAGCTTCAGTAGGCCCTTAACGGACCCAAATACGTCAAACATGGCTGCTGCTTCTTTGTTCCCTTGTAATGGCTTGATATAACAGAACAAAGGATGCTTTTTTCACTTTAGGCACTGTGTTTTTGTTTTTCTTGCGTTGCCTCTTCTTTTTTTTCTCTCAGTCTTGTTCGAAACGCGCACGCACACTCGCTAATACGCACCCGCGCAGACGCACACTCTCGGAACCAACCGCCACGACAAGCAGCGCGTTACTGCTAGCTAGTTTATCACTAAGCTCGCGCACAGCTTATACACGACACACCGACGACGACAACGACGTGTCCTGTGTGGCTCTGCTATCTCTCCCTCTCGCTCGCTCTCCTAACGCGTCCCACTCTTTTTTTTACTTGTTTCAGAGTCACTCAATAGTGAGGATATTCGTCACTTCTTCCGCGCCACTCACCGGTACGATGCACTCGATTATATTCGTACGTCCTTAACGTGGACTGCGTGTTTTTTTTGTTCTCATCCGTAGTATCAGTCACTGGCGCGAGGCCAAACGTTTTACTACACTTTGCCACCGTATAAACACACACTCACACACAGAGAGTTGCACGCACACAGCACAAGTCTTCTTACTCTCGTAACGTATCTCCTTCTCCGTCCTCGTGGCTGAATGAACGCTGCTAAATGGCACGTTCTGTTGCTCGAGTCCGTTGATCTGTCGACAGTTGATAAATCGCAGACTTTCTTCGTGGATCTACACCTGTTGCGATAAGCAATATCGTTACGTGTAGCTTCACTCGATAACAACAGATACGTAGAATTAAAAACCTCTATTGTTATTGTTATATTGTGTTTATTGTATTAATACAAGTTATATTAATATATATTCTTTTGTACAGATATTATTTGAGGTACGCGTGCACGAGGACGCGACACACGCGCTTCTGTCGAGGCGAGAGTTCGGCGTACGGCAAAGCTTGCTCTTTTGGCTCTTTCTCTTCTCTGCTTCGCTCTCGTAGAGTCGGGGACTGAACGTACTGGCGTATACGATATACGGGACCCCTCTCCCCACTCTTTTAGGACGATCGGCGTGCACGCTCTCGCTTTCCCCTCGTTCCGTTGTCGTCGACCCCCTCTCTAAACGCTCAAGACCAGAACCCGTCAAGCTGCTGCTGCTGCTGCTGTTGCTGTTGCTGTTACCTCTGCTGCTATGGCTCTGCCTGTTTGCCTGCCTCTGCCGCGCTGGCCCCCTTGTCGCTCTCGTCGTAACGGTCGTCAGCACCACTACGGGACGCATAGAGAGTTTAGCGAGCCTCTCGTCTCGCTCGAAAGTCTTCTACGCCTGCGCAAGTCAAATATGCTGATGCTTTGGTGGTGTATAGAGAGATCGGTGTGTGTCGTACCTTGCGATCGCTTGGATCGTCGATCTGTTGCCATGGAGACCGACGCCCCGAGGGTAGCCATCGGCAACTCGTCGAAGAAGGGGACCTTTTGGCTTCTGGAACTACTCACCGTGAGGATCCAATAGCGCAGGAATTCACCAGGCAATTCCAGAAGGAATCTCTTGGGCAGAAGCCCTAATTGAATAATCCTCCATAGGGCCTTCCGTACAATTAGAATAATTGATATTGCGGGATAGATTGCAGCGAAATGGAGGGGCATTACTTTCAAAATGGCGGACGGTGAACTCAAGGAGATGTGAAAGGCTTTGTTGTAAATTAATTCGAAAAATACGGTTTTATTGTACGGTGAAGTTTTATTGTTTGTATTGGGTAATTGGGAGAATGGTATTTTGAATTATTAGTTAAGAATTTAACGGCTATGTTGGTCAATGTCAGTTCAAGCATGAGAGAATTCTTTTCTATAATTTTTTTTCACCGTAAAGGGTTCTGCGATTTTTTACGAGGCCGACCTTACCCCAGATTACGTACGTGACCAATTTGCACACACAGGCGTGCAAATTGGTCACGTGGAAAATAAAAATGCACCATGGAAAATAAAAATCGGGTCCATAAAATTTTATTTCCATTTTTGGAACTTTTAAAAAATAAGGAACAGACCTTTGTGGAAATTTTATGGTATTTTATATGATACCGAAAAAATCCATATTAATTTTTGTAGGGCCTCGCGATTTTTTTAAGTTCCATATCTGCTTGAGCTCCAAACTTGTGCGACTCTTGAATTCTTATCTGAACCTTAAAAAATCAAGATTTCTTTTGTTTTTCATATAATTATATTCTCAATAAACGCACCGGTTTTTTTAAACGACTACCAGTTTTTTTAGTTTTATAATCTTATTTTTTTAGATCTTTTTGTATCGTTTTTATGCGTTTATTAATTAAATTATTTTGTATTCTTTAATTAAATATCACATAAATTACCCAGCAATTTTTAAAAATATCAGTTTGATATGTTCTTTCAAAGAAATCACAAAATCACCAAATTGAAATGGTATTAAGCTGACATTTGAAAAAAAAAATGGTACATTTCAAGACTAGGGGAAAAAAAATAAAATGTTTAAAAAAAAAAAAGTTTTTGTCGAGTGTTCAACGAAACTTTTTATCACGACGCTGGGAAAATGCGATTTTCTTAAGCGACGTTGCGAAAAGTACACTTTTCTGGATGGATGAACGAAAAATTAATTTTCGAAATTTTTTTTTTTAATGGCCGGTCGAATATGATTCATTTAATCCAAATAAAATTTTATTCACACGACGCTGGGAAAATGCGATTTTCTTAAGCGACACTGCGAAAAGTACACTTTTCTGGACGGATGAACGAAAAATTAATTTTCGAATTTTTTTTTTTTTAATGGCTGGTCTAATATGATTCATTTAATCCAAATAAAATTTTATTCACACGACGCTGGGAAAATACGATTTTCTTAAGCGACACTGCGAAAAGTACACTTTTTTGGACGGATGAACGAAAAATTAATTTTCGAAATATTTTTTTTTTAATGGCTGGTCTAATATGATTCATTTAATCCAAATAAAATTTTATTCACACGACGTTGGAAAAATGCGATTTTCTTAAGCGACACTGTGAAAAGTACACTTTTCTGGATGGATGAACGAAACATTAATTTTCGACATTTTTTTTTTAATGGCTGGTCTAATATGATTCATTCAATCCAAATAAAATTTTATTCACACGACGCTGGGAAAATGTGATTTTCTTAAGCGACGTTTCGCGAAAAGTACACTTTTCTGGACGGATGAACGAAAAATTAATTTTCGAATTTTTTTTTTTTAATGGCTGGTCTAATATGATTCATTTAATCCAAATAAAATTTTATTCACACAACGCTGGGAAAATGCGATTTTCTTAAGCGACACTGTGAAAAGTACACTTTTCTGGACGGATGAACGAAAAATTAATTTTCGAATTTTTTTTTAATGGCTGGTCTAATATGATTCATTTAATCCAAATAAAATTTTATTCACACGACGCTGGGAAAATGTGATTTTCTTAAGCGACACTGCGAAAAGTACACTTTTCTGGACGGATGAACGAAAAATTAATTTTCGACTTTTTTTTTTTAATCGCCGGTCTAATATGATTCATTTAATCCAAATAAAATTTTATTCACACGACGCTGGGAAAATGCGATTTTCTTAAGCGACACTGCGAAAAGTACACTTTTCTGGACGGATGAACGAAAAATTAATTTTCGAATTTTTTTTTTTAATGGCCGGTCTAATATGCTTCATTTAATCCAAATAAAATTTTATTCACACGACGCTGGGAAAATGCGATTTTCTTAAGCGACACTGCGAAAAGTACACTTTTCTGGACGGATGAACGAAAAATTAATTTTCGAAATTTTTTTTTTTAATGGGCGGTCGAATATGATTCATTTAATCCAAATAAAATTTTATTCACACGACGCTGGGAAAATGCGATTTTCTTAAGCGACACTGTGAAAAGTACACTTTTCTGAACGGATGAACGAAAAATTAATTTTCGAATTTTTTTTTTTAATGGCTGGTCTAATATGATTCATTTAATCCAAATAAAATTTTATTCACACAACGCTGGGAAAATGCGATTTTCTTAAGCGACACTGTGAAAAGTACACTTTTCTGGACGGATGAACGAAAAATTAATTTTCGACTTTTTTTTTTTTAATCGCCGTTCTAATATGATTCATTTAATCCAAATAAAATTTTATTCTGTTGGACGAGCTTTTATATTTGATTTAAATAAATCTATTAGGTCACTTTTTCTGATTGTGTAGAGAACTGCAGTTGATTAAATTTATCAATAGTATTCAAAGCATGCACTGCTGTAAATAAGTAACATTGAAATCAAAACTGCTGATAATGAACGTCATTGCGTCATTGCATCCCGATTGCATTACTCCCAATCAAGCAACACAGCCACATTAAATCTTTAATTAGATAATCTACTGTAAACAGCTTCCAAGCAGACAAATTCATTAGCCGATAACGAAACAGCGATTGGAGAAAGAGAGAAAATAGCTTCGTTGAAATGCAACACACGTAGTCGTCGAGAAATGGTGGCGAAGGTGATTGGAAGATGCACCGATGCAGTTTTGGGTCTCACGAGGTAGCCAAGGAAATGCCACGCTGCCAATAATCCTACTGGCCCCTCGTGGGACGAGTCCTCGGCGAGCGAGACCCAACGGGGGGCCCCCACCGGTTCCAAAATAACTCGGAGCCTACACCAGGCATTCTTCTTCAGTTCAGCGACTAGAACTTTTCAAAAACATTTTTGTATCTCCCCAAATATATTTCCTAACTCTATTCATTTTTATATAGTTTCTGTACATACTAAAAGGGGTTTTATAAAATTAAGAACAAAATAAAAAAGTGTCTGTACAAATAACAAAAATATACATTTTGTAAATACATTTTCAAAAATGATGAAATTCTTTTTTGATGCTTCGAAATATGTTTTGCCCACTTTGATAATTTTCTTGTAAATTATATATATATCTCCACGAGTAATATAAAATTGTGAGCGACATTAAATGGTCTGAACGATTTACAAAATTATTTGATAAAAAAGTCTTAAAAACATAAATTAAATAAAAATAAATTTTGCAACTTTGTTTTAAATAATAAGTGAAAAAAGTCAAAGTTCTATAAAATTCTAACACCTCTGGCATTTTTTATTAAATTCAGCCAGTTTTGTTGAATGCCTGAAGAGCACAAGTGGCTTAAGCTTCTGAAATTCAAATTGTTATAAAATCCAAAGCCGTTTATCGATCTTCACAAAATTTGATATCTGTGATTGCTGACCATTAATTTATCCCTACCGAAAATTGGAGCTAAATTGTTCGAATTAAAACGACCCGGTTAATTATCTGAAAAGTTCTAAAGAGGTTAAAATTTTGCAAGCACACAAATATTCATCCAAACATTTTTCTTAAACTACTTTTCTTGATGTTTTACCACCTTTGTAAAAATAAATGATAGAAAACGATTTTTGAAAATCCTTTCGTTTCAAATACGGACTTTGGTTCGCGAATTTACGAAATAATAAATTTACGATTGAAATCCTATAAGTTTATTCCACACCCTATAATATTATTATAAACAATATAATTTTTGTATTAAATTTAATAAAAAAAATATACGATCGAAGGAGTAATATTAAAAATATTATATTTTTCGTTAAAAAAAATTTTTTTACACAAATCTTTGGATTCAAATATTTATCATATTCAAGATTCATTATGATAGACTTCCTATAGCTGTGAAACGATGAGAAGAAGAACGAGTCAATCAGCATACATTTTTGTATAAATGATAGAAAATTGTTTAATTTATATCAGAGTTTTACAATAGATTATGATAACTCTTGTAGTCTAAACACATAAGATTTATATTTTTCTATAATTATGAGACGATATAAAATGATAGGATTACTCTATTGATGCCTCTTTGATTGCGAACGATTAATGTTGAATCGTGCACTGTTAGAAAAGACTGGAAGTTTTTATGCATAAACTCGTAATCTAAATTTAATATTCAATTGTGATATAAAATTAATGTACTCAAAAGTACATTAATTTTAAATATAAAATATAATAATATAATAATATAATAATTAATATAAAATTAATGTACTCAAAAGTACATTAATTACGAGTTTATGCATAAAAACTTCCAGTCTTTTACAGTAAAATATTAAAATTCAAGAACTTTTACTTTACTTTAAAATAAAAAATACATTCTTGAATTTGGGTACCATACATCAATTTCATTTCACACTTGTATATTAAATTTTATATAACAGTTTATGCATTAAAACTTCCAGTATATATTAAATTTCAAGTAGATTTTTTTTACAGTGTATATTTACGATATTAAACGATATACCACAAGCGGATAAAAATTTACAAGTGACGAAACATAAATTTAATATAAAATATTATAAATCCGTTGATGCACCATACATAACAATAACATATTTATCGTATTTAACCCATAGAATACGAAAACTATAGGAAATGTATAATAACGATTCAATTTGTATAAATTGATGAAAGTCCGAATAAATAAAGATGATAACATACGATTAATCCCATTCAAATTCTATCGATCTGTATCAGTTTGTAAAATTAATTTTTACCAAGGCTAAAATGAAAAGCACAAAAGAAAATTATTAACGTAATTATTAATACACTGTAAAAAAAATTACTAGAAAATTACAGTACCGAATTGGAAGTTTTTACTCACAACCTGTACCATAAATTTCTTGTCTATCTGTATTAGATATTTAAAGTAACAATATTAAAACAAATTTGTGAAATTTCTAAATTTAATATTACAAAATACTAGGAACATACTGTATTTTTTTGTATCTCGTTTGTAAATTTCGTATACATGTTTATTATAAATTAAAAGCCACCTACAATGAAAACAATATTGTCGAATTTCTGAAATTACAGATGTAATTGACTGGAAATTTATTATCCGCATTCAATATATTTGTTCCCAATGAAAATTAACGTCTTGGAAAATTCCGTGACGATGAACTTGGATTTTTTATGCAGATATAATAGTCCTCCATATGAATTTACAAATCGGTCAATTAATATTAAGACCTTAACTGAAATTTTACAATTTTCGTCATGTAATACCTAGATTATTACAGAATTTTTGTAATTTTCATAAAAATATTTGAAAATTGAGTATTCACATACATAAATTTGCTCTCCTGTTCTTAATTTTACTGTGAATCAGAGTTGTAAATCTCTAAATTCTTCTAGAAATATAGTCGATGATATAATTGGCTTTATGATTACGTTTCCGGAAAATTAACATGTGGCGATTATAATATGATGTTTAAACTTTTAAACAGCTGCAAGAAAATATCAATTTTCAGTTCAAGTTTCATGGTAATCTTTTTGAAAAAAATCGAGAAAAACAGTTAATGCATTGCGAAAATAATAGAGAATTGTACTCTTCCATTTTTTCCGCATTTTTTTCCAAGACTTGATTGAAAATGAGATTTCTTTTTAGGTATACAAAAGTTCACATATCATTTCATAACAGCTGCAGGTTATTATTGCGAAATCATTACTGCAAAACGAATTGTACTTTAAACTTTATTTCTTAAAGTAACGAGACTTTACAACTCTGTGGTGAATGTTGTACTAATTATTATTTCACATACCAGTTTTGTAAATTTTCTATTACTTGTCACAGTAAATTTGCAGTCTTATTTAACAGTGTACGAAAATAAGGATTACTAAAAAATAGATAAATTGAAGGAGAATGCCTAATGCATCGCCGAGACTTTTTCGTATGAAGCAACTCGTGCTTCGGCAGAAATTTTCGAACCGAGCTGACCAGGACCCGATACATCCTCCTTCGCCTTTTATCTTTTTCTTTTCTTTTTTCTGTCTCACTCTCCCTATAGTTGGCTGCGGTGTAAGCTGTAGTTCCTCGGTGAGACCTTCGCCGTGGCTGTGCAGCACGACGCTTCGACTCGGATTTCACGAATCCATCCGACGATGTTCTTGCGGTTGGAGACTCGGGTGAAGGGAACAGCAAGCATCAACAGCAGCAGCCAGACCGCATGCATTGGCGTCGACCAAGATAGTGCTACACACGGTAACTCTCGATAATATACCCCCATGTAGATATATATATACATATGTATATGTATATATATATATATACCTGGTCGGTGCTTACACGCTGTATAAGTACACGCGAGCCTTGCGGTTTTCGAGATCATAATTATGCTGATCGCGGCTCACTCGAGTTTTAAAGCGAACAAACAGACACGAGGAACTCTATAGTCCGGCCAACAATTTTTTTTTTTTTTTTTTTCAAAGGCTAGTCTATTGGCTTGAGGAGAAGATTTTTGTGAAAATATTACTCATAAACCTACACGCGGTTGAAGGAAGGCTCGAAGAAATAAATTAAAAAGTAAGATGTTACGTCTGACATGAGAAGCACGAGGGATTAGTCAGGATACAACCACTGCCGTGTATTGCATGACTGTAGGTATATTCACGGCGGTGTCAACTTGAAAACAATTCCGGTCTTATCACAGCTTATGGCTTTAAGCACAAATAGGATGATAGCAATTTTTCGTATTTTTTGTTTTTTTTAGAAGCTATCAATCGTTAGTGTGTCAGGCGTGATTCATATAACGCTTTCAATGTTTGCGAGGATGATTGACAATTATTTTTATTGTGATATTATTAGATAGATAGACAATTGTTACATGGACAATATTTCGGCCAAGTTTTAGTTGGAATCGGTTGAGATTCCTGAAAATGGAAAATAGAAGCATGAAGATAGAAATCATAGCTCCCAAAAATTTATTTTGTCATAATCTCGATTGCTACAGCATTAACAGGTTGGTCTGGAAGTTTTAGTCGATAAATAAGACCTTTCATAGACTTTAAGGATACGGATTCACCATCAACAGAATAATTAGAAACTCTTCTTATCTCCCGATATTACAAAAAGTGCCAATGGCACAATCAAGCTCTGATGTTTGTAATACTTTCATGGTCCCGAGGGATAGGAGAGTCATGAGTGATAGGAGGGTCGCAAGGAGTAGAAAGATACCGAAGGACATGAGGGTCCTGAGGTATGGGAGGGTCTCGAGGGATATAAGGGTTGTGAATGATCAAATGGTCTCGAGAAATAAAAAAATTCGCGGGAAATCGGTGGTTCTCGAATAATATGAGGGTTCTGAGGGATAAGAGCATTTCGAAGCATATGCGGGTCGCGAAAGATAGGAGAGTCGCGAAAGATGGAAAATTCGGGAGAAATACGTATTTTCCGAAATACGTATCCCGCGTCTCGTGGGATTTGAGGGTCGCGAGGGATAAGAGGGTCGCGAAAAATAGGAGGGTCACGAAAGATAGAAAGTTCGGGAGAAGGAGGTACTTGCCGAAGACTATGAGAGTTATGAGGGATAGGAGCGTCTCGTGGGATATAAGGGTCGCGAGGGAAAAGCGGATTGGGAGAGATAGGAGGGTCAGGACAGAGAAAAAGTTCGTGAGAAATAGGTGCTTCCCAAAGAATATGAGAGTTCTGAGGGATAGGAGCGTCTCGTGGGATATGAGGGTCGCGAGGGATAAGAGGGTCGCGAAAAATAGGAGGGTCACGATAGAAAGATCGGGAGAAGTAGGTACTTGCCGAAGAATATAAGAGTTATGAGGGATAGGAGCGTCTCGTGGGATATGAGGGTCGCGAGGGATAAGAGAGTCGCGAAAAATAGGTGGGTCACGAAAGATACAAAATTCGGGAGAAGTAGGTACTTGCCGAATAATATGACAGTTATGAGGGATAGGAGCGTCTCGTGGGATATGAGGGTCGCGAGGGATAAGAGGGTCGCGAAAAATAGGAGGGTCACGAAAGATAGAAAGTTCGGGAGAAGTAGGTACTTGCCGAAGAATATGAGAGTTATGAGAGATAGGAGCGTCTCGTGGGATATGAGGGTCGCGAGGGATAAGAGGGTCGCGAAAAATAGAAGGGTTGCGAAAGATAGAAAGTTCGGGAGAATTAGGTATTTTCCGAAGAATATGAGAGTTCTGAGGGATAGGAGCGTCTCGTGGGATATGAGGGTCGCGAGGGATAAGAGAGTCGCGAAAAATAGGTGGGTCACGAAAGATAGAAAATTCGGGAGAAGTAGGTACTTGCCGAATAATATGACAGTTATGAGGGATAGGAGCGTCTCGTGGGATATGAGGGTCGCGAAAAATAGGAGGGTCATGAAAGATAGAAAGTTCGGGAGAAGTAGGTACTTGCCGAAGAATATGAGAGTTATGAGGGATAGGAGCGTCTGGTGGGATGTGAGGGTCGCGGGGGATAAGAGGGTAGCAAAAAATAGGAAGGTCACGAAAGATAGAAAGTTCGGGAGAAGTAGGTACTTTCCGAAGAATATGAGAGTTATGAGGGATAGGAGCGTCTCGTGGGATAGGAGGGTCGCGAGGGATAAGAGAGTCGCGAAAAATAGGAGGGTCACGAAAGATAGAAAGTTCAGGAGAAGTAGGTACTTGCCGAAGAATATGAGAGTTCTGAGGGATAGGAGCGTCTCGTGGGATGTGAGGGTCGCGAAAAATAGGAGGGTCACGAAAGATAGAAAGTTCGGGAGAAGTAGGTACTTGCCGAAGAATATGAAAGTTATGAGGGATAGGAGCGTCTCGTGGGATATGAGGGTCGCGGGGGATAAGAGGGTAGCAAAAAATAGGAAGGTCACGAAAGATAGAAACTTCGGGAGAAGCAGGTACTTTCCGAAGAATATGAGAGTTCTGAGGGATAGGAGCGTCTCGTGGGATATAAGGGTCGCGAGGGAAAAACGGGTCGGGAGAGATAGGAGGGTCAGGAGAGAGAAAAAGTTCGTGAGAAATAGGTGCTTCCCGAAGAATATGAGAGTTCTGAGGGATAGGAGCGTCTCGTGGGATATAAGGGTCGCGAAAGATAGAAGAGTCACGAGAGACAGAACGTTTCCGAGAAATAGGTGCGTCCCGAAGAATATGAGGGTTCTGAGGGATAGGAGCGATTCGTGGAATACGAGGGTCGCGAGAGACAGGGGGGTTACGAGATATAGAATGTTCACGAGAAATAGGAGGTTCCCGAAGAATATGAGGGTTCTGAGGGATGGGAGCATCTCGGGGGATATGAGGGTCGCGAAAGATAGGAGGGTTACGAGAGATAGGAGGGTCACGGAAGATGGGAGGGTCATGAGAGATAGAAGGTTCGCGAGAAATAGGTGGTTCCCGAAGAATATGAGGGTTCTGAGCGATAGGAGCGTCTCGTAGAATATGAGGGTCGCGATAAATAGAAAAGTTGCGAGAATATGGGAGGGTCGCAGGAGATAAGAGGGTCACGAGAAATAGGAGGTTATCAAGAGATGGGAGAGTTCCTGAGGGATAGAAGATTTTCAAATGACCGAATCAATTGAAAGATCCTAAGCAATAGATGGCTTCTCGATGGACGTTAGCAAACACTGATTTTTAAAAATGCAATTTTATAACCTGTTTAACGTCACCATAACTAGTCGCTCCTTAAAGTGTCTTATAGCGGACGCAGACCTTACACCGCCGGTCACAAATCTTAAGTAATAAATTTACTCTCTCGAGAAAAAAACTTGCTGAATGAAGGCCATTTGGAGCCACTGGTAACACAACTGTTTTTCATTCGTGCGTGCAAGAAGCATCTCCGCCGACACAGTTTTCTCAATTGACGGTGGAATCGTGTTACAGATTTCATCGAGGCCATTATTGCCCTTTTTAACGGTTTATATAACATTATGTAACTAATTAAACTGTTATATATGCCTCTCATATGGAGCGTTCTCCGTCAGTTCAGCCTTTGTGATTATTATATTTTTCTCTCTCATTCAAAAATCAGTTATTCAGCCCTTATTAATGTATAACCTATAGCGGTATCTAGATAATCTATAGAAAAATTGTCAAAGCCATCAAACCATTTGACAGCGTCTAAAAAAATGTCATTTATTGTAATAAAAAAAAATATCTGTGTCACTTTAGACCATTTCGGACCATTTTTATTTTGTCCTTAATGTTGTGTAACCTAAAGAAAAATTGTCAGAATTACGAAAACATATTTAAGGCGATAAAAAACTTTTTTCCAAAATAATAGTGTACAAACTGACAGAGAACGCCTTGTATACACGCAGCAAAGAAACTTAACGTGTTTCGTTAACGCACGTGGCTAGAAAAAACGTATATATGTATCTCTACGAATAAGCGTGACTTCTGGGCGTCTAGAGTAAAGTGCAAAGTCTTGAGTGTGAGCTAAACGAACTAAGATCCGAACCAGTGGATAGAAGTCGCCTCTACAAACGACAGACTCATCGCATTACCATGCTGAGGACGTTCTTTTTAACGCTATACATTACCATGCGTGCTATGGTAGTAGTAGGCATAATACACACAATGATGATCCGTTGATGCGCGAGATATTGTATTCAACATAAAGCATGTTCGAGCTTCGCTTCAATATATATATATATACATATATGTATAGTTATAACGTGGTTGCGTGAAATTTCAATGCGTTGGTGGGAGGCAGAGGTGGAAGAGAAGAGAGGCGCCAATGCCTGACTAATTTCGACGCTGATCATCGATAATGACTACGGTCAACCCGCATTCCCAGTGGCAGCAAAAGCACCGCCGTGAAATACCACGGAGCATATTCACGTCACGTTGAAGCAAACTTTCCAGCAGAACAAACGCGTCAAACGCCCTCTAAAATATTCATTGATAAGCATTGAACCATCACCGAGCGCATGATTGCTCCTAACGGTTATCAATAGAGAAGAGCTATCAGTGGTTAAGCTGTTATTATATGGGATGTCATTAATTACCGTGTGTCAAGTGCTGCTAACCTCAAAATTCAATCGTCATATACTATATTAGTAAACATGTGAATTTATTAATGCAAACCTGGTGGTGAAATCTGGAAACTGCAAAATGGAGGTCGAAAGGTTAATATGGCGGAAGTTATGAATATATATTGACGTATCGAAGACATGGCAGTTAATTTTTAGTATTAATTTTCCATACAATTTTTATTGAATTACATATTTTTACAATAGTTTAACTTAAACTGGAAATTTTTGACATAATTTAAGTTAAATTACACATTTTCGCAATAATTTGAATTAAATTGGAAATTTCGGACAAAATTTAGGTTAAATTACAAATTTTTGCAACAGTTTAACTTCAATCGCAAATTTTTGACAAAATTTTAGTTAAATTACAAATTTTCGCAACTGTTTAACTTAAATCGCAAATTTTTGACAAAATTATAGTTAAATTACAAATTTTCGCAACAGTTTACACTTAAATAGCAAATTTTTGCCAAAATTTAACTTAAATCGCAAATTTTTGCCAAAAGTTAAGTTACATTACAAATTTTTGACAAAATTTAAGTTGCATTACAATTTTTTGACAAAATTTAAGTAGCATTACAAATTTTTGACAAAATTTAAGTTGCATTACAAATTTTTGACAAAATTTAAGTTGCATTACAAATTTTTGACAAAATTTAAATTACATTACAAATTTTTGACAAAATTTAAGTTGCATTACAAATTTTTGACAAAATTTAAGTTGCATTACAAATTTCTGACAAAATTTAAGTTGCATTACAAAGTTTTGACAAAATTTAAGTTGCATTTCAAATTTTTGACAAAATTTAAGTTGCATTACAAATTTTTGACAAAATTTAAGTTGCATTACAAATTTTTGACAAAATTTAAGTTGCATTACAAATTTTTGACAAAATTTAAGTTGCATTACAATTTTTTGACAAAATTTAAGTTGCATTACAATTTTTTGACAAAATTTAAGTTGCATTACAAATTTTTGACAAAATTTAAGTTGCATTACAAATTTTTGACAAAATTTAAGTTGCATTACAAATTTTTGACAAAATTTAAGTTGCATTACAAATTTTTGACAAAATTTAAGTTGCATTACAAATTTTTGACAAAATTTAAGTTGCATTACAAATTTTTGACAAAATTTAAGTTGCATTACAAATTTTTGACAAAATTTAAGTTACATTACAAATTTTTGACAAAATTTAAGTTGCATTACAAATTTTTGACAAAATTTAAGTTGCATTACAAATTTTTGACAAAATTTAAGTTGCATTACAAATTTTTGACAAAACTTAAGTTGCATTACAAATGTTTGACAAAATTTAAGTTGCATTACAAATTTTTGACAAAATTTAAGTTGCATTACAAATTTTTGACAAAATTTAAGTTGCATTACAAATTTTTGACAAAATTTAAGTTGCATTACAAATTTTTGACAAAATTTAAGTTGCATTACAAATTTTTGACAAAATTTAAGTTGCATTACAAATTTTTGACAAAATTTAAGTTGCATTACAAATTTGTGACAAAATTTAAGTTGCATTACAAATTTTTGACAAAATTTAAGTTGCATTACAAATTTTTGACAAAAGATTATTTTAATAAAAAAATTTTGGCGATATTTGAAGTCATTTCCCAGTTTTGTAAAAACATTAACACATTGACATTAAAGACATTAAAGAAAAATAATTTTATACGCGACTGTTTTTATATTTACATTATCGTTACTGTGTTACGGTAACTCGTCAAGTTATCATTACTTAATGATAACGCTCGAAACACTGAATGTAAATTGAAGTTAATAAGATTAATGTGTATTTTTATTAAAAAAACTGAATCTTTAGAAGTTAGTGTGGACTATATATTTTTTCAATTGGAAGACTAGTATCGATGGATTTTACGCAGTGAAAAAATGGAAATAATGAAAGGTATGAAATCAACCATTATCTTGCTGAAGATATTTTAACCACAGAAAAAATACAATTACACCTATTCTTTGTAAGTGAACGATTATTTTCTGGATTAATCGTTTAATTGATACCCATGACGCAACACGTTTCGTTCTCCCAAATTTGAAATATGTTTAAAAAATTTTGACATGTCGTTCGGGATCTTTACTTGTTTTGCTTGAATTTTATTTTTCTACTCCGAAGATCGATCTGTAAAACTTTCAAATTCTGCGATTCTGGAAATTTCTATAAATTTATAAATCTGCAACATTGAAAAAAAAAAAATTATGTATAAAATTTCTTTTTAAATATGAGTAATTTTTACACCTTTTTTTTTCTAAAAATCTGATTAATAGCAAATATAACAATATAACTTTACTTTTTCTACATTTTTTTTACCTATAAATTTCGGAATACTTTACCTTAAAAAATGCAATTAAAAAAAAAATTCACAAGTCTAAAAAAAAATCGTACTAAATCGTATCAAATAGTTGTAAATTTTTGCCAATTGTGAAAAATATCGTCGCGGCTAAAAAAAAGTGAGTTTTGACAGAGAATTCGTTATATATGATATTTAACTAAAATCCATAATTAAATTCATATAAAATCATCTTCGTTGACAAAATATTCGTCAAATTGGCGAAGCGAAAATAGAATAAAAGTATTAGTCATCTGGGCGTTAGAATAAGTTCGAAGAACATCTAAGGTCCTGTGGCGCAACGGATAACGCGTCTGACTACGGATCAGAAGATTCCAGGTTCGAATCCTGGCAGGATCGTGCATTTTTTTTTTTTTAAATACTTATGTTCAACTCGTCGAAAGAATATTTTCTCTTGTATCGAGCACATTGGAATACAAGGTAAGCGCGGTGTGTTACTCACACCCGCGTTCTCAGGTATACAGAGACGCGGATGCTCTCGCTGCGGACAAAGAAGAGAGTGGCGCTCGCGACGTCGACTGCTACTAGAATCACCGCTTACTCACTGTGTCGCCATGGGTGAAGAAGTAGCTGCGCGGAGCGGGGAACTCTTTACTATAAGCGTACGAGTTCTTTTTTTAGTTCCTCGTACGCTGGTATTACACACTCTATTATACTACGAGTTCATCTTCTTATTACATAAAAAAAAGCTATGCCAATGACATAAATTATATGATCTCATCTTGGGAAATGTAAATATGAAAAAATGTCGGCCGTTTTATTATCTTACGGTTATTGTGATGTTAATTTTTTAAATAACTAGTTATTATGATTTTGTCCTCCGCATAGTTTTATAAAGTATGAAAAATAATGAGAAATCAATATGCAAGATTCTACTTAGCATCCATTTTTATATCAATTTGAAGTTTAGGGAAATTTTAATTATCAAGAAATAATAAATAAAAATTTTATTCCTATATAATCCGAAACTTTCTACCGATCTCCGCTAAATGTATCTAATATCCCTGAATATTGTCTCGTTTAACTACAAAACTTGGTAAAATACACAGATATTCACACACGTACGGACATTTTTTCTAAACCAGCTTTCTGGTTAGATATTTTAGAACATTCTGAGTATCGCATCATGAAAATCTCGAAAAATAATTTGTTATAAAAACAAAGCTTCCTCTATTAGGAAGCAAAATTGTTGTAAACTGTTATTTAGAAATTATATTTTTTTGTGAATCACTATTTTTTAGGTATACAATAAAAACTAAATTTCAAATCTCTGTACTTTACATTTCTAGTTAAACAAATTATTTTTGTACCAAGAGTCGCGGCAGCGACTCGACGGCAAGTTAAAAAAGAAAATTAACGTTGCCTTCATACGACGATTCTGTCTGATTTTTACTTTTTTGTAAAACAGAATTTACTAAAATTCTAAACAAAAAGCTGAATCAAATAAAAATGATATGATGTGAAATAAGTTTTATCGAAAATTGATAATTTAACTGAAATTTTGTTGAAAATTGATAATTTAACTGAAATTTTGTTGAATATTTATAATTTAACTGAAATTTTGTTGAAAATTTATAATTTAACCGAATTTTTGTTAAACATTTACAATTTAACCGAAATTTTGTTGAAAATTTATAATTGTTAAATTATAAATTTTCCGAAATTTTGTTAAAAATGTGTAATTTAGCTGAAATTTTGTTGAAAATTTATAATTTAACTGAAATTTTGTTGAAAATTTGTAATTTCACAAAAAAAAAATTTGATTGTACTGATTTCTTCCAACATTTGATTGTAATTTTCCTCTTTCGGAAATTTTTTTAAACAAACTTTGGAAAAAATCGTAAATGTATGTTTAAGTCTGTTAGAAATAGTGAATTTACATTATATTTTATCGAAATTTGAGGTTGAAAGCCAAATTCTGTCAAAAACTGAAACTTTGAGAAAAATTCTGTCTAAAATTGGAATTTTCAGTCAAATCTTGTCAAAAATTGGAATTTTCAGTCAAATCTTGTAAAAAGTTGGAATTTTCAGTCAAATCTTGTCAAAAATTGGAATTTTCAGTCAAATCTTGTCAAAAATTGGAATTTTCAGTCAAATCTTGTAAAAAATTGGTATTTCAAGTGAAATCCTGTCGAAAATTGAAGTTTTGAGTAAAATCCTGTCGAAAATTGGAATTTGAAGTCACATCCTGTCGAAAATTGAAGTTTTTAGTCAAATCTTGTCGAATTTTTCAAATTTCCATCAAATTTTGTCTGATATTTCAAATATAAATAAAAGTTCGTCGAAAATTTCAATAAAATTCTGTCGAAAGCGACAGTCATAGAAGCTAATTTTTTGTGACGCTCGTTCGTCGCACTTTTGTGACAATTTGCACTCTGTAGAAGTTGCACTTAAAAAATTAACATTAATAACAAAAATGAGAATAGGTACATATGAAACGTAATGGATCTTCATCCATTGTTGACGAAAAGCAGCGGCAACTGCGCTCCCAACTCGAGTCATACCGCACAGCCCAACCGAATTGTCGCCGAAGAATAATTGAGAGCCCGAGTAGCCGAGAGCGAGCCTGAGCGCTGGGTCAAACGAATTAACCCGAGTCTCAGATCAGCCCTGTAGTACCTTTGGTGCAACTCGCAAGAACGTACGTGGAATGAAACACGAGAGGGGTCTCGGTTACTAGTTGCTATATGTAGTACGTACCACAAGAAACACGTCTGAACGAGAAAAGGAAGAATCAACGATGCAGCGGCTTTACCAGACACAGAAGCTGCTCTTCGTCTCGTCTCGACTTCTCTCCGTCCACAGGGTCACCAAGTCTGCACGTGGAATAGTTATAAATAGCACTAAAAAATCGTTCATCGAGTATTCTAATTTTCAACAATTATTGCCACGGTCGTTATAATGATCTAATTCTATTTTTGTCATAATTATAACAGCAGGCAGATCTGGGCAGTATTTGGAATACAAGTATTTCAAATACGTATTTGGAATACATTTGTATTCGTATTTGGTATTTCAGATACAACTCCTCATTGTATTTCCTATTTTGTATGTGGAATACAATTTTTTTTAAGTATTTTGTATTTTGAAAAGTTCGTGCAAGATACATACTGCGAAATACTTTTCAATATCATAATACGTTGGACATTAGACGTTATAGGCTATAGGTTTTAAGGTAGTTCTGTCGCGAAGGCAATCCAAACTCATATGCATGAATTTTTGACATGTTGTAATTTAG
Organism: Ephialtes manifestator; assembly: GCA_963970395.1. Classification (NCBI taxonomy): domain Eukaryota; kingdom Metazoa; phylum Arthropoda; class Insecta; order Hymenoptera; family Ichneumonidae; genus Ephialtes; species Ephialtes manifestator. Next base: position 15,079,314 of record OZ019982.1, read on the forward strand.
CCATTCAATTTTACTTGCACAAAATCTTGAAGGCTTTTACCGAGTATTTGAATGAACAATTAAAACTTGAAAATCGATCTTTTTACACGGTGCTCACGGGAGAGCTGGAAAAATTGATCTTTAAATCGAAAATTAACATACTTAGATCAAAGATAGAGAAAAAATAAAAAGTACTACGGATTCGCAAATCATTCAGGACTTGATGCATCATGAAAAAAGGTGAAGTCTCCGGAATAATGTTTAATTGAACCAAGGTCAAAGTGCACGATATCCGGCCAAGTGACGTTTCCTAACCTAATTATCGTAAAAATGAAGTCAAATCCGCACTAAACATATCAACTATTTACAAATAATCGTTTTAATTTGATTATGACAATTTCGAAGGATTCTCGATTATTTTTGATATTATTATTGAGGCAGTCAAAGTGATGCGTATGATTATTTTTTAATGTCATATAGACTCTGAGATTTATGACTCCAGCGTACCGACAGAACTACCTTAAGTCGGTAATCGCTTGCTCGAAGTTCATCTTGTTTTGGTTCTTCATAGAGGAAGCTTTATTTTCATGGAAAATTTTTTTTTCGAGATTTTCATGTCAGTACACTCAGAATGGGCCAAAACGTCGAAAAAAGTGATTTAGAAAAAATGTCTGTATGTGTGTGTGTGTGTGTGTGTGTATGTGTGTATGTTGCACGATCGAAAAATGTAAACCTTTATAATTCGGGAATGCCATGAGATATCACGCTGAAATTTGGACCATAGATATAGGGATCAAGCCTCATCGTTCATACAGATTTTTGTTAAAATCCACCTTATCGTTAAATTATTACGCGTTTTTTAATTTTTTGAAAAATGTCTGTTTACGCGATAACTCTTTCAATTTTCGAGATATTGATCTTAAAACTGGTATGAATGTGAGCTTTCATACGCCGGTGATCGCTATTGAATTTGGTTAAGATCGGTTGAACCGTTAAAATTTTATGATGTTTTGAATTTTTCAAAAAATTGGCATTATCGCTCTATTGTAACTTTTGCAAAACTTAAGATAGCGAGCTCAAATTTTGTATATAAATGAAACAATATTCAGCTATTATATATGTATAATTTAGTGAAAAACGGTATGAAAGTTTTGATTTTATGGAATGTTGAATTATTTTTTAAAATATACATCATCACATTCACTTTCGGAAAGGCTCTAATAATCACGAAATAACGTGATAACGAAATAGAAAAAGCGAATCCACAACATGTATATTTGTCTGATTAAAACAAGGATGCAAAGTAGAACCTTGCCCATTGCTTCCTCATTATTTTTCGCGTTTTACAAAGCTTCCTCTATGAGGAAGCCAAAAATTGAATAACACACTTCCTCATAGATGTAGCTTTGTAAGAAGCGAAAAATAATGAGGAAGCAATGTGCAAGGTTCTACTTTGCATCCTTGTTTACCGTGGTTAGTGCCCTCTGTGAGGCATTGTTCTTTTACTTTATCGATCTGCGTCACTTCTACGGCCCTGAGTGTGCGAGCTACAAAATCGATTTACTGTACCGCTATCTACCGGTTACGTTCGGCGGCTACGTTTTCGCGTTCTCGCCTACATTTTTCGCGCCAGAAGTTTTAGGTTAAGGTAGTCTGTTCACATTAGCTAGTCAAATCAGTGCTAAATTTTTAAGGTAGTTATAACGCGAAGGCAAACACGTTAGATACGTCCGAATTTTTTATATCTTGTAGTCTGAGTATTCATCTTTTATTTGTAAGGAATTACGAGACACGTTACCGGATATCTAATTAAGTAAATATCTTTTTAAAACAGAGTTTTATACATGGCGTTACATGGAGAAATATAAAAAATTGACTTTTGAACAAAGAAAAAAGCATTTTAGAAATGAAATACAAAACATCTAAACAGCTCTACATTTTCGTTAGATCTTAAAGCAACCAATACGATCATAAAAAGTAGTAGTCACCGGGCATTTCAGCGAGTTATTGTAAGTTAATTGCAAGAAATTGCGTCGTACAAAAACAATCTCTACCAGCTGTTCATCATGGCGCTGAAGTTTGGCGACGTTGCACATCAGCTATATACGCGGCAGTTACCATCGGTCGGTATATACTGGTTCTGCTATGAAAATGAATGAAAATGATCGCTCGCATCCTAAATTCGACGTAATTAACTGAAATCGGATTTTTTAACCTATCGATACTCTTGAATTTTTCATTTTTATGGGAGTTGGTTCTACCTACAAGAAAAAGGAGAACAATCGTTCAGCTAATTTGTTCAGGTCGACAATGCGATTTTTCGCCGGTTGATCAAATTTCACTTGCGCCGATTCTTCACTGTATCTGGCTTTTTTTGTTGCTTTAATGTTGTCGAACTACGCTTTTCTTTTACGCGTAATGAATTGGCCGTTTCTTTTTCCGCGATCCGCTCTAACGTCGTGTCTTTCTTTTGGAGAATTCAACATGACAGAGCAGTTTCGCCAAACAAACTTCGCAAACCTAACCTCGTTTCGTGTCGGTAACGTACGATGCCGGTCAAACAGTCGGTCGATATTGCGGTGTTGCCACGATGTGTCGTGTACTTACAGAGCCAATGGCGGGCGAGTCAAGACACAAGTCAAATTAGTTTTAATAACATAATTAAATTAATTACGCGCGTGAAAACAATTTCGTAATATGATTGAATGAAACTTTTTTATTTTACAATTTAATTGTGGAATATGCAGAAAGAATGAATCATTTTATTCTTCGATGACAATAGTTGCTAGTATCTATGACTCCGGCGTACTGACATAGCTACCTTAATCGCGTTTCTACACATTTTGGTAGTTTTGCCGACTGCTCTGCAAAGTGGCTTGCTTATCAGCATTAGTTCTTAATATGTAAATCCATCCACAGACACGGTTTTTAATTAAAATACCCTGATACATAAAAATGTCAGATGAGGTTGTTGTCATCCAGTTTTATATTAGAAAAGACCATAATTTTTGTCAGACTTTGACGAACGATAGGTCATTTTGTTTATTAAAAGATGCTTCATTGATTGACCGGAGACATTTTCTTATAGTATTCTTTGTAAGAAAATTGCAACCGTTTTTTATCTACTCTAACCTATCATCAGATTTACACATGCTTGTAACTTGTGAATAACTAATACTAATACAGAATTTGTCCGGTCAATCAATGAAGCATTTTTTAACAAACAACATAAGCTATTGCTCGTTATAACTAGATTAATATTGTGGTTTTTTCTAATATAAAACTGGATGACAACAACCTCATCCGAAATTTGTATGTATCAGGATATTTTTATTTCAAACCGTGTCTGTGGATGGATTTATATATTAAGAACTAATGCTGATGAGCAAGCCACTCTGCAGAACAGTCGGCAAAACTACCAAAATGTGTAGAAACGCGATTAAAAATTTAGCACTGATTTGACTAGCTAATGTGAACAGACTACCTTAACCTCGTAGGTTTTGGGACGATCCTGTTTTCGTTGTTCTCAATATGGACGAGTGGTGAGTCCAAAGTGAAAAGAATCTACTTAGATAAAGGTAACTAATGAAAGAAGTTGAGATGAGCGAGAAGGAAAAAAGAAAATATTCCCGAAGCCCCCAAAGTAAAATCTGTTTTGTTGGATGGAACATTTTTTAATGTGATAACTGAGACGGCAGATGGGTCAGTGAAGGCCGAGTGCCAAAAATGCAAACCGACGAGGATTAAAATCATAAGTGGACAATATGACTCTAATTTTAGATTTATAAGGATTTAGATTTATAAGATTTTAGTTTTATAAGGAAAAACGACCGCGTGATAGTTGTGAGTTGTGATACTACGTTATTTATTTAGGTTATGTGTATACGTAATGCTGTTACGTAGGTTAAGAATCTATAGCAGTCGTTTATTTGTTCGTTTTACACCGTTGCGGACAGTGATTAAAAAATGTTACGTACATAAAGGTTTTACAAATATACTACGTTAACCATATAAATGGTAAAAAGATAATAAATACAAAGTTCATAAGCTGTGTTATTTTAATAATTGCTTACTTCCTTTATTCTTCTCACATTATCAATTATAAATTTCCAGAACTTATAAAATGTATTTTGAGTATTTGAAGTATCTTAAAATACGTATCTTGTATTTGATATTTTAAATATTGGATAAAAGAGTATCTTGTTTAAGTATTTTAAATACAGTATTTACAAGTATTTGTATTTTGTATTTCAAATACATTTTTTACCTGCATCTTGCACAGGTCTGACAGCAGGGAACTTGTTGTTGACAGAAAATTAATAACATTAATTTTGCTTCCTCATATAGAAAGCTTTGTTTTCATGAAAAGAAAAAAAAATTTCGAGATTTTTATGTCACGACACTCAGAATGGTTCGAAACGTCGAGAAAAGTGATCTAAAAAAAAATGTCCGTATGTATGTACGTGTGTGTGTATGTTAGGGCTGTTCAAAAAACATAATTTTCTTACAATCGGCTGCTCCTGAAATACTGTATTGATTATCACAAAAAAAATGATTTCGCGAAAGCTGGCAGTTGTGCCATGATATTAAGTACTGCCACATCAAGGCCAAAATTCATGAAAAGCGGCGATTTTTATAAATTTTTTTTTTACGTGGTGAAGCGCTCTTGGAGATTGTGGTTGCTTTTGATAGACTATGAAATTGTGTAAAGGCAGAAACGTGTTCGATAATGTTTAGTACTGCGGCATCGACATTGAAGTTACCAAAATCAAAAATTTTAAACCTTTAAAACATTGAAATATTCGTCTGCTCATCGACTATTTCATGCGATTTCAAATGAAAAAATGGCTCTTGAAACGAGAGTCATGTATGATCATAATCATGATGATGATAAGCGATTTTCGAATTTTGGGAAACTGCGATATCGATGCGGCAGCCCTAAATTTGATCATACTGGACTCCCGTTTCATGAGCCATTTTGTCATTTGAAAACGCGCGAAATAGTCGACGAGCAGATGAATATTTCAATGTTTTAAAGAATTTCATTTTTTATTTTGTTAACTTCAATGTCAATGCGGCAGTACTAAACATTATCGAACATGTTTCTGCCTTTACACAATTTCACAGTCTATCGAAAGCAACCACAATCTCCATGAGCGCGCTTCACCAGGTAAAAAGAAAATTCTAAAAATCGCCGTTTTTAATGAATTTTGGCCTTGATGCGACACTACTTAATATCATCGCTCAACTTCCAACTTTCGCGAAAACATTTTTTTTGTGATAATCAATACAGCATTTTAGGAGCAACCGATTATAAAGAAATTATGTTTTTTTGAACAGCCCTAGTGTATGTGTGTATGTATCCAACTTCGAAAATTCAAACGCCGATAACTCAAGAACCACTTTTGCTATCGAGCTGAAATTTGGCACACAACTAGAGCAGAAGGCCCTCTTTAATTGTTGCAATTATCGTTTGAATGAATGCAAAAATTCAGATTTCGTATCTTTTTTAATTTTGAAAAAGGGTGTGGTCGCTCTAACTTCCGTTAAAATTAGTACATCATGCTAAATAATTCTTCATAAGAGCATTTGGACTTGATGTTGTATGGTATTGAATTTCAATACCATTGGTTCAGATTTTATGGAATTTTCAATTTCAATTTAAAAAAAATGACATTATATCGTTAACGTTTCAAAAATCTTATTTGATATATCAAGCTCAAATTTCGTACATGAACAGAATAATATTCAGCTATGGTATATATAATTCAGTGACAAACGAGATGAAAATGTTTGCTTTATAGAATTTTGAATAACTGAAAAAATTATCGGTATCGCATTAACTGCGGATGAACATGAGATACCAATCACAGATTAAACCTGTGAACGAATTAATATGCAGCCATGATAGATATGTAATTTAGTGATGAACGGAAAAAAATTTGAATTTATGAAATTTCGGATTGTCAAAAATCTAACTTTATCGCATTAACTTTTGCAAAACTTAAGATATCAAGCCCAAATTTGGTATGTAAACGAAATCATATTGAGTCATTACAGATATATAATTTAGTAACGAAATGTAAATAATTATGATTTTATGGAATTTCGAATTATTTCAAATATTAACTTTATCGCGTTAACTTTTAACAAACTTGATATGACGCCCAAATTTAATATGTGAACAAAATAATACTCAGCCTTGTTTTTTTTCTTGTCAAGATATCGCATTTTGACCTTCGCTATTGTTCCCAAGTCGCATATTGCACCTCAGAAAACACCAATTTCAAACATTTTTATTGTGATTTGAAAAAAAAAAACTTTTGTCTATTTCTGATCAGTTTTTGGTCAGTTAGATGCAATTAACTATATAATATATTTTTGTTTCCGACAATTTGACATTTCGTTGTTCTAATTATGCCGAAGACTAACGAAATAAAAATTGCTGTTTATTGCAAGATAATTATTCATTTTCAGCTTTTACAAATTATCGTGACTTACATTTACGTGATTCGTTTTGTGATCCTTGGTAAAGCAATGACCGAACGTATCATTACTGTTTTGGATGATCGTTCGTAATTTTTGAACTGAGAATCTTGCTTTTTCACAAACGATCGACGACCTGTAGTTTCTTATTTTTCGAGAATTTGCAAAATGCTTTCTCGTAAGCATTTTCTTCCCAAGGGAGTAATACATTTTTTCACAAATAAGTGTGATTAATGCAAGTATTATGCCACCCGTTAAGGTAGCTAATACTGGCGTTACACCTTCAAGACTCGCTTCAATAAAATGCGGACGCTTCGGAATGTTCTTTATGTAATAATTGTTTCTTAGACGATCCAATATGCCCATATCTTCAAAACGTTGGATACTAAATTGAAAATAAATAACATCATGAAAATAAATTTAATATTTAATTTACCTTTGGCTCCCTTAAGATTACAAGATTTATGTGAAATCACAATATAATTTAATGTGTTAATTAATATTTTTATAATTTTTAGGAGAATTTTTTAAATTTCGTTTATAAAATTAATTAAACGAACTTAAGTAAACTTACTGATAATTTATGACGTTCCTGTATTGACTGCCAGCTGGCATTATCATTGCCAAAGTGTCGGTATGACCGGCGTCGATTCCCACTACTTTGCACTTGATATTTACGTATCCCGTCGATTTCGCCACGTCATTTGTGAAAAGGCCCACTTTCTGTTTGCATACCTAAAGATTATGGCAAATTCACATTTAGTAACTTGTCGTTATTGATTATAAACAACCACAAAAATACGACAAATTCTCCATTGGTTCAGCCACTGTATATTTTTTTAAACCTTTTCTATCGCCCAAATATTGTTTAGCCAATTTTTCTATGGTTTCCATATATACCACTGTATTTTATATAATATTAAAATATTTATATAACTTATAATAAAAAATATTTTTTTATAAGTAAAAAAAAGAACAATATTAATATTTAATTAATATTAATATAAATTGCAGAAACAAGGTGTTCTGCTTTAATAATAAAAATTAGTTAATAATTTTTTTTTAAATAATAATTTAAAATATATCTTAGAGGGTAAGATAATTTTCAAATTAATAAAACATTGAAATATACTTTGAATGTATGTCCGATATATAAACAGCAGAAACGTTTCTATGTATTGCAAAATTTTATTTATGTACATACTTGATCCCATCCGGTTGCGAAGGTTACAGGAAGATCTTCCACGGGTTTCCGCAATGCCATCATTTTTTTCAACACCGGATCATTTGCATTCTGCAAATGCTCCAAAATTAGGTATTAAACAAATATATAAGATCAGGAAATGCTTTTTGTCGTTGATTCGAATTTAATGACGTGCCACAACTTACCTCCAACATCTCATACTGGACTTGGTTCTGAAAAACGATGACTTTGTAAGAACCGTCATTGACAAAACCTCCTAAACTTGAGAAAGCCAAACCGGAAGATGATACAGAGAAAACACTGACCAGTGTAGCTGAATAAGCAGCGGAAACGACCAATGCTGAACTGAATATCGAAAAATAGGCTATTCTCAACGATATTGACACAGGAAATTCTGTAATGGCGTCAATAATAATAATCATCATCATCATCATCATTAACATCATCAGATACAAGAAGCACTAAGAGAAAATTATGGTATCAGTAAATATAAAGTGACAACTATTAATTGCTTCCTCATAGAGGAAGCTTTGTTTTCGTGAAATTTTTTTTTTCGAGATTTTCATGTCAGTGCACTCAGAATAGTCCAAAACGTCGAGAAAAGTGATTTAGAAAAAATGTCTATGTGTGTGTGTGTATGTTACACGCTCAAAAAATGTAAACCTTCATAACTCGGGAACACCTCGAGATATAGAGCTGAAATTTATACCATAGATAGAGGGGTCAATCCTCATCGTTCATACCAATTTTTGTAAAAATCCCCATGATCATTAAATTTTTACGCGGTTTTGAATTTTTTCAAAAATGTCTGTTAACGCGATAACTCTTTTAATTTTCGAGATATTAAGCTCAAAATTGGTATGTACGTGAGCTTTCATACACCGGTGAACCCTATTAATTTTGGTTAAGATCGGTGGAAACGTTAAAATTTTATGAGATTTTGATTTTTTGAATTTGTTGATTTTTTTCTGCGATGCGAATTTTGGTATCAAATATCGAGCTGGGAGTCAAATGAGTGCCAAATTCACGATTAACAGAAAAATACATCAGATATAGCCCAAAAATGTTGAACGATAATATAATTTCATAGCGATGTTGTACAGTCTATATTGCGAAAAGTAGCGATTTATGTCGTATAAACTAGCCATATCCTTGCTTCCCAATGAAATTTCGGAAACCACCGATTTCTATCGTGTTCTACAAAAAAAAACACAGAATATAGAGTATTCGAGGGAGTTTCTGGACCGTTTGTCCTTATTACATTTTCACAAAGCGAGAGTGTGCGCTTATTTATATTTTTGTAACTCATGCACGTAATGTCGCACATTTCGTGCCTGCAAAGCGTGCGTGAGATCGCGTATTATGCTCACGTAAACGTAGATAATTTCACGTACGCCATCTCGTGCATGAAGTCATCTAGATTTCTGTAGATAACTTCACGCACACATTGGCGTGTGTGAAACTATCTACAAGATAATTTTACGCAATGCTTTGCAGGCACGGAGATGTGCGACATCACGTTGACATTCGTTACAAAAAATAGTATGTTATACTTGTGCGACAAAGCGGCCGTCCCGCGGAGGTTAGGAAGCGGTGCACTCGCCGCTTCCTAACCTCCGCGCGTAATGGCTGCTTTCTCGCACTAGTATCACAATCTACTATTATTTAAAACAAGGATGCAAAGCAGAACCTTGCACATTGCTTCCTCATTATATTTCGCTTTTTACAAAGCTTCCTCTATGAGGAAGCCAATATCAATTTCCATACTTCCTCTTAGAGGTTGCTTTGTAAAAAGCGAAATGTAATGAGGAAGCAATGTGCAAGGTTCTGCTGTGCATCCTTTTTTTAGTTCGGAAGACCAATTTTTTAATAGTTGCCACAACTACCAAATATTTACCATAATTATGCAAATAATTGCATGGACTAAAAATTAATAGTTGTCACTTTATTTCGCTCATTGAGATTTTTTTTAATGAGGTTGGAGCGCTCCACACTAGTCAAATCAGTGCTAAATTTTTAGAAGCGTTTCTACAATTTCAGATGGTTTAATAATCTGTTCCAAGGTGTTAATCACATAACAGCATTAGTTCTTGATATTCAAATACATTTACAGCTGTCATATGAACAGTAAATCGATCAATATCTGCAAATTTCCGATGTTATGTTTTTTCATTCAGTTTATTAAAAGGGTGAACCGTAATATCAGTCCGATTATGACGACCAATAGCTCATTTTGTTTACTAAAAGATATTCTATCGATTGGCCGTCTATTTTTTAAAATCGTATTAGTAGTTCAAAAGATACAACCGTTTGTTTATCCTATCATAACCTAACATCAAGTATACAAATGGCTGTAACTTTTGAACGCCTGATACTATAGAAAATCCGGACCGTCAATCGATTAAGGATCTTCCACTGATCAAAATAAGCTATGTTTTGTCATAATCGGACTAATATTACGGATTACCCTTTTACAAAACTGGATGAAAAAACATAACATCGGTAATTTGCAGATATTGATCGATTTACTGTTGATATCACAGCTGTGAATGTATTTGAATATCAAGAACGAATGCTGCTATGTCATTAACACCTTGGAACAGATTATTAAACCATCTGAAATTGTAGAAACGCTTTTAAAAATTTAGCACTGATTTGACTAGTGTGGAGCGCTCCAACCTCCTTAAATGTACGACGATCAGCTGCAAATAACTTACCACATAAACCCTGTTGACAGAAAATTCCCCAGACGTCAACATAATTTTCAATGGCAAGAAACAGTAACGATTTGGTGCCACCACGAACTTTTATCACGGTTAGCAATATCGTAGCAGTGATAATCAGAAAAATGATTACCATCCAAACTTTTATTGAGAATGCCTATGCAAATTAAAGAGGTTTAATACAACTCGTATACGTCAATTAAAACATGTAAATTGTTGGTACATTTTTTTAGATAAGAAAAAATGAATTCTAAATAACGTAAAGGATAGAGAATTGGATCGAAGAAAATTCCGGAGTCCATTTTGATTGTTCAGCCATTTCATCTTAGAGACTATTTTTTTTATGAACGTTGATAATTTTTGCACAGATTGAGGTAATTTCGAGGGTAATTTGGAAAATGTTGGTGTTATTGATACGTGTTGGTATCACTAACACCGCTAGTTTATACAAAACGACTAGAAACAAGTTCTCGTTAGTTACGCTATTAAAATGTTTATATAACAGTTTCTATGTAGACTTTGTGTTCACGTCCCACATGGAAATAGAAATATATGCACGATATATTCGACATATAGAACTTTTTGGCGCTAAACGTATATGAAATATATTTTACATATATTCCATATATATATGTCATATATTTTGCATGTATTTTAGCACACATATATGCAGAATATATGCAGCATCTAGAACTTTTTGGCGCCATATATTTAACATATATGTTACATATGGGGGATTCCACGGGACTTTCGCCACCCCGAAAAAAAAAAAATCTCAAATTTTTTCTAAAAATCAGATTCAATGGTGTCTATTGATGGACCAAATTTCAAAATTCTAAAAAAATATTTGACCAGATATGCAAATTTTTCCGTTTTTTATCATTTTTCATTTAATCTGTAATATCTAAGAAACTATTGATCGTATCGAAATCATTAAAAGACGAATATGTGCATTTTTTTATTGCCAACAAGAAAAAAAAATATATTCAAAATTAATTGTTTAATTTCAGGTCACATTTTATGGAAAAAACAACAAAATTATTATTTTTTTATGGTTGGACTTCAGATTTTTTCATCGGACAAATTGCCTCGGAATCTTTGAGTGATCGCCGAATTTTGAGTATTTTTTTTTTTTCATGGGATGGCCAAATGCTGTGACGTTACAGCAATTTCAATGTTTTTAATATCTAAACAAAATCCATATTCAAAATTAAAATTAATTAAAATGGTTGGACTTCAGATTTTTTCATCGGACAAATTGCCTCGGAATCTTTGAGTGATCGCCGAATTTTGAGTATTTTTTTTTTTTCATGGGATGGCCAAATGCTGTGACGTTACAGCAATTTCAATGTTTTTAATATCTAAACAAAATCCATATTCAAAATTAAAATTAATTAAAATGGTTGGACTTCAGATTTCTTTCATCGGACAAATTGCCTCGGAATCTTTGAGTGATCGCCGAATTTTGAGTATTTTTTTTTTCATGGCATGACCCAATGCTGTGACGTTACAGCAATTTGAATGTTTTTAATATATAAAAAAAATCCATATTCAAAATTAAAATTAATTAAAATGGTTGGACTTCGGATTTTTCCATCGGACAAATTGCCTCGAAATCTTTGAGTGATCGCCGAATTTTGAGTATTTTTTTCTCGTGGGATGGCCCAATGCTGTGGATCTTACAGCAATTTGAATTTTTTAAATGTATTTAAAAAAATGCATATTGCTGTAACATCACAGAATTAAGCCATCCCATGAAAAAAAAAATACTCAAAATTCGGCGATCACTCAAAGATTTCGAGGCAATTGGTCCGATGAAAAAATCCGAAGTCCAAACATTTTAATTAATTTTAATTTTGAATATGGATTTTTTTATATATTAAAAACATTCAAATTGCTGTAACCTCACAGCATTGGGCCATCCCATGAAAAAAAAAATACTCAAAATTCGGCGATCACTCAAAGATTCCGAGGCAATTTGTCCGATGAAAAAATCTGAAGTCCAACCATTTTAATTAATTTTAATTTTGAATATGGATTTTTTTTTATATATTAAAAACATTCAAATTGCTGTAACGTCACAGCATTGGGCCATCCCATGAAAAAAAAAAATACTCAAAATTCGGCGATCACTTAAAGATTCCGAGACAATTTGTCCGATGAAAAAATCTGAATTCCAAACATAAAAAAAAATAATTTTGTTGTTTCTTCCATAAAATGTGACCTGAAATTAAGCAATTAATTTTGAATATATTTTTTTCTTGTTGGCCATTAAAAAAATGCACATTTTCGTCTTTTAATGATTTCGATACGATCAATAGTTTCTGAGATATTACAGATTAAATGAAAAACGATAAAAAACAAAAAAATTTGCATATTCCGGTCAACTATTTTTTTAGAATTTTGAAATTTGGTCCATCAATAGACACCGCTGAACCTGATTTTTAGATGAAATTTGAGATTTTTTTTTTTGGGGGGTGGCGAAAGTCCCGTGGAATCCCCCATATATATTTTTCTATGTGGGGTATTATCTATCTCTATATGAGGCATTCTTTATCAACTGAGCCACTTTTTTCGGTCGACCTCCCGGATATTTTTCTAAATTTGTCAGTTTGTTGTGCTATTTGAGATGGGTGTTTGTGATTTTTTTTTCAGATTTTTAAAGGGCGCCGTTCAAGATTTACGTTTTTTTTTTAATATCACTATATCTCAGAAAATATTAGACTCTCAAAAAATTCTTAACAACATTAACTTTTTCATTTTCCATCTGCTTTTGAGTGATTTTAAGATCATAATTTTTCCAACGGAAGAAAGTCAATTTTTCGCAAAAAAAAAGCAATAGATATTTTTTTTTACGAAAAAAGCATCTTTGATTCTGGTATTAATTTTACAAGGTATTTCGCATTGTATAAAGATTTTGAGAAAAAAATTCCAAAGTGGAACCTCTAATTCTTAGGAAATAAAAAATTGAAAATTCAAATAAAAAAATTAATAAATTTTTTCCTGCCTAAGAATCGGAGGTGTTACTTTGGATTTCCTCCCTAGCAGATTTCGTCACATTTCCAAAAGATAAAATGAAACATCTCGGACGACGGGCTGCGCCATTCAGAAAATTAAAAAAAAACGGGCAGGAAAAAAATTATTAATTTTTTTATTTTAATTTTCAATTTTTTACTGCCTAAGAATTGGAGGTGCCACTTTGGAATTTTTTTCTCAGAATCTTCATACAATGCGAAACACCTTGTAAAATTAAGACCGGATACAAAAATGTTTTTTTCGTAAAAAAAATTATTCATTGCTTTTTTTTTTGCAAAAAATTGACTTTCTTCCGTTGGAAAAATTATGATTTTAATATCAATATTTTCCATCTAATTTCGAAATTTTTTCGAAAGTAGATGGAAAATGAAAAAGTTAATGTTCTTAAGAATTTTTTGAGAGTCTAATATTTTCTGAGATATAGTAATATTTTAAAAAAAACGTAAATGCTGAACGGCGCCCTTTAAAAATCTGAAAAAAAATCACAAACACCCATCTCAAATAGTACAGCAAACTGACAAATTTAGAAAAATATCCGGGAGGTCGAACGAAAAAAGTGACCCAGTTGATAAAGAATGCCACATATACTCAAAGTAGGTACTAAAATCGTGTAAAAGAAAGTTTTCAACAAACGGATAAATCACCAATATTCTACAGAAAACCTGATAGTAAGAAGACCAATGCACGTTCAATCTATCCGAGTCTTTGATGTAGAGTCCACTTCGTGTTACTGTTATGGGAAGCGAAAAATCAATGACTTCGAGTCTCTGCTTCGTTAGGGTAAAATCGGCAACCCCAAGATCGACCTTTCCTCGTATTAATTCACCGATAATACCGGTCCAATGTTTGTCTTTTTTGCTCCAGGTACCAAATCCAGGATCTCTTATCGTCTCCGTGATTGTGAAGTTCATGACTAGTTTGAGTTCTTGCAGAACGTCACCGAATAAACCGGTAATTCTATTACCATCTTCACGGACAAGAGCCGAATTCTTCAAAAAGTCGTAAATGAACCCAGAAAAAAGATTAAGTAATATTAACTAAAATTATCTAATCAACGTTTGATTATTTCCATCAAAGAACATTTGCTTTTCCTGGAACAAATATGTATTCCATTCAATTTTTCAGTTTCTTTATTCTGAACATATTTATGTATTCGAAGGACTCCGAAAAAATATTCTATTTATTGCTACTAAATACTTTATTAATCCGGAAAAAATATCTAGTTACAACGACTAAATACATGTATTGGATATTTTTTATTAAAATCATTTAGAACTCTCTTTTAATCCAATATGTATTTATTTTTAATCATTGGACATTATTTCTCTGTAATAAATTCAGTTATTTAAATGTATGTTTGTTGAATTTAAAAAAAAGTATTTGACTTAAATATATTTTTCTTCAACACGAATAAAAGTACATTTCACTATAACATTTTTTTTTCTATGAACTAATCAAGATATATTACAATCAAATAGATACTTCTTAGGTTTGAATATATTTACTACTCAATAAGTATATCACTTAAAAATTTAAAAAAATTATTCGACGTGAATAGAAGTTTATTAGGTCGACATTCAAATAAGAAAATAGATTTTAGTCCCGTTAATTATATTTTTTTCTGGTTTGATAAAACTTTGTCATGCCAATATTTGAACTCAAGAACGAAATACAATGTAAAATTTTGTCTCAAGTTCAAACTTCAGGCTGTAAATTCGAGCGAAAGAATTGGTAGAATAAAAATTTTAAAACTCACCGTGACAATACCTATTCGAATTTGTGCTCCTTTGAGGTCATGTCGCCTAACATACAATCCATCAAATTTGAGAAATGTCAATTGGTTGTCCGTTGTCCATATTGCAAAATCGGAAATTTCCGTGCGATTTTCATCAACGGCCCACCATTCTTTCAAAATAGGATTGTCGCAGCACATAACCAACATTTCCGTATCAAATCGTAGACCAAAACCATTTCCCCTTGGATATTTGCAATATGCGCAGAATTCCGTGTCGTATTCATTGGTGAATATCACCAGCCAAATCGGATACGATATGTTCGTCATTCGCGTGTTTTCATGAAATTCAACGACGTCGCTCAACGAACGCAACAAAATCACTACAAGTGGACGAACTATCTGTTTACGATACCAATTTATACGCTCGTCCAGTTTCTCAAAATTGATAAACAGCGTGAAAACGTGTTTTCGCGAGAAATCACGAGACAACGAATGCGCCAACGTGTATTCTTCTAAATCTGCCCAAAAAAAAGTACAATTCGGTCTTTAAACAAGAATTTTCCATTCGTATTTACGAATTTATTGATTTACCAGAAATAAACTAAAAAAAAGACTGCAAATTAAAAATTCAGTCAAATTTCGGCAAACGCTGATTTTTAATCTGCTGATTAATCTTTTCAATACGTTTAATGTGCATGAATTTTTTCAGATTTTTATACCATAGATTAATTCTGCATAGTAATTATTCTAAAATGTTATTAACAAATTGATTAAAAAAAAAATTGTTCAACATATTTTCCGAAAAGCCACATTTTTTAAATAAAAAAAGATGATTCTTTCATCTTTCTGAATACGTATGAATTTTTTTTTAATTTTTAAATTCCTTTTTAATTTTTTTCTTTTCTATATAGAAAAAATATGTAAAAAAACGCAAAATTCAAAGTAAAGTAAAAAATCGGAAAAAATGGATACGTATTCAGATAAATGAACGAGTCATTTACATTTTTTAAAAAGTGGGTTTTCGGGAAATTTGTTGAACAATTTTTTTTAATGAATTTGTTAATAACATTTTAGAATAATAATTATTCAAAATTAATCTTTTATATGCGTGGATTTTTTCAGATTTTTATACCATCGAAGAAGTGTTTGCAATTCTCTCTCAATTTTCTCGAACTTATGCGAAATGAATACTAGGCGCAAGGACCACCTTAAGTTAAATCTCAAGATCAAGAGTCGCGGTAGCGACTCGACGCCATCGAACTTACGGTGCATCTATTCGAATAAGCACATATTTACTTACGCTGTTCGTTGCGAGAGTAAACAAAAAATACACTCGAAGTTTGGTAATGCTTTCGAACGTTGGATACGAGGGATATATATCTATTGAGATATGCATCAACATGAACTAACCGAATGAATATAACAAGTGCAAGACAAAAATAGACCAAAGATGCCATAGTTTAGGTACACGTGATGGTATAGTGCATTATTAGTGTTTGTTTATTTGTTTACAATTTCCAGCTTTTTAGCTCTATATATTTTTTCAGAAAGCTCTTCGATATTATCAGGAGGTAAAGACCCGTTCCTAGTGCGACCCTGACTAAAGTCTCATACGTAATGCAGCGCTTTATCCCATATGACAATCTACTTTGTCTATCGACGCGCATGTTCTGGTCACGTGCCCATATGTCTCTATATTATAACAAGATCTCGCCGCTGCCGCCGCCGCCGCCGTGTCAAGAATCGAGGGACTTAGAAAAATTTCAGGTGTCTTTCCCATACTTCCCGGGAGTCATTCCCATACTTCCCGGGAGTCATTCCCATACTTCCTAGAGGTCTTTCCATACTTCCCGGGAGTCTTTCCCATACTTCCTGGAGGTCTTTCCCATACTTCCTAGGGATCTTTCCCATACTTCCCAGGGTTCTTTCCCATACTTCCCGGGAGTCTTTCCGATACTTCCTGGAGGTCTTGCCCATACGTCCCAGGGGTCTTTCCCATACTTCCCGGGAGTCTTTCCCATAGTTCGTGGAGGTCGTTCCCATACTTCCCGGTAGTCTTTCCGATACTTCCTGGAAGTCATTCTGATACTTCCTGGAGGGCTTTCCCATACTTCCCAGGGGTCTTTCCCATCCCGTGCAGAAATTAGTTCGGGCAGCCGCGATTAAATAAGGGGCCTTTTTAGGTATAAACGTGGCATCCACAATAGGGAATCTACTCTAGAACCCTACTAGGCTCAACAGAGGCTGCCACGACAAACTTCGGGACATAATCAGGCTTAAATGTGGAACCCTCACTAGGGTCGCCCATATTGAGCCTCTAAAGGCTCCGTACTTCAAGCGTGACTAGCCTAGTAGGGCTCCTAATAGAACTGGGGCAAACTAGAAAGGGCCAAGTTGGAGCCCCAATTATATTTCTGCACGGGATACTTCCCGGAAGTCTTTCCCATATATCTTTATATATTTGGGGGAGGGGGGGGGGGGGCACTTTTTTGGGGCAGATTGCGAGCGCGCGTAGCGCGCGACCCTCAATAAAATCCTAGTCTCATATATTATGCAAAAAGTATGTTTTCCTTTTTTTTATGTTACGGAGAAATAACTGAGTAGTGGTCGCCGATATGCGAACACAATGTAGTGGAATTCTCAGCTTTTGTGTTAGTATTTGGGCGATTTGTTTGCGTTTGCGTAAATGATGAAAATTCCACTTCTGGTTTTTTTTATCACAGCTCTGGAAATATTATTAAGCTGTGTATTTTCTATAAGATATAATTATTCTTGCATTTTTTGTTTGTTTGTGGGATCAGATTGAAACACTTTAGCATTGATATGATCAGAATTGAAAAGGGTAATTACATGAAATGTTTATAGTATCGTTAATTATTGAGAAAAATTAATATTCTGCTAGATAAAAATAATTCTAGTGACGTTCAAAGTGGACAGAACGAGGAAATTGTAATGGCGAGTTATTTTTTCACAGTTGTGTGGCTGCAAGTAGTTTCAATCTCGAATGCTTGAAAAAAAGTCATCGGTAAAAAAGGGTAAAGAATATTTGAAATAAACCTAACAGTGTTGATTCTACCTCTGATAAATCGAGACATCGACAATGTGGGAAGAAAAAGTAAATATTGTGCTTGTGAGTGTCACTAATTTTATAAATTTAGCATGATCGCAAAAAGTATTCATAATTTTTTCAAAAGTTGTTTAAAGTATTACGAACATTCATAAATTATTTCAGAATTTTAGCACCTACCATTTGCCCAAAATTTAATAACGATTTTTTTATTAATTTTTTTTCAATTCTCTGTATATTGAAAATTACCGATCGTACAAAAAATTTGTTTCTGTATAAAATTTCAGTTTTTGAATGTGCTTATTGATAAAAATTTTTCCATAGAAGTCCAAAAAAAATTTCCGCCATTTTTTGACAAAATAAGGTAATAATAATAATTTCGCTGATTACGAAAATGCCAATTTTTTTATCTATGACAAACTAATTTCCAGGGAAAAGCACAACAAATAAAAAAAGGTGAATTGATTGAATAAAATATCTTTTAAAAAATGTCTTTTCATTGAAATTTTAGATATAGTCAACTATCTATTTTTTTGTCGTACAATCAATAAAGTGTTTTACTCAAACTATTTTTCCTGGAAATCAATAGCACATTGAATATGACATTGGATATTCTCCAAATCCATTTGAAGCTTCAAAGCCGCATAAAAAAAATTACTCAGAAAAAACGATACGAATTCGAGGCAAACTACGATATATAGGGAAACTATGAGGTAAGAAAATTATAGGTCACTAAGCATGAAGTAAGTCCGATAATGTTTAGTGATCGCCTTGGATTATGTCGTATTTTACTACTTTTCCAGTTAAAAAGTGATACGTGAAAAAATGTAGGTAAGTTTAAATATTTTATATTCAATTGTATAATAATACATAACTTTTCATAGCTTTTATTCAATTCCGGCGTTGCTTGTAAAATTTAAAGGTGAGAATAAATATTTTATTTTTAATTGTATAATAATACATAATTTTTCATAGCATTTATTTAATTTAGGCGTTGCTTATAAAAATTAGAGATGAGAAGACATATTTTATATTCAATTATACAATAATAGATAATTTTTCATAGCATTTATTTAATATAGGCGATGCTTGTAAAAATTAAAGGTGAGAGAAAATATTTTATATTCAATTATATAATAATACATAATTTTTCATAGCATTTATTTAATTTAGGCGTTCCTTATAAAAATTAATGGTGAGAGTAAATATTTTATATTCAATTGTATAATAACACACAATTTTTCATCGGATTTTCTAAATTTTGAAGTGGCTTGTAAAAATTAAATTTTCAATATTTGTACAAGTGCAAATATTACAGTCCAAGCTTATGAATTAAATGAGTGAAAATTAATTATCTCTTTCTGAATTTGTAATTCATATGGATAGATGAAAATTTCCAAGTTATGGTTGATGTTTACCTATTATGAATATTGTTGAACTTTCTATTTGTCTTTGAACACATTTGAGCACGTTTGCACTTTTGATCACATCTCTTGAGGTAGGAATATATTTTTTCAAAGATGAGAACGACGATGGCAAGAATTATGCCTCCTGCCAAAACTGTCAAAACTGTGCAACACCCCAAAGACTGGCAACATCGTAAGTCGTTTTCATTGGATTCTCTATGTGAATATATTTTGCTTTCATACGATTTAACAAGCCGTTGTCCTGAAAACGCTGAAAACTGATTAAAAAACCATGGTGCGGTGCAAAAAAAAATTATTAAAAGCAATTATAAGCTAAGAATCTTGATCTTACTGATAATTCACCCCGTGAAGAAAAATATTAGGGTTGTCCTAAGATAACTTAGGGCCCTGTCGGGCTTTAATGTGAACACCATAAAAGGGAGTTCCATATCACTTCCAATTAGGGACCTACTAAGGAAACTGTAGGGTTTCATGCTGATATTTAATGGGGTTATATTAGGGCAATTAATTAAGGACCCAGTCAGGCTTAATCATGGCACCAAGTAAATAAATCAATAATAATTTCGCCACCTAAGGGTCTCATGAGGGAATTCTAGGATTCCATGGCGGAGTTCAATAACGGCTTGATAGGGTAATTACTTAAGGGCCCAGTCAGGTTTCATCATGATACCAAGTAAACTAATTAATCATAATTCTGCCAAATAAGGATCTCATAAGGCCATGGTGAAGTTTAATAAGGCCTTGATAAGTTTATTAATTAAAGGCCCAGTCAGGCTTAACCATGGCATAAAGTAAACAAATCAATAATAAATTTGCCAGATGAGGATCTTGTATGGCAATCCGAGGTTTCCATGGCAAAATTGGTGGTCACCTATCCAACTAACGACCGTCAAAGTCAGCCAGGTGGTCTCCCATTCTAATACTGCCCCTCAGGTCGGTCAGACAGTCACGCAACCTAGATACAAACAAACTAATTCGCACAAACGATAAAACAAGCAATTTTGTGGAATATAATTATAGATGACAACAACGATACAATGTACCCTATTCGATATAACCAATTTCTGTAAAAAAATAACTGAATGTGCTTTTATTTTTACACATCAGACGCAGTCATGTTAATCTATCAAGTTCTGACTATATTACATTAATTTTATTTCATATTTCATATTACAGTCATTCAAATAGACAAAAAAAATTGCATATTCATATGATTTGAATGGCCAGGAGAGTTAAGGCGGAGCGCAACTACACCATCCGGATTAATATGTACCATCGTGTAGAGAAAGACGAAATATCTAATTAAAAGTGCAGCATTACTCAACTAAATGAGAACAAATATATATTTCTAAATTAAATTTCTTTATTATTTTAGTAAGGACTTAATAGGGCAGCCTTAAAAGGTCCTCATTATTTTGCCTTTAAAGACCCCTAACATTTAGCCTTTAAAGGTCCCGAAGAAAAAAGCGTGACCATCATTAGCGAAACCCTATGAGGCTTCCACATAAGGCCCCTAAGAGAATTAGGGAATATTAATCGGGGCCTTGGAAGAACCCTGATAAGATTTCTTCACGGTATACGGCGCCATTATATTGACTGTCATTGCCAAGTTATCCACTCGTTCTGTTTCAATTGACACTATTTTGCACGTTATATATTTATTCATAATTTTTTTCACCGCCGAATTCCTGTAAAATGCATCTCTTTCTTTGCAGACCTATTTTCGTATGACATTTTTAATTAACTAGTATTTTTTTAAAATGTATACTGCTACAAGGAAATAATTGGTAAAAATATTTGTACATACTTGGTCGAATCCTGTTTCGAAAGTTTTTGGCAAATTCTTCCATGGTTTCATCATTTTGTGTGCAACTCCGAAAATTCGAACGCCGAAAACTCAAGAACCGTTTTGTATATCGAGCTCAAATTTGGCACACAAGTGTACCAGCAAACCCTCTTCGACTGTAGTAATTTTCGACAAAATATGTGCGGAAATTACGATGTTATGCCGTTTTGAATTTTTTGAAAAAAGGAGGTCAGCGCTCTAACCTTCGTAACATTTAGTCAATTTTGCTAAATACTTAGTTACAAGAGCAGATGCACTCAATGTTGTTTGGTATTGAAATTGGCTCGAATCGGTAAAGTGGTTCAGATTTTATGAAATATTGAACTTAAAAACAAATTGAAACTATCGCTCTATTGTAACTTTTGCAAAACTTGAGATAGCGAATTCAAATTTTGTATATAAATGAATCAATATTCAGCCATTATATATGTATAATTTCGTGACAAACAGTATGAAATTTGTGATTTTATGGAATGTTGAATTATTTTTAAATATATACATTATCACATTTAATTTCGGAAACGCTCTAATAATAATGAAATAACAGAATAACAAAATAGAAAAATAGCATACTTCCACGGCACGTTTGTCTATCCGAGTAAACATGTAAAATTTTGATGCAAACCTGATGGTGAAATCTGGAAACTGCAAAATGGAGGTGGAAAGATTAATATTGCGGAAATTATGAATATATATTCACGAATCGATGACATCATGGCAGTTAATTTTTATTATTAATATTCCAACCATTTTTTGTTGAATTACACATTTTTGCAATAGTTTAACTTAAATTGGAAATTTTTGACATAATTTAGGTTAAATTACACATTTTCGCAATAGTATAACTTAAATTGGAAATTCTCGACACAATTTAGATTAAATTACAAATTTTCGCAATAGTTTAACTTAATTTGCAAATTTTTGATAAACTTTTAGTTATATTACAAATTTTCGCAACACTTGAACTTAAATTCCTAATTTTTGACAAAATTTAAGTTACATTACAAATTTTCGCAACAGTCTAACTTAAATCGTAGAATATTACGCAAGCAGGATTTTACGCCTGTAGAATATTACAATATGCTCATTTAGAGAAAATTCGATGTAGGATATTAAAAATGTAGGAAATTGCACATGTAGGATTTTACATCTGTGCCGGTTTTCTGTAGGATATTACAGATGTAGGATTAGACGTTGTAGGTTCAAGACCTCCTCGCTTTATAAAGTATGAAAAATAATGAGAAAGCAATATGCAAGATTCTACTTTGCATCCTTGTTTTATATCAATTTGAAAAAAAATAAATTTAGGGAGATTTAAGTTGTTAAGAATTAATAAATAATAATTTAAATTTCTATATAATCCGAAACTTTCTACCGACCTCCGCTAACCCATGTAGAAATCAGTCTGGGAATCCCAGTTTGAGACTCGATCCTGGCCGGGATTGGTTCGGGTTACCTTAAATGGGTTATCCAACTTGGCATCCGAATGGATCCCGAATAGATTTCCGCTTCCGCACTGGATGAGAGTTAATCATAGATCAGGATTTGCCTGAGTTACTCTAAAAGCGACATCCCACTGAAATCGGAATGGATTCCAGATCGTATCCCAGTTCTCAACGGCGGGCAGTATTACCGTGCATTGGGATTTGTTAAGATTGACCTAAGATGAACCCAACTTGGATTTTGAATAGATCCTGGTTCGTCTTCTTGTTAATAAACGATTTGCGCGAAACTAATTTTACTATACACTTGCACGGAAAGAAAAAAGTGGTTCTGGCTACCAATTCCAGCACATGTTGTGCCGCGTGTTAGTTACTGAAATTAAATCGGAATCGTAGTCTCAACTTTTTTCGATTGGTAGCAAAAATAGTACGTATGACCAACACCTTGGTTCCTGCAACTACCACGGCTGCTATCCAATCCAAATGATTCGTTACGCCAACCAACCGGTGACTTGAGGTTATGATCTCAGCTGGTCATTTTTACCAAAGAATATGGATATGCCTAGAAGAACACTTCTTATGGACGGCTTGAAGCAAAACTTTCTGCGTATAAATCTACCGCAGGATGGCACCACGGTAGACCGATCAATTAACTCCGCCTACTAGGCGGACAGTTGGGACTGAAGGCTGTCTGTAGGATGAAGGTAGGGGAATTTCCCCACCTTCCTTCATATTTAGCGGAACGTCGTGCGTTCGAATCCCAGTAATAACAATTTTCTTTTTTTCTTGCTATTGCTACATTATAATTTAATACATTTATATCGTAACTTAATCTAGTGAAAAGTGATATCCGGTAAAAATTATATATTTTATCAACAATTAGTTTCCACAATTTATATAGAACTTGTCTAGAATGTATTGTACGAGAATTTCGTTGGTGTTGCAGGTAGAACGCTGGACTCGGAAGATGTAGTTTTGGGTTCAAAACTCCGGGTTTTTTTTTTTTTTTTTTTTTTCTTCCTGAATGTTAATTACAATCGCTTGTCAATGTCTAGTATGTATGTTATTCTTTCCATATCCGGGATATTAATTGGTGATATTAATTAACATACAGGGGGGAAAAAATGGTGTTTTGAACTCAAATCTACACTTTACGGAGCCAGCGTCTTTTTCGCTACACCAACTCGATTCTCGTATACTATCTTCTAGACAAGTTCTATATAAATTGTGGAAACTGATTGTTGATGAAATATGTAATTTTTACCGGATATCACTTTCATTAAAAAATCACTTTCGGATGGGAAAAAAACCATGGAGCAGAACGGGAGCGAGAGAGTCAGCACGATCACCCCGACTCGCTGAACAGAATGGGAGCGAGAGAGTCAGGATGATCACCCCGACTCGCTGAAAAGAACGGGAGCGAGAGAGTCAAGATGATCACCCCGACTCGCTAAAAAGAATGGGAGCGAGAGAGTCAGCATGATCACCCCGACTCGCCAAACAGAACGAGAGCGAGAGAGTCGGCATGATCACCCCAACTCGCTAAACAGAACGAGAGCGAGAGAGTCAGCATGATCACCCCGACTCGCTAAACAGAACGAGAGCGAGAGAGTCAGCATGATCACCCCGACTCGCTAAACATAACGGGAGCGAGAGAGACAGAATCACCCCAACTTTTAAACGAATAGCAGCGCAGGAAGCATGATGCAAGGCGGAGCCAAGCCTGTTGCCGAGGTGTAAGCTTGTGTGTTTCTGTACGTGAGCTACACGTACAGCACACAGCTATACAACGCTACTAGCGACATCCTAGCAGCTGGGGTGAAAGCTTGTCCGAGCACCCCAACTTTTCTGGCTTCAACGAAAGTACGGGAAGTGTTCTTCTAGGCATATCCATATTCTTTGGTGTGACTGACTGAAGACACCTCCGACCAATGACAGCACGAATAAAACGATGACAGAGACTGCGATATTTTCGATATTTTCGAGATATCTCGAGCCACCAACTTTTTAAAAGAGGATTCTTTCATAGTTTATTACTTCGTGCTACACTTGTGGGCATTTGTTTTTCTTGAGTTTCTCGATTCGTTTATTTTTTTCACAATAAGAAATAATCGCAATGACAAATTATCACGCGAATCATCCACTTATACTGACTTCTTAGGTTCCTTAGGGCGTTAGTTAGGTTGGCGTTCGTTTCTTTAGAGAGTTAGTTAGTTTGGTATTTTCCTTGTATTTGTTCTTTAGGCTCGTTAGGTTAGTTGTGGTTCTTTAGGTTAGGATATTTTGTTATTCTGATGTTTTGTCCGTGATATTTTGTCGTGTTATATAACGTCATGGAACTATAATTCATATGGGCTAGTGTACGGTGGGAAAGTAATGGTAATTTATATTTGAAATTGTGGTTTATTTGAAGTTTTTTTTGCCGGTAGTTGTTTTTGTTGTGGTGTTTTTGGATCGAGTTATTTGTGTATGAAGTTATTCTTGCAAGGAGTTTTTTTCGTCCAGGTTTTTTTGTCGAAAGTTGTTTTTTCGAAGTTATTTAGACATGGACCCATAGGCCTCAGGCGTATCTCGCTCTAGCGGCCGCTGAGTGCGTAACATGATGATCAGCTGTTCTTAGTTCGGCGCACATTGGTCCGATTTTCCAAATTCCGCCCTGTCCGCCATATTTCCTTGGAGATTAGAAAATCGGACCAATGTGCGCACGAACTTCTTAGTTCGTTCAGCTGATCATCTTGTTGTGCACTCGGCGGCCGCTAGAGCGAGATACGCCTGAGGCCTATTTCGATTGGTTGTCGGGACCAATAAATCAGTTTTTACAACTACTTTTTTCTTTCCGTGTGGCGCAGTAAAATGTTGTACAATACGCATTCCAACATTTTTTCCTCAACTCATGTGATTGCAACACCAGTCATAAAAAGTTTTACCGCACTTATATTGTAATATACTACCCTCTGAGAATTCGGGGGGAAAAGTGAAAGAGCAGGGATCACTATGGAAGTTGGAAGAATATATATTTAACTATCCTACCGCATCAGACAAAATGAACTTGCGCAAACTTCGTCAAAATTGTTCCTCAACTATCGTAACGTGTCCCATAAATTTTATTAAACAAAAAATAGTAAAGCTATCACTGAAAATGAGTCAAGGCGGAAGTATGAAAGTCTTCACTGTATCGCGTCCACTTTACTAATTATTTGCCTTCCATGCAATATATCCGATAAGTATTAGAAATTGTCATGTTTTGAAACGCATTTCCGTAAGTTTGGTATAATGCGGACTTGTAGATAACATATTAAATACTGGTACACAGGCCCATATATTTCATCATCCTCCACGACTGGGGTGGTTGTCATCCAACATTTTATTACACTTTTTGTTATTATTGGAATTTAGAATAAAATTACAGATTGTAAGTAATTTATGCATTCTTTTATTTAAAATAATTCTAGCTGGAATTAGCTTAGTATTCCCATCTGTCGACAAGGATCCAGCTGGATCCAGCCTAGTATGCCCATTTTACGGCTCGAATCCAGTCAGCCATCAGATCGGATCCCAGTTCGAGATCCCGATTGGAATCCAGTTTCTGCGCGTTACATCCCATGTCTGGAATCCGATCCGATGACCGACAGGAATCCGACTGTAAGATGGGAAGCCCAGGCAGGATACAACTGGATCCCTGCCGAAATTTCTGCATGGGAAAAGATGTATCTAATATCCCTGAATATTGTGTCGTTTAACTTCAAAACTTGGGTTTGGTAACATACACAGATATTCACATACGTACGGGCATTTTTTCTAAACCAGTTTTCTGGTTTAGTCATAAAAATAAAGCTTACTCTATTATATAATATATAATTTGTCATAAAAATAAAGCTTACTCTATTAGGAAGCAAACTTGTTGTAAACTTGTATTTCGAAATCATATTTTTTGAAAATCACTTTTTTTTAGGTACACAATAAAAACTAAATTTCAAATCTCCGTACGTACAACGAAAATCACGTCTGAAAGAGAAAAGGAAGAATCAACGATGCAGCGACTTTACCAGACACAGAAGTTGCTCTTCATCTCATCTCGACTTCTCTCATTTCACAGGGTCACCAAGCCTGCACGTAGAAAAGTTATAAATAGCACTAAAAAATCGTTCGTTATAATGATCTAATTCTATTTTTGTCATAATCATAACAGCAGGAAACTTGTTGTTGACAGAAAATTAATGACATTAATTTTGCTTCCTCATAGAGGAAGTTTGTTTTCATGAAAAAAAAAGAAAATTTCGAGATTTTTATGTCACGACACTCAGAATGATCCAAAACGTCGAGAAAAGTAATCTAGAAATAATGTCCGTATGTATGTGTGTGTGTATGTATCCAACTTCGAAAATTCAAACGCCGATAGCTCAAGAACCACTTTTGCTATCGAGCTCAAATTTGGCACACAACTAGAGCAGAAGGCCCTCTTTAATTGTTGCAATTATCGACTGAATGTATGCAAAAATTTTGATTTCGTAGCTTTTTTAATTTTGAAAAAGGGCGTGGTCGCTCTAACTTTCGTAAGAATTAGTATATCATGCTAAATAGTTCTCCATAAGAGCATTTGGACTTGATGTTATATGGTATTCAATTTGGCTGGAACCGGTAGAGTGGTTCAGATTTTATGGAATTTTGAATAATTGAAAAAATTAACGGTATCGCATTAACTGCGGATGAACATGAGATATCAATCACAAAATTAAATATGTGAACGAATTAATATGCAGCTATGATAGATATGTAATTTAGTGATGAACGGAAAATATTTTGATTTTATGAAATTTCGGATTATCAACAATCTAACTTTATCGCATTAACTTTTGCAAAACTTAAGATATCAAGCCCAAATTTGGTATGTAAACGAAATCATATTCAGTCATTATAGGTATATAATTAAGTGACGAAACGTAAGCAACTATGATTTTACGGAATTTCGAATTATTTCAAATATTAACTTTATCGCGTTAACTTTTAACAAACTTGATATGACGCCCAAATTCAATATGTGAACAAAATAATACTCAGCCTTGATTTTTTTCTTGTCAAGATATCGCATTTTGACCTTCGCTATTGTTCCCAAGTCGCATATTGCACCTCAGAAAACACCAATTTCAAACATTTTTATTGTGATTAAAAAAAAAAATACTTTTGTCCATTTCTGATCAGTTTTTGGTCAGTTAGATGCAATTAACTATATAATATATTTTTGTTTCCGATAATTTGACATTTCGTTGTTCTAATTATGCCGAAGACTAACGAAATAAAAATTGTTTATTGCAAGATAATTATTAAATTTCAGCTTTTACCCATTATCGTGACTTACATTTACGTGATTCGTTTTGTGATCCTTGGTAAAGCAATTACCGAACGTATCATTACTGTTTTGGACGATCGTTCGTAATTTTTTAACTGAAAATCTTGCTTTTTCACAAACGATCGACGACCTGTAGTTTCTTATTTTTCGAGAATTTGCAAAATGCTTTCTCGTAAGCATTTTCTTCCTAAGGGAGTAATAAATTTTTTCACAAATAAGCGTGATTAATGCAAGTATTATGCCACCCGTTAAGGTAGCTAACACTGGCGTTACACTTTCAAGATTCGCTTCAATAAAATTCGGACGCTTCGAAATTTTCTTTGTGTAATATTTGTTTCTTAGACGATCCAATATGCCCATCTCTGAAAAACGTTGGATACTAAATTGGAAATAAATAACATCATGAAAATAAATTTAATATTTAATTTACCTTTGGCTCCCTTAAGATTACAAGATTTATGTGAAATCACAATATAATTTAATGTGTTAATTAATATTTTTATAATTTTTAGGAGAATTGTTACATTTCGTTTATAAAATTAATTAAACGAACTTAAGTAAACTTACTGATAATTTATGACGTTCCTGTATTGACTGCCAGCTGGCATTATCATTGCCATACCACTGGTATGACCGTCAGGGATTCCCACTACTTTGCACTTGATATTTACGTATAGCAATTTCGACAAGTTATTTGTGTAAAGGCCCACTTTCTGTTTGCATACCTGAAGATTATGGCAAATTCACATTTAGTAACTTGTCGCTATTGATTATAAATAACCCTCCACAAAAATACGACCTATTCTCCGTCGGTTCAGCCAGTGTATATTTTTTTTAAACTTTTTTATCGACCAAATATTGTTTAGCCAATTTTTCTATGGTTTCCATATATACCACTGTATTTTATATAATATTATAGTATATTATGCGACAAATGCGCGAAGTAGGTGATTCGAAACGAGTCCGAGTTGAAAATAATTTTCAAATTAATAAAAAATTTGAATATACTTTGAATGTATGTCCGATATATAAACAGCAGAAACGTTTCTATGTATTGCAAAATTTTATTTGTGTTACATACTTGATCCCATCCGGCTGCAATAGTTACAGGAAGGTCTTTCAGGGGTTTCAGCAATGCCATCATTTTTTTAAACACTGGATCTTTTGCATTCTACAAATGCTCCAAAATTAGGTATTAAATAAATATATAAGATCATGAAATGCTTTTTGTCGTTGATTCGAATTTAATGACGTGCCACAACTTACCGCCAACATATCATACTGGGTGTGGTCCTTATAAACGATGACTTTGTAAGAACCGTCATTGACAAAACCTCTTAAACTTGAAAAAGCCAAACCGGAAGATGTTACAGTGAAAAAACTGGTCAGTATAGCTGAATAAGCAGCGGAAACGACCAATGCTGAACCGAATATCGAAAGATACGTTATTCTCAACGACATTGACACAGGAAGATCTGTAATGTCGTCAATAATAATAATAATAATAATAATAATAATAATAATAATCATCATCATCATCATCATCATCATCAACATCATTAGATACAAGAAGCACTGAGAGAAAATTATGGTTTTAGTAACTATAAAGCGGCAACTATTAATTTTTTAATAGTTGCTGTAACTATCATATAGTTACTAACTACCAAATAGTTACCATAATTATGCAAATAATTGCATGGACTAAAAATTAATAGTTGTCACTTTATTTCTCTAGATGAGATTTTTTTTTCAATATACGACGATCAGCTGTAAATAACTTACCACATAAACCCTGTTGACAGAAAATTCCCCAGACGTAAACATAATTTTCAACGACAAGAAATAGTAACGATTTGGCGCCACCACGAATTTTTATCACGGTTAGCAATATCGTAGCAGTGATTATTAGAAAAATGATTGCCATCCAAACTTTTATTGTGAATGCCTATGCAAATTAAAGAAGTTTAATACAACTCGTATACGTCAATTAAAACATGTTAATTGGTTGTACATCTTTTTAGATAAGAAAAAATGAATTCTAAATAACGTAAAGGATACTAGAAACAAGTTCTCGTTAGTTACGCTATTCAAATGTTTATATAACAGTTTCTATGTAGACTTTGTGTTCACGTATTATCTATCTCTATATGCTCAAAGTACTAAAATCGCGTAAAAGAAAGTTTTCAATAAACGGATAAATCACCAATATTCTACAGAAAACCTGATAGTAAGAAGACCAATGCACGTCCGATCTATCCGAGTCTTTGATGTACAGTTGACCTCGTGTTAGTATTATGGGAAGCGAATAATCAACGACTTCGAGTCTCTGCTTCGTTACGGTAACATCGGCAACCCCAAGATCGACATTTCCTCGTATTACTTCACCGATAATACCAGTCCAATGTTTGTCTTTTTTGCTCCAGATACCATATCCAGAATTTCTTATCGTCTCCATGATTGTGAAGTTCATGGCTAGTTTGAGTTCTTGCAGTATGTCACCGAATAAACCGGTAATTCTGTTACCATCTTCACGGATATTAGGCGAATTCTTCAAAACGTCAACAATGAACCCAGAAAAAAGATTAAGTAATATTAACAAAAATTATCTAATTAACGTTTGATTATTTCCATCAAAGAACATTTGCTTTCCCTGGTACAAATATGTATTCCATTCATTTTTTCAGTTTCTTTATTCTGAACATATTTATTTATTCAAAGGACTCTGGAAAAATATTCTATTTATTGCTACTAAATACTTTATTAATCCGGAAAAAAGATCTAGTTAAAACGACTAAATACATGTATTGGATATTTTTTTATTAAAATCATTTAGAACTCTCTTTTAATCCAAAATGTATTTATTTTTAATCATTGGACATTATTTCTCTGTAATAAATTAACTGAATTTATTAACTGAGGTTATTTAAATGTATGTTTGTTGAATCGAAAAAAAAGTATTTGACTTAAATATATTTTTCTCCAACACGAATAAAAGTACATTTCACTATAGCATCTTTTTTCTACGAACTAATCAAGATATATTACAATCAAATAGATATTTCTTAGGTTTAAATATATTTACTACTCAATAAGTATATCACTTAAAAATTTATTAAATTATTCGACGTGAATACAAGTTTATTAGGTCGACATTCAAATAAGAAAATAGATTTTAGTCCCGTTAATTATATTTTTTTCTGGTTTGATAAAACTTTGTCATGCCAATATTTGAACTCAAGTACGAAATACAATGTAAAATTTTGTCTCAAGTACAAACTTCAGGCTGTAAATTTGAGCGAAAGAATTGGTAGAATAAAAATTTAAAAACTCACCGTGACAATACCTATTCGAATTTGCGCTCCTTTGAGGTCATGTCGCCTAACATACAATCCATCAAATTTGAGAAATGTCAATTGGTTGTCCGTTGTCCATATTGCAAAATCGGAAATTTCCGTGCGATTTTTATCAACGGCCCACCATTCTTTCAAAATAGGATTGTCGCAGCACATAACCAACATTTCCGTATCAAATCGTAGACCAAAACCATTTCCCCTTGGATATTTGCAATATGCGCAGAATTCTGTGCCGTATTCATTGGTGAATATCACCAGCCAAATCGGATACGATATGTTCGTCATTCGCGTGTTTTCATGAAATTCAACGACGTCGCTCAACGAACGCAACAAAATCACTACAAGCGGACGAACTATCTGTCTACGATACCAATTTATACGCTCGTCCAGTTTCTCAAAATTGATAAACAGCGTGAAAACGTGTTTTCGCGAGAAATCACGAGACAACGAATGCGCCAACGTGTAATCTTCTAAATCTGCCCAAAAAAAGTACACTTCGGTCTTTAAACAAGAATTTTCCATTCGTATTTACGAATTTATTGATTTACCAGAAATAAACTAAAAAAAAGACTGGAAATTAAAAATTCAGTCAAATTTCGGCAAACGCTGATTTTTAATCTGCTAATTAATCTTTTCAGTACGTTTAATGTGCATGATTTGTTCAGATTTTTATGCCATAGATTAATTCTGCATAATAATTATTCTAAAATGTTATTAACAAATCGATGAAAAAAAAATTCTTCAACAAATTTTCCGAAAAGCCACATTCCTTAAATTAAAAAAAAATTATTCTTTCATCTTTCTGAATACATATGAATTTTTTTTAGATTTTTAAATTCACGTTGAATTTTTTTCTTTTACACATAGACAAAATATGTAAAAGAACGCAAAATTCAAAGTAAATTAAAAAATCGGAAGAAATGCATACGTATTCAGAAAAGTGAATGAAACATTTTCATTTTTAAAAAAGTGGGTTTTCGGGAAAGTTGTTGAACATTTTTTTTATCAATTTGTTAATAACATTTTAGAGTAATAATTATTCTAAATTAATCATTAATATTCATGGATTTTTAAAGATTTTTATACCATCGAAGAAGAATTTTCTCGAACTTATGCGAAATGAATACCAGGCGCAAGGACTACCTTAAGTTTAATCTCAAGATCGAACTTTCGGTGCATCTGATTATTTTTTTTCCTTGATCTATTCGAATAAGCACATATTTACTTACGCCGTTCGTTGCGAGAGTAAACAAAAAATACACTCGAAGCTTGGTAGTGCTTTCGAACGTTGGATACAAGGGATATATATCTATTGAGATATGCATCAACATGAACTAACCGAGTGAACATAACAAGGGCAAGACAAAAATAGACCAAAGATGCCATAGTTTAGGTACACGTGATGGTATAATGCATTATTAGTGTTTGTCTATTTTTTTTACAATTTCTAGCTTCTTAGCGCTATATATTTTTTCTGAAAGCTCTTCTATATTATCAGGAGGTAAAGAGCCGTTCCTAGTGCAAGCCTGACTAAAGTCTCATACGTAACGCAGCGGTTTATCCTATATGACAATCTACTTTGTCTATCGACGCGCATGTTCTGGTCACGTGCCCATATCTCCCTATATTATAAAAAGATCTCGCCGCCGCCGCCGCCGTGTCAAGAATCGAGGGACTTAGAAACATGCAGTCCTCCACCGTTCAGTTCTACACACACCTTTTCCTACACAACTCGTTTGCACACACTGTCTATCCGACACATCCCGATCCTACACCTTCCGATCCGAAACAATTCTTTTCTCCACATATTCCATCCTACACCGCCCTTTTCCTCCAGACTTCGATTATACACACTCTATTTCCTATACATCCCGATCCTACACCTTCCGATCCGACACCTCACATTTCTCCACATATTCGATCCTTCACCGCCCTTTTCCTCCATACTTCGATTCTACACACTCTCTTTCCTACACATCCCGATCCGACACCTTCCTCCACATTCAGATTGTACACATGGCCGTGGTCGATAACAATTTACCAAAGATCTTTCGTTGGTAAGATAGAGATCTATGCAGTTTTACTTCTGCGTAGAGGTTCGTGGGTGGTGGAAAAGGGCGGTGTAGGATCGAATATGTGGAGGGATGTGAGGTACCGGATCGGAAGGTGAAGGATCGGGATGTGTAGGAAAGAGAGCGTGTATAATCGAAGTGTGGAGGAAAAGGGCCATGTAGAATCGAATATGTGGAGGAAAGAATTGTGTCGGATCGGGATGTGTCCGATAGACAGTGTGTGCAAACGAGTTATGTAGGAAAAGATGTGTGTAGAACTGAACGGTGGATGTGGTGGAGAATCGGGATGTGGAGGATAGGTGGGCTCCCAAAAAATTTCTCCTGGAAGTATGAGGTCTTTCCTATACTTCCCGGGAGTCTTTCCAACACTTCCTGGAGGTCTTTCCCATACTTCCCGGGAGTCTTTCACATACTGCCCGGGAGTCTTTCTCGTACTTCCTGGAGGTCTTTCCCATACTTCCCGGGAGTCTTTCCCATACTTCCCAAGGGTCTTTCCCATACTTCCCAGGGGTCTCTCCCATACTTCCCAGGGGTCCTTCCCATACGTCCCGGGAGTCTTTCCCATACTTCCTGGAGGTCTTTCCCATATATATATATATATATATATATTTTTGGGTGGGAGGCACTTTTTTGGGGGAGATTGCGAGCGCGCGCAGCGCTCGGAATCTCTTGAAGTTTTTTTTTTGTGGAGTCAGATTGAAACACTTTTGTATTGATATGATCAGAATTGAAAAGGGTAATTACATGAAATGTTTATAGTATCGTTAATTATTGAGAAAAATTAATATTCTGCTGGATAATAATAATTCTAGTGACGTTCAAAGTGGACAGAACAAGGAAATTGTAATAGCGAGTTATTTTTTCACAGTTGTGTGACTGCAAGTAGTTTCAATCTCGAGTGCTTCCAGAAAGGTCATCAGTAAAAAAGGGTGAAGAATATTTAAAATAAACCGCGAGACTAACAGTGTTGATTCTACCTCTGACAAAACCAGACATCGACAATGTAGGAAGAACAAATAAATATTGTGCTTGTGAGTGTCACTAATTTTATAAATTTAGCATGATCGCAAAAAGTATTCATAATTTTTTCAAAAGTTGTTTAGGGTATTACGAACATTCATAAATTATTTCAGAATTTTAACACTTATCATTTTCCCAAAATTTATTAACGATTTTTTTTATTAATTTTTTTTCAATGCTCTGTATATTGAAAATTACTGATCGTACAATAAATTTGTTTCTGTATAAGATTACAGTTTTTGAATGTACTTATTGATAACAATTTTTCCATAGACGGACAAAAAAAATTTCCGCCATTTTTTGACAAAATAAGGTAATAATAATAATTTCGCTGATTACGAAAATGTCAATTGGTTAATCTGTGACTCAAACTAATTTCCAGGGAAAAGCATAACAAACAAAAAAGGATGGATTGATTGAATAAAATAATTTATAGATTATTCATGTCTTCATGGAAATTTTAGATACAGTCAACTATCTATTTTTTTGTCGTACAATCAATGAAGTATTTTACTCAAACCATTTTTCCTGGAAATCAATAGTACATTGCATATGACATTGGATATTCTACAAATCCATTTGAAGCTTTAAAGTAGCATAAAAAAATTACTCAGAAAAAACGATACGAATTCGAGGCAAACTACGATATATAGGGAAACTATGAGGTGAGAAAATTATAGGTCACTAAGCATGTCCGAGAATGTTTAGTGATGGCCTTGGATTACGTCATATTTTACTACTTTAACAGTAACGGAGTGATGCGAGAGGGTGATATATGGAACCAATATTTAAAGGTGATTCTGCCAAAAACTTCGGATTGTAATTCGCCGACCTTATACGACATCTCTCTGACACAGAAGTGACTTTAACTCAAAATTCGTAAAATCAAAATGGCGGATTTAATATGCCGGTCCAAAAAGCAAAACTGACTTTATTTGCATAAAATTTAGTTATTGCAAAAAGCATCTTTGTCCGCCACTTTGAATGCGATATATCGATTTTATGAATGATATTTTTAATTCGACGATTGCGAATTTGAATTTTGCATTCGTAAAGTTAAATGGCGGGCTCAATAATGTCGGCCGAAAATGAACAATCTTAGTTTTATTATGAATTTAAACTTCAAACTAATAACATCAACATGACGGACAAACAATATTTGGAAAATTTAAAATTCAAACAGTTGACTTGACTGACCTGACACTAGTATTCCGAGAATGCGAAAGTAAGGTTATGTTTTGAAAACAGCGTATTCGTGGCAGTGAACGCTGCGAGCATTGTCAATTCGAATACCGACGAACAATTTCGTTTCAAAAGATTATTTGGAACCAGACGTCATCATTTATTTCTACGGTAACAATCCATAAATATAATAGGTATGGAATATGATACCTCCCTGAATTCTACTTTTGAGTCGCACGGGATAAAGTAGGAAATAAGGCACTCGTAAGGCAAGCCTCATCAGCGCAATTTCACGGTTGCCTGATCTTACACCTAATACGGCGGCTCCGAATTGCGCCGGATCACGCCCTGTTCAGACTTCCCATAATAGGGCTAGCCGTGGCACTGCCTGATCGGGGCCAAGCAAGGCTTTCCATAATAGGGTTAGCCGTGGAATCGCCTGATCAGGGCCAAACAAGGCTTTCCATAATAGGGCTAGCCGTAGGATTTCCCAATCGGGGTCTGATCCTGATAAAGCAAGACCTGACTGATTTCTACCCGGGAGGGTTTCATGCCGATATTTAATGGGGCTACATTAGGGCAATTAATTAAGGACCCAGTCAGGCTTAATCATGACACCAAGTAAATAAATCAATAGTAATGTCACCACGTAAGGGCCTCATAAGGCAATTCTAGGTTGCCGCGGCGAAGTTTAATAAGGGCTTGATAGGGTAATCACTTAAGGGTCCAGTCAGGCTTATCGGAAGGTGTAGGATCGGGATGTGTCCGATAGACAGTGTATGCAAACGAGTTATGTAGGAAAAGATGTGTGTAGAACTGAACGGACTGGATGTGTCAGATCGATGTGGTGGAGAATCGGAATGTGGAGGATAGGTGGGCTCCCAAAAAATTTCTCCTGGAAGTATGGGGTCTTTCCCATACTTCCAGGGGTCTTACCCATACTTCCCGGGAGTCTTTCCCATACTTCCTGGAGGTTTTTCCCATACTTCCCGGGAGTATTTCACATACTTCCTGGAAGTCTTTCCCATACTTCCCAGGGGCCTTTCCCGTACATCCCAGGCGTTCTTCCCATACTTCCCGGGAGTTTTCCCCATACTTCCAGGAGGTCTTTCCCATACATATATATATATATATTTGGGTGGGAGGCACTTTTTTGGGGGAGATAAGGCACTCAGGAAATAAGGCACTCGTAAGGCAAGCCACATCAGCGCAATTTCACGGTTGCCTGATCTTACACCTAATACGGCGGCTCCGAATTGCGCCGGATCACGCCCTGTTCAGTCTTCCCATAATAGGGCTAGCCGTGGCACTGCCTGATCAGGGCCAAGCAAGGCTTTCCATAATAGGGTTAGTCGTGGCATCGCCTGATTAGGGCCAAACAAGGCTTTCCATAATAGGGCTAGCCGTAGGATTCCCCGATCGGGGCCTGATCCTGATAAGGCAAGCCCAGACAGATTTCTACCCGGGAGGGTTTCATGCCGATATTTAATGGGGCTATATTAGGGCAATTAATTAAGGACCCAGTCAGGCTTAATCATGACACCTAGTAAATAAATGAATAATAATTTCGCCACGTAAGGGCCTCATAAGGCAATTCTAGGTTGCCGCGGCGAAGTTTAATAAGGGCTTGATAGGGTAATCACTTAAGGGCCCAGTCAGGCTTAATCATGGCACCAAATAAACAATTCAATAATTGTTTGTGTGCGCCTGCCAGCCAAGCATCGCTCGAACGTTTCGCCAACTCTGGGTCATCGTCGAACTCTGATTGTTGGCTACCGACGAGTTGCCTTGATTCAGCCAATCGTCGGCCGTACTCGGAACGTTGGCTACCCGCACATGGGAAATGTACGTTTCGCGGCAATATCGGTTCAGTACTGGTGATCGACATTCCGTCAAAATAGTTAACTAAAGTAGGATTAAAATTAATAAAATAATAAAACTTATACCATTTTTCGTAATTGATAAACGAATATTAAGCAACTCCATCGTTTTTAATTTAAAAAGGCGAAATCATTGTGTATAACTCAATTTATTGAGTTAAATAATTTTCATTATTTTTCACTATTGTTTTATTTTTGCAATAAACTTCTAGAAACTGTTATACCATCATAACACCATTGAGAGTGCATACGGTATTAATGAAGTAATACAGACGAGTGATTTATATACGCAATTCGACACTATTTTCCTATCTATCAATTCGACACTATTTTCCAAGATGTGGATAACCGAGTGGGTAAAATCGTGGACTACTAATCCCAAGGTTGCAGGTTCGAGTCCCATCACCGCCGGAAAAATTTATTCTAGGATGTCCAAAAAAAAGTGGTGAAAAATTCATTAAAAAAACAGATTAGAATGATTAAAAAGTATTAGACGGCTGCGTAGATCGATAATTTATTTTTTTAAATTAATTTTTAATATTTTTTATTCGATGTCGGCTCAGCGTCGACACCCAGTACTGGGCGAACGTCGTTTCAAATGTCGCGACAATGTCGCGCCGACGTTCCCACGTCGGCCGGTATTGTCGTTCCGACCCTGGCCCGACTCGAAAACCGATTGCGGCCCGATGCTTAGGTGTAACGTTGGTCCGATGTTATCATCCCGGCGTTAATTGGCTTGGTTAACTGGACCGACGTTGGCGAACAGAGTCGGGCCGACTTTGTAACGTAGGCGATCGTCGTCGCGCCAACGTCCGCCCAGCTCTAAATCCGCACATGGGTAATTATAGATGACATCAACGATACAATGTACCCTATTTGATATAACCAATTACTGTAAAAAAATAACTGAATGTGCTTTTATTTTTACACATCAGATGTAGTCATGTTAATCTGTCAAGTTCTGACTATATTACATTAATTTTATTTCATATTTCATATTACAGTAATTCAAATAGACAAAAAAAATTGCATATTCATATGATTTGAATGGCCAAGAGAGCTAAGGTGCAGCGCAACTACACCATCCGGAGGGTTCTAGGTTTGATTCCCATCAATGTCAAAAAAAAATGTAATATGTTTTTTCAGCGATTAATATGTACCATCGTGTAGAGAAAGACGAAATATCTAATTAAAAGTGCAGCATTACTCAACTAAATAATAACAAATATATATTTTTCAATTAAATTTCTTTATTATTTTAGTAAGGACTTAATAGGGCAGCCTTAAAAGGTCCTCATTATTTTGCCTTTAAAGGCCCCTAACATTCAGTCTTTAAAGGTCCCGAAGAAAAAAACGTGACCATCATTTGCGAAACCCTATGAGGCTTCCACATAAGGCCCCTAAGAGAATTAGGAAATATTAATCGGGGCCTTAGAAGAACCCTGACAAGATTTCTTCACGGGAATCATGTCTGAACGAGAAAAGGAAGAATCAACGATGCAGCGGCTTTACCAGACACAGAAGTTGCTCTTCGTCTCGTCTCGACTTCTCTCAGTCCACAGGGTCACCAAGTCTGCACGTGGAAAAGTTATAAATAGCACTAAAAAATCGTTCATCGAGTGTTCTAATTTTCAACAATTGCCACGTTCGTTATAATGATCTGAACTAATTCTCTTTTGTCATAATCATAACAGGAGGAAACTTGTTGTTGACAGAAAGTTAATAATATTAATTTTGCTTCCTCATAGAAACCTTTGTTTTCATGAAAAAAAAATGTCGAGATTTTTATGTCAGGACACTCAAAATGGTCCAAAACGTCGAGAAAAGTGATCTAGAAAAAAAAATGTCCGTATGTATGTATGTGTGTGTGTGTTCGTGTGCATGTATCCAACTTCGAAAATTCAAACGCCGATAGCTCAAGAACCACTTTTGCTATCGAGCTCAAATTTGGCACACAACTAGAGCAGAAGGCCCTCATTAATTGTTGCAATTATCGCCTGAATGTATGCAAAAATTTAGATTTCGTAGCTTTTTTAATTTTGAAAAAGGGCGTGGTCGCTCTAACTTTCGTAAAAATTAGTATATCATGTTAAATAGTTTTTCATAAGAGCGTTTGGACTTGATGTTATATGGTATTGAATTTGGCTGGAATCGGTACAGTGGTTCAGATTTTATGGAATTTTGAATAATTGAAAAAATTAACGGTATCGCATTAACTGCGGATGAACATGAGATACCAATCACAAAATTAAATATGTGAACGAATTAATATGCAGCCATGATAGATATGTAATTTAGTGATGTACGGAAAATATTTTGATTTTATGAAATTTGGGATTATCAAAAATCTAACTTTATCGCATTAACTTTTGCAAAACTGAAGATATCAAGCCCAAATTTGGTATGTAAACGAAATCATATTCAGTCATTGTAGATATATAATTTAGTGACGAAACGTAAGTAACTATGATTTTATGGAATTTCGAATTATTTCAAATATTAACTTTATCGCGTTAACTTTTAACAAACTTGATATGACGCCCAAATTCAATATGTGAACAAAATAATACTCAGCCTTGTTTTTTTTTCTTGTCAAGATATCGCATTTTGACCTTCGCTATTGTTCCCAAGTCGCATATTGCACCTCAGAAAACACAAATTTCAAACATTTTTATTGTGATTTAAAAAAAAAATACTTTTGTCCATTTCTGATCAGTTTTTGGTCAGTTAGGTGCAATTAACTATATAATATATTTTTGTTTCCGATAATTTGACATTTCGTTGTTCTAATTATGCCGAAGACTAACGAAATAAAAATTGTTTATTGCAAGATAATTATTAAATTTCAGCTTTTACCCATTATCGTGCCTTACATTTACGTGATTCGTTTTGTGATCCTTGGTAAAGCAATGACCGAACGTATCATTACTGTTTTGGATGATCGTTCGTAATTTTTGAACTGAGAATCTTGCTTTTTCACAAACGATCGACGACCTGTAGTTTCTTATTTTTCGAAAATTTGCAAAATGCTTTCTCGTAAGCATTTTCTTCCTAAGGGAGTAATAAATTTTTTCACAAATAAGCGTGATTAATGCAAGTATTATGCCACCCGTTAAGGTAGCTAACACTGGCGTTACACCTTCAAGATTCGCTACAATAAAATTCGGACGCATCGAAATTTTCTTTGTGTAATATTTGTTTCTTAGATGATCCAATATGCCCATCTCTTCAAAACGTTG
This sequence comes from Ephialtes manifestator, assembly GCA_963970395.1. Classification (NCBI taxonomy): domain Eukaryota; kingdom Metazoa; phylum Arthropoda; class Insecta; order Hymenoptera; family Ichneumonidae; genus Ephialtes; species Ephialtes manifestator. The sequence continues at coordinate 15,120,352 of OZ019982.1, forward strand.
GATACTAAAATGGAAATAAATAACATCATGAATATAAATTTAATATTTAATTTAGCTTTGGCTCCCTTAAGATTACAAGATTTATGTGAAATCACAATATAATTTAATGTGTTAATTAATATTTTTTATAATTTTTAGGCGAATTGTTTATATTTCGTTTATAAAATTAATTAAACGAACTTAAGTAAACTTACTGATAATTTATGACGTTCCTGTATTGACTGCCAGCTGGCATTATCATTGCCATGCCACTGGTACGACCGTCAGGGATTCCCACTACTTTGCACTTGATATGTACGTATGCCAATTTCACCAAGGTATTTGTGTAAAGGCCCACTTTCTGTTTGCATACCTGAAGATTATGGCATATTCACATTTAGTAACTTGTCGTTATTCATTATAAATAACCCCCCACAAAAATACGCCACATTCTCCGTCGGTTCTGCCACCGTATATTTTTTTAAAATTTTTTATCGACCAAATATTGTTTAGCCAATTTTTCTATGGTTTCCATATATACCACTGTATTTTATATAATATTATATATAGTATATTATGCGACAAGTGCGCAAAGTGGGTGATTCGAAACGAGTGCGAGTCGAAAATCACCTACTTTGCGCACTTGTCACACACTTTATTTTTTTAAATACCTGCGTGCGAAGTTTCGTTTTCAAGTTTCATTTAACCTTTATTTTCAATACTCTTTTTGTGTATCATCAAGCTGACAGCAAAACAAGTGAACGTCTTTATATACTTTTACACAGTTCGACATATTTCGCGCACGCTACGCAGACATGAGAAAACGAATTTTGCACGAATAAAAATAGTAAAGTAAAAAAAAAAATGTTTAAATAATTTATTAATAATTAATTAATATTAATATAAATTGTATACACAAGGTATTCTGCTCTAATAATAAAAATTAGTTAATAATTTTTTTTAAATAATAATTTAAAATATATCTTAGAGGGTAAGATAATTTTCAAATTAATAAAAAATTTGAATATACTTTGAATGTATGTCCGATATATAAACAGCAGAAACGTTTCAATGTATTGCAAAATTTTATTTATGTTACATACTTGATCCCATCCTGCTGCAACAGTTGCAGGAAGATCTTCCACGGGTTTCCGCAATGTCATCATATTTTTAAACACTGGATCTTTTGCATTCTGCAAATGCTCCAAAATTAGGTATTAAATAGATATATAAGATCATGAAATTCTTTTTGTCGTTGATTCGAATTTAATGAGGTGCCACAACTTACCGCCAACATATCATACTCGGCGTGGTCCTTAATAACGATGACTTTGTAAGAACCGTCGTTGACAAAACCTTCTAAACTTGAGAAAGCCAAACCGGAAGATGTTACGGTGAAAAAACTGGTCAGTATAGCTGAATAAGCGGCGGAAACGACCAATGCTGAACAGAATATCGAAAGATAGGCTATTCTCAACGATATTGACACAGGAACTTCTGTAATGGCGACAATAATAATAATAATAATAATAATAATAATAATAATAGTAATCATCATCATCATCATCATCATCATCATCATCATCATTCATCAACATCATCAGGTACAAGAAGCACACAGAGAAAATGATGATATTAGTAACTGTAAAGGGACAACTATTAATTTTTAGATCGTATAACCAATTTTTTAATAGTTGCCAGAACTATCATATAGCTACTATAATTATCAAATAGTTACCATAATTATGCAAATAATTGCATGGAGCAAAAATTAATAGTTGTCACTTTATTTCGCTAGAAGAGATTTTTTTTAAAATGTACGACGATCAGCTGCAAATAACTTACCACATAAACCCTGTTGACAGAAAATTCCCCAGACGTAAACATAATTTTCAACGACAAGAAACAGTAACGATTTGATGCCACCACGAATTTTTATCACGGTTAGCAATATCGTAGTAGTGATTATCAGAAAAATGATTACCATCCAAACTTTTATTGAGAATGCCTATGCAAATTAAAGAGGTTTAATACAACTCGTATACGTCAATTAAAACATGTGAATTGGTTGTACATCTTTTTAAATAAGAAAAAATGAATTCTAAATAACGTAAAGGATACTAGAAACAAGTTCTCGTTAGTTACGCTATTCAAATGTTTATATAACAGTTTCTATGTAGACTTTGTGTTCACGTATTATCTATCTCTATATGCTCAAAGTACTAAAACCGTGTAAAAGAAAGTTTTCAATAAACGGATAAATCACCAATATTCTACAGAAAACCTGATAGTAAGAAGACCAATGCACGCCCGATCTATCCGAGTCTTTGATGTACAGTTGACCTCGTGTTACTATTATGGGAAGCGAATAATCAACGATTTCGAGTCTCTGCTTCGTTAGGGTAAATTCGGCAACCCCAATATCGACATTTCCTCGTATTACTTCACCGATAATACCAGTCCAACGTTTGTCTTTTTTGCTCCAGATACCATATCCAGAATTTCTTATCGTCTCCATGATTGTTAAGTTCATGGATAGTTTGAGTTCTTGCAGTATGTCACCGAATAAACCGGTAATTCTATTACCATCTTCACGGACATTAGGCGAACTCTTCAAAACGTCGATAATGAACCCAGAAAAAAGATTAAGTAATATTAACAAAAATTATCTAATCAACGTTTGATTATTTCCATCAAAGAACATTTGCTTTCCCTGGAGCAAATGGCAATACATCGTTTTTACAAAACCCGATTCTACACATCACCGACTCAACACCACCGACTCTACACAACGGCAATTCGACTCATGCCTCGATTCAACACAACAGCAACTGTACACATCACCAACTCAACACATGCCTCAATTCGACACAGCCCCAATTCTACACAGCCCTGATTCTACACAGTCACAACTGTCACGAGCCAAATGCACAACGACAATACTCTACACAGCCCCGATTCTACACAGGCACAAATGTCACGAGCTAAATTCACAACGGCAATACTCTACACAGCCCCGATTCTACACAGGCACAACTGTCACAAGCTAAATTCTCCAAAGTCCCGATTTAACACATCACCGATTCTACACCGTCACCAACTCACATCCAATCAGCGTATGTCGTTCAAGCATTCCAACTCATCGGCGCACTATGATTGGATGTGAGTTGGTGACGGTGTAGAATCGGTGATGTATTGAATCGGGACTTTGGTGAATTTAGCTCGTGACAGTTGTGCCTGTGTCGAATCGGGGCTGTGTAGAGTATTGCCGTTGTGAATTTAACTCGTAATATTTGTGCCTGTGTAGAATCGAGACTGTGTAGAGTATTGCCGTTGTGCATTTGGCTCGTGACAGTTGTGACTGTGTAGAATCGGGGCTGTGTACAATTGGGGTTGTGTCGAATTGAGGCATGTGTCGAGTTGGTGATGTGTCGGGTTGGTGATGTGTACAGTTGCTGTTGTGTTGAATCGAGGCATGTGTCGAATTGCCGTTGTGTAGAGTCGGTGGTGTTGAGTCGGGTCGGAACAAATATGTATTCCATTCAATTTTTCAGTTTCTTTATTCTGAACATATTTATGTATTCGAAGGACTCTGAAAAAATATTCTATTTATTGCTACTAAATACTTTATTAATCCGGAAAAAAAGATCTAGTTAAAACGACTAAATACATGTATTGGATATTTTTTTATTAAAATCATTTAGAACTCTCTTTTAATCCAATATGTATTTATTTTTAATCATTGGTCATTATTTCTCTGTAATAAATTCAGTTATTTAAATGTATGTTTGTTGAATTGAAAAAAAAAGTATTTGACTTAAATATATTTTTCTTCAACACGAATAAAAGTACATTTCACTATAGCATTTTTTTTCTACGAACTAATCAAGGTATATTATAATCAAATAGATATTTCTTAGGTTTAAATATATTTACTACTCAATAAGTATATCACTTAAAAATTAAAAAAATTATTCGACGTGAATAGAAGTTTACTAGGTCGACATTCAAATAAGAAAATAGATTTTAGTCCCGTTAATTATATTTTTTTTCTGTTTTGATAAAACTTGCCATGCCAATATTTGAACTCAAGTACGAAATACAATGTAACATTTTGTCTCAAGTACAAACTTCAGGCTGTAAATTTGAACGAAAGAATTGGTAGAATAAAAATTAAAAAACTCACCGTGACAATACCTATTCGAATTTTTGCTCCTTTGAAGTCACGTCGTCTATCATACAATCCATCAAATTTAAGAAATGTCAATTGGTTGTCCGTTGTCCATATTGCAAAATCGGAAATTTCCGTGCGATTTTCATCAACGGCCCACCATTCTTTCAAAATAGGATTGTCGCAGCACATAACCAACATTTCCGTATCAAATCGTAGACCAAAACCATTTCCCCTTGGATATTTGCAATATGCGCAGAATTCCGTGCCGTATTCATTGGTGAATATAACCAGCCAAATCGGATACGATATGTTCGTCATTCGTGTGTTTTCATGAAATTCAACGACGTCGCTCAACGAATGCAACAAAATCACTACAAGCGGACGAACTATCTGTTTACGATACCAATTTATACGCTCGTCCAGTTTCTCAAAATTGATAAACAGCGTGAAAACGTGTTTTCGCGAGAAATCACGAGACACCGAATGCGCCAACGTGTACTCTTCTAAATCTGCCAAAAAAAGGTCACTTCGGTCTTTAAACAAGAATTTTCCATTCGTATTTACGAATTTATTGATTTACCAGAAATAAAGTAAAAAAAAGACTGCAAATTAAAAATTCAGTCAAATTTCGGCAAACGCTGATTTTTAATCTGCTGATTAATCTTTTCAGTACGTTTAATGTGCATGATTTGTTCAGATTTTTATGCCATAGATTAATTCGGCATAATAATTATTCTAAAATATTATTAACAAATTGATGAAAAAAAAAAATTGTTCAACAAATTTCCCGAAAAGCTAAATTTTTTAAAATAAAAAACGATGATTTTTTCATCTTTCTGAATACGTATGAATATTTTTATAATTTTTAAATTCACTTTGAATTTTTTTCGTTTCTATACAGAAAAAAGATGTAAAAAATCACAAAATTCAAAGTAAATTAAAAAATCGAAAGAAATGCATAGGTATTCAGAAAAATGAACGAATCATTTTCATTTTTAAAAAAGTGGGTTTTCGGGAAATTTGTTGAACTTTTTTTTTTATCAATTTGTTAATAACATTTTAGAATAATAATTATTCTAAATTAATCTTTAATATTCATGGATTTTTAAAGATTTTTATACCATCGAAGAAGTGTTTGCAATGATCTCTCAATTTTCTCGAACTTATGCGAAATGAATACCAGGCGCAAGGACTACCATAAGTTTAATCTCAAGATCGAACTTTCGGTGCATCTGATTATTTTTTTCCTTGATCTATTCGAATAAGCACATATTTACTTACGCCGTTCGTTGCGAGAGTAAACAAAAAATACACTCGAAGTTTGGTAGTGCTTTCGAACGTTGGATACGAGGGATATATATCTATTGAGATATGCATCAACATGAACTAACCGAGTGAATATAACAAGGGCAAGACAAAAATAGACCAAAGATGCCATAGTTTAGGTACACGTGATGGTATAGTGCATTATTAGTGTTTGTCTATTTTTTTTACAATTTCTAGCTTTTTAGCTCTATATATTTTTTCAGAAAGCTCTTCGATATTATCAGGAGGTAAAGACCCGTTCCTAGTTCGACCCTGACTAAAGTCTCATACGTAACGCAGCGGTTTATCCCATATGACAATCTACTTTGTCTATCAACGCGCATGTTCTGGTCACCTGCCGATATCTCCCTATATTATAAAACGATCGCGCCGCCGCCGCCACCGTGTCAAGAATCGAGGGACATCCCGATTCTCCACCACATCGATCAGACACACCCAGTCCTCCACCGTTCAGTTCTACACACACCTTTTCTTAGACAACTCGTTTGCACACACTGTCTATCCGACACATCCCAATCCTACACCTTCCGATCCGACACAATTCTTTTCTCCACATATTCCATCCTACACCGCCCTTTTCCTCCAGACTTCGATTATACACACTCTATTTCCTATACACCCCGATCCTACACTTTCGGATCCGACACCTCATGTTTCTCCACATATTCGACCCTTCGCCGCCCTTTTCCTCCATACTTCGATTCTACACACTCTCTTTCCTACACATCCCGATCCGACACCTCATGTTCCTCCACATCCAAATTGTACACATGACCGTGGTCGATAACAATTTACCAAAGATCTTTCGTTGGTAAGATAGAGATGTATGCAGTTTTACTTCTGCGTAGATGTTCATGGGTGGAGGAAAAGGGCGGTGTAGGATCGGATATGTGGAGGAACGTGAAGTGTGGGATCGGGATGTGTAGGAAAGAGAGTATGTAGAATCGAAGTGTGAAGGAAAAGGGCGGTGTAGGATCGAATATGTGGAGGAACGTGAGGTGCCGGATCGGAAGGTGAAGGATCGGGATGTGTAGGAAAGAGAGTGTGTAGAATCTAAGTGTGGAATAAAAGGGCGGTATAGGATCGAATATGTGGAGGAACGTGAGGTGTCGGATCGGGATGTTTAGGAAAGAGAGCATGTATAATCGAAGTGTGGAGGAAAAGGGCGGTGTAGAATCGAATATGTGGAGAAAAGAATTGTGTCGGATCGGAATGTGTTGGATAGACAGTGTGTGCAAAGGAATTGTGTAGGAAAAGATGTATGTAGAACTGAACGGTGGAGGACTGAATGTGTCAGATCGATGTGGTGGAGAATCGGGATGTGGAGGATAGGTGGGCTCCCGAAAAATTTCTCCTGGAAGTATGGGGTCTTTCCCATACTTCCAGGGGTCTTTGCCATACTTCCTGGAGGTATTTCCCACACTTCCTGGGAGTCTTTCCCATACTTCCTGGAGGTCTTTCCCATACTTTCCGGGAGTCTTTCCCATACTTCCTGGAGGTCTTTCCCATACTTCCCAGGGGTCTTTCCCATACTTCCCAGGGGTCTTTTCCATACTTTTCGGTGGCCTCGGGAGTCTTTCCTATACTTCCTGGAGGTCTTTCCCATACTTCCCAGGAGTCTTTCCCATATATATATATTTTTGGGTGGAGGGCACTTTTTTTGTTTTTTTTTTTGTGGGATGAGAATGAAACACTTTTGCATTGATATGATCAGAATTGAAAAGGGTAATTACATGAAATGTTTATAGTATCGTTAATTATTGAGCAAAATTAATATTCTGCTAGATAAAAATAATTCTAGTGACGTTCAAAGCGGACAGAACGAGGAAATTGTAATGGCGAGTTATTTTTTCACAGTTGTGTGGCTGCAAGTAGTTTCAATCTCAAATGCTTGCAGAAAGGTCATTGGTAAAAAAGGGTAAAGAATATTTAAAATAAACCGCGAGACTAACAGTGTTGATTCTACCTCTGACAAATCGAGACATCGACAATGTGGGAAGAACAAATAAATATTGTGCTTGTGAGTGTCACTAATTTTATAAATTTAGCATGATCGCAAAAAGTATTCATAATTTTTTCAAAAGTTGTTTAGAGTATTACGAACATTCATACATTATTTCAGAATTTTAACACCTATCACTTTCCCAAAATTTATTAACGTTTTTTTTATTAATTTTTTTTTCAATTCTCTGTATATTGAAAATTACCGTTCGTACAAAAAATTTGTTTGTGTATAAAATTTCAGTTTTTGAATTTATCTTGATAAAATTTTTTCCATAGACGAACAAAAAAAATTTCCACCATTTTTTGACAAAATACGGTAATAATAATAATTTCGCTGATTACGAAAATGCCAATTTTTTAATCTATGACTCAAACTAATTTCCAGGGAAAATCACAACAAACAAAAAAAGATGGATTGATTGAATAAAATAATTTATAGATTATTCATGTCTTTTCATGAAAATTTTAGATAAAGTCAACTATCTATTTTTTTGTCGAACAATCAATGAAGTTTTTTATTCAAACTATTTTTCCTGGAAATCAATAGTACATTGCATATGACATTGGATATTCTAGAAATCCATTTCAAGCTTTAAAGTCGCATAAAAAAATTACTCAGAAAAAACGATACGAATTCGAGGCAAACTACGATATATAGGGAAACTATGAGGTGAGAAAATTATAGGTCACTAAGCACGAAGTAAGTCCAAGAATGTTTAGCGATGGCCTTGGATTACGTCGTGTTTTACTACTTTTCCAGTTAAAAAGTGATACGTGAAAAATGTAGGTGAGTTTAAATATTTTATATTCAATTGTATAATAATACATCATTTTTCATACCTTTTATTTAATTTACGCGTTCGTTATACAAATTAATGGTGAGAGTAAATATTTTATATTTAATTGTGTAATAATTCATCATTCTTCAGCATTTATTTAATTTAGGCGTTGCTTATAAAAATTAGAGATGAGAGGACATATTTTATATTCAATTATATAATAATAGATAAATTTTCATAGCATTTATTTAATATGGGCGATGCTTGTAAAAATTAAAGGTGAGAGAAAATACTTTATATTCAATTGTATAATAATACATAATTTTTCATAGAATTTATTTAATTTGGGCGTTCCTCATAAAAATTAATGGTGAGAGTAAATATTTTATATTCAATTGTATAATAGGGCTGTTCAACAAAACATAATTTTCTTATAATCGGTTATTCCTGAAATGCTGTATTGATTATCACAATAAAAATATTTTCGCGAAAGCTAGCAGTTGTGCGACGATATTAAGTACTGCCGCATCAAGGCCAAAATTCATGAAAAGCGGCGATTTTTATAATTTTTTTTTTTACGAGGTGAAGCACTCATGGAGATTGTGGTTGCTTTCGATAGACTATGAAATTGTGTAAAGGCAGAAACATGTTCGATAATGTTTAGTACTGCCGCATCGACATTGAAGTTAGCAAAATCAAAAAATGAAATCCTTTAAAACATTGAAATATTCGTCTGCTCATCGACTATTTCGTGCGATTTTAAATGAAAAAATGGCTCTTAAAACGGGAGTCATGTATGATCATAATCATGATGATGATAAGCGATTTTCGAATTTTGGAAAACTGCGATATCAATGCGGCAGTACTAAATTTGATCATACAGGACTCCCGTTTCATGAGCCATTTTGTCATTTGAAAACGCGCGAAATAGTCGATGAGCAGATGAATATTTCAATGTTTTAAAGGATTTCATTTTTTATTTTGTTAACTTCAATGTCGATGCGGCAGTACTAAACATTATCGAACATGCTTCTGCCTTTACACAATTTCATAGTTTATCGAAAGCAACCACAATCTACATGAGGGCTTCACCAAGTAAAAATTTTTTTTTTCGAAAAATCGCCGTTTTTAATGTGTGTTTCAGATCATTCTAAGTGTTGTGACATGAAAATCTCGATAAACATTTTTTTTCATAAAAACAAAGTTTCCTCTATGAGGAATCAAAAATGAATGAGGAAGCAATGTGCAAAATTTGCAACTTTTTATTCAAAGTGTTAACGTATTTTAAAAACCCACAAATTATCAAAAAGCAAGAGAAATTATCGTTCTAATGATTTAAAGTACGATTTTATTGATGAAATTATAACGTCAAAATATAGATATTATAATTTTAACTATTTAAAAAAATTATTCATAATATCGAGTAAAGAATGTTAATTGCATTTTTCAAAAGTGCAATTCTTCCGTTATCTTTGGAGCAAAAAACTATCGAAGAATAAAGAATTTTTTTTTACAATAGGCATATTTTCTACATTGGCAAAACAGCTTTTTTCCACAACATCTTTTTTAATTTAAATCACAAAATGCATCTAATTTAGTTGTTACTATGTGCACTAGAAAAAAATAATTATTGTTAAGAAAACCGGCTCCTACTGCACATAAGACTACAGAAAATTTCTGGTAAAATTACAGGAAGGTTAAATTTAAGTTAATACGGTATTTTTATTTTTTTGTATATTTTTACTTTCTTTATTTCGTACGATACTCGTACGATAAACGCTTCCTTAAGGTAGTCTGTTCACATTAGCTAGTCAAATCAGTGCTAAATTTTTAATCGCGTTTCTACACATTTTGGTAGTTTTGCCGACTGTTCTCCACAGTGGCTTGCTCATCGGCATTCGTTCTTAATATATAAATCCATCCACAGACACGGTTTTTAATTAAAATACCCTGATACATACAAATGTCGGATGAGGTTGTTGTCATCCAGTTTTATATTAGAAAAAACCATAATTTTTGTCAGACTTTGACGAACGATAGCTCATTTTGTTTATTAAAAGATGCTTCATTGATTGACCGGAGACATTTTCTTATAGTCTTCTTTGTATGAAAATTGCAACCGTTTTTTATCTACTCTAACCTATCATCAGATTTACACATGCTTGTAACTTGTGAATAACTAATACTAATACAGAATTTGTCCGGTCAATCAATGAAGTATTTTTTAACAAACAACATAAGCTATTGCTCGTTATAACTAGATTAATATTGTGGTTTTTTTCTAATATAAAACTGGATGACAACAACCTCATCCGAAATTTGTATGTATCAGGGTATTTTTATTTCAAACCGTGTCTGTGGATGGATTTACATATTAACAACTAATGCTGATGAGCAAGCCACTCTGCAGAACAGTCGGCAAAACTACCAAAATGTGTAGAAGCGCGATTAAAAATTTAGCACTGATTTGACTAGCTAATGTGAACAGACTACCTTAACTCGTATGATTGCAACAGTCGTCAGAAAAAGTTTTATCGCTCTAGTATCGTAATGTAATATTATACTACTAATGTATTTCATACAGAGTTGTAAATACCTAATACTTATAGAAATAATGATGATGATACGATCAGCTCTATAATTATGATTTTATAATAATAACATGTAGCGATTGTAATACGATGATTAAACTTTGGAATGGCTGCAAAAATTATTACTTTTCAATAAAAATTCACGGTAATCCTTTTGAAAAAATGGAAAAAAATAAGTAATGCATTACTTATTTCTTCCATTTTTTCCACTATTTCTTGCAATATTAAAGCGAAAATTAGTATTTTTTTCAGCTATTCAAATGTTTACACTCTATTTTATAATCACTATATATTATTATTATGAAATCATAATTACAAAACAAATTGTACTGTAAACTATATTTCACGAATTAATGTGGATTTACAACTCTGATTTCATAGTATTTTCTTTATCTGTGCTCTTAGAAGATTTAACTATGAGTCTGTAATAAGTTCCGCATTATTATTAGAAATATCAATTTAGTTTTTACTGTGTGAACTGAATCCATTTACACAACTTCTATAAGTAAACCGGTCTCTGCTTCGTTAAGACTATAGATAATTTCTGTAAAAATTACAGAAATGTTAAGTTAGTTTAAATTCAAGTTATTACTATATTTCTATTTTTATTTATATTGTTGCACTATTTTATCTTTTCTTCTTCATCTGACCTCTTAGGGGATTCGTTTCGGAGTACCTATTCAATTCCTTATTATTATTATAAAATTCAATTTAGTTTTTACTGTGTGAACTCGTGGCATTTACACAACTTCTATAAGTAAACTGGTCTTTGCTTTACATAAAATTACATATTACAAATACTTTATAAAAAAATGATTTTAAATGCATTTTCATTGAGAGAATGCGAACCCTGACCGTAATTTCACCACAGGTATACCCTTAACAATTTACTCGGAATTGTTGAGGTTCTTTCTTCTGGCAATTCTTTTTGCGAGCCATTTTCTTCACAGACTCGTTTCTCTCCACTCTCATCAACGTCTATATTGCAATGTATCCGTTTCATGGTTGCATCCCTGTAGTTTGCAATGTATTTAATTTAAAAAAGTGATAGCTATCAAGTAACTTGCAAGAATTTCGAAATTCAATATTCTATCGTAATGCGATTCATTGTCAGATAATATGAAAAAGATTAACAGTCAAATGCAAGAACAAAAACAGTCTCGGCTACATTCTTTACATTTTGAACAAGAAATACCAGCATTTTAATTATGTGCCTGTATTTAATCATGATTTTTCATAACGTTATATGTTTCGGATACATTTATCGTCATATTAACGTCAGTTCCTCTTCGTTACAAAAAATACTGTATTAATACACTGTAAAAAATGTGGTGTTAAATTTAACACCACTGTGTAGTCACAATAGGTCCATTACTATGGTGTAAATTTTACAAAGAAAAAATGTCCAATAACACAAAACGGATGCAAAGTAGATGGTAGTGATGCTGTGGCCGTAGAATGTGATGATATAGTGGTTAATCGGCTGTTGGCGGCCCAATTTATAAAGAAAACTCTTTATTTAAACGTTTCGACCCTTGGTCTGAGTCCTCTTCAGTAATTTATTGAATAATCACTGTGTGTATTTTGATCTATATTGTCTGTAGGATGTTTCAGTGTTTGTTTTTATCTCCTCATCACTATTCCAAAGATTTTGGGTCACCGGGCTATCTGGCCCATGTGTTGTAGTGTTTGAGGTTATCTCTTTGATGGTGTTATTCTTGTTGCTACATTTTTGCTTCCTCATAGAGGAAGCTTTGTTTTCGTGAAAATTTTTTTTTTCGAGATTTTCATGTCAGCCCGCGCAAAAATAGAAGTATGAAAACAGTATTTCCCAAATATTAAAAGTGTCTTGAATAATAGTATGCCAACGCTGGCGTATTGGAATAAGACATACGGAATAATATTTCGCCCAAATAAAGAAAGTATTAAAACAGTATTGAAAATCTTTCCAAAAGTAAAAAGTCTTAAGTGTGATCTATTGGACTGAATAACAGTAAAGAATATTGCACCGTTTTATTAGTTTTTATGGTCCAGGTCGATATCTACATGACTTCCGGTGTCCAGATCGATATTTCCATGGTTTTCGGTGTCCAGATCGATATTTCCATGGCTTTCGGTGTCTAGGTCGATATCTCCATGTCTTTCGGTTTCCAGGTAGGTATTTCCATGGCTTTCGGTGTCCAGGTCGATATCTCCATGGCTTTCGGTGTCCATGGAAATATCTGGACACCGAAAGCCATGGAGATATCGACCGGGACACCGAAAGCCATGAAGATATCGCCCTGGACACCGAAAGCCATGGAGATATCAATCTGGACACCGAAAGCCATGAAGATATCGACCTGGACACCGAAAGCCATGAAGATATCGACCTGGATACCGAAAGTCATGGAAATATCGACCTGGACCATAAAAACTAATAAAACGGTGCAATATTCTTTATTATTATTTAGTCCAATAGATCACACTTAAGACTTTTTACTTTTGGAAAGATTTTCAATACTGTTTTAATACCTTCTTTATTTGGGCGAAATATTATTCTGTATGTCTTATTCCACTACGCCAGCCTTGGCATACTATTATTCAACACACTTTTAATATTTGGGAAATACTGTTTTCATACTTCCATTTTTGCGCGGGAGTACACTCAGAATGGTCCAAAACATCGAGAAAAGTGATTTAGAAAAAATGTCTGTATGTGTGTGTGTGTGCGTGTGTGTGTGTGTGTGAGTGTGTATGTGTGTGTGTGTGTGTGTGTGTGTGTATGTTACACAATCGAAAAATGTAAACCTTTATAACTCGAGATTGCCTTGAGATATCAAGCTGAAATTTGGACCATAGATAGAGTGATCAAGCCTCATCGTTCATACAGATTTTTGTTAAAATCCACTTCATCGTTCGATTATTACGCGTTTTTAAATTTTTTGAAAATGTCTGTTTACGCGATAACTCTTTCAATTTTCGAGATATTGTTCTAAAAATTGGTATGAATGTGAGCTTTCATACGCCGGTGATCGCTATTGAATTTGGTTAAGATCGGTTGAACCGTTAAAATTTTATGATGTTTTGAATTTTTCAAAAAATTGGCATTATCGCTCTATTGTAACTTTTGCAAAACTTAAGATAGCGAGCTCAAATTTTGTATATAAATGAAACAATATTCAGCCATTATATATGTATAATTTAGTGACGAACGGTATGAAATTTTTGATTTTATGGAATGTTGAATTATTTTTAAAAATATACATTATCACATTGACTTCGGAAACGCTCTAACAATCACGAAATAACGCAATAACGAAATAGAAAAAGCGAATCCACAACATGTATATTTATCTAATTAAAACAAGGATGCAAAGTAGAACCTTGCACATTGCTTCATCATTATTTTTCGCGTTTTACAAAGCTTCCTCTATGAGGAAGCCAAAAATTGAATAACATACTTCCTCATAGAGGTAGCTTTGTAAGAAGCGAAAAATAATGAGGAAGCAATGTGGAAGGTTCTACTTTGCATCCTTGTTACACTTGTTGAGCCAGAGAACCCGCAAAGTAGAACCTTGCACATTGCTTCCTCATTCTATTTCGCTTTTTACAAAGCCGCCTGTACGAGGATGTTTCTTTATTTTATTTTTGGTTTCCTCATAGAGGAAGCTTTGCGAAAGATGAAAATTATTTACGAAGTTGATGATTTCTGATGTTTTACATACTGCAGAGCGACACCAATTAGTTTTTAAAAAATTCACAATCACGTAAAATCCGAACCGCTTTACCGATCATCACCAAATTTGATACGTAGCAGGGCTGAATGTTATTTTTCCTGTGTAGAAAATTTCAGTCGATTAGTTGAAATTTTACCTGAATTAGAGCAAAACGAAAATTTTTCGAAAAATTCAAAATCTCATTGAAACCGAACCGCTTTACCGATTTGGCCGAAATTCAATACCAAAGGTCGTATCACTTTGTTCAATTTTAATACGAAGTTTCAGCCCGATAGCTAAAAATTCGTTCGAGCTAGAGGATTTACGTACTTTTTTAAAAATTTCAAAATTCTTATAAAAATGAAATGCGTTAAGCGATTTTTGTAAAATTTATACCAATTGAATATTAGCCAGTACTGTACGTGTTGTTTAAATTTTAGCTGATTCGGTCGAATACTTTATAAGTTACAGTTATATGAATTTTTGGCCTTTCATCACACACACACATACATACATCCGGACAATTTTTCTAAACCACTTTTCTCGACGTTTCAGACAATTTCAAACGTTTTGATATGAAAATCTCGAAAAAAAATTTCATGAAAACAAAGCTTCCTCTATGAGGAAGCAGAAAGTGTTGTTGCTAACACTTTTCTATGTTATCGGACATTTTCTGTCTGTAAATTTTATACCATAGTAAAGGACCTATTGGGACTACACGATGGGGTTAAATTTGACACCCTATTTTTTTACTGTGTAATTAAAGTATGATGATCTGATTCACTAAATTCTCAACTCTTTGCGCAATTCGACAAGATTTTGACGAAAGCTCTACATACATTTTCGGATTATATAGTTGGCGAATTGCATGCAACTTTACACGTATCAATCTTAAAAGGCATCATTGGAAACTCTAGGCTATACGTCGTTTCTACAGAACCCGATTCTACACATCACCGACTCAACACCACCGACTCTACACAACAGCAATTCGACACATGCCTCGATTCAACACAACAGCAACTGTACACATCACCAACTCGACACATGCCTCAATTCGACACAACCCCAATTGTACACAGCCCCGATTCTATACAGTCACAACTGTCACGAGCCAAATGCACAACAGCAACACTCTACACAGTCCCGATTCTACACAGGCACAAATGTCACGAGATCAATTCACAACAGCAACACTCTACACAGCCCCGATTCTACACAGGCACAACTGTCACGAGCTAAATTCACCAAAGTCCCGATTCAACACTTCACCGATTCTACACCGTCACCAACTCACATCCAATCATAGTGCGTCGATGAGTTGGAATGCTTGAACGACATACGCTGATTGGATGTGAGTTGGTGACGGTGTAGAATCGGTGATGTGTTGAATCGGGACTTTGGTGAATTTAGCTCGTGACATTTGTGCCTCTGTAGAAACGGGACTGTATAGAGTGTTGCTGTTATGCATTTGGCTCGTGACAGTTGTGACTGTGTAGAATCGGGGCTGTGTAGAATTGGGGTTGTGTCGAATTGAGGCATGTGTCGAGTTGGTGATGTGTATAGTTGATGTTGCGTTGAATCGAGGCACGTGTCGAATTGCCGTTGTGTAGAGTTGGTGGTGTTGAGTCGCTGATGTGTAGAATCGGGTTCTGTAGAAACGACGTATTGTCAAATTCTAATGTACTAAAAGTCTGAAATAAAGTTATACGTTTATAAAAACAACGATGGCCACAATCAAGGTATTCAATTTTTAAGCATAGCCAAAATCGGTACATTACTGTGTACAAAACCAGTGCATAGATGGCCACAACTGCACTGTAAAAAAATCTACTTAAAATTTAATGTACTTTTACTGGAAGTTTTATGCATAAACTAGTAAATTAAATTTAATATACCAGTGTAATGTAAAATTAATGTATGGTACGACACATTCAATAATTTAATTTAATTTTACAGTAAAAGTACTTGAATGAATTTTAATAATTTGCTTTAATTTTACTGGCAAAGTACATGAATTTTATACCACAATTGTATATTACATTTCTATTACAAGTTTACTTCTTTCTATTTTCTATTTTCTAATGTTTTCTTGACACCTATGAAAATTTTAATGCTTGACAATCAAAATTATATTTTTCTAAGGTACCAAAAACATAGGTTCAAAAACATTGTATGATATTTGGTCCTAATGAGAAGCATTTGAAAATGGGAAAATTCTTAAAGTGGCCACGACCGGTACTTCTATCCTATTCTTGTATTGCCTCGCTTGACGCATCACTAACAATAAGCTAAATGGTCCCTGCTTCACATAAGATCGTCTCTTGACTATTAGCAGTCAAGAGGCAATTTTTATTAAAGACTAATCGTCTACGAAGAATAGCTATAGCATTGCCAATTGATTCTGAGAAACTCTTGGTATATCCGGCTGGGATAAATCGTCACCTGCATTCATACTCGGTTCATCGGTGGGTGTTGGTCGCAGGTTTGTGAGCTTCATGACGAGAATCCATATGGGAAGTCTTCTGCTGCTATACAATATAATACTATGTCTATAGACTATATATACTTCGGGTCGAGGGAATGGACTTAACGTCGAAGAGTGGGAGGCGGAGGAGGCACGTGAGAAGGAACGAGAGATGGAAAGAGACTGCGAGGATAGCAGGCCGGTTTTTCTGGTTTGACTCGAAGAGTCCTGCAGGCACACTACTCGAGAGTACCCCTTTGGTATTCCAGAGGCCAAGATTTACTCAGCCATGGGTTCTCATGCTGCTGCCGCTCCCGCTGCTGTTGCTGCTGCTGTCTCTACATTGTATTTACCATTTTACGCCCTCGGCGGATCAGGTACAATCATCGTCGCGGCCTCAATATTCCTTCGGAGAATTATTAATCATCTGCGCAGAAAATATCTGCACGCGAGTGTAATTGGAATGTCTTACAAAAAAATTAAACACTCACGATATTTAAAAAAAAAACGATTTTTTTTTGTTTTTATGGGTTTCACAGTTTATGATAATGTTGACTACTCGATAATCTTAGAAGAATTATTAATTATACGCACACGAGGGTAATTGGAATTTCTTATAAAAAATTAAACACTCTCGATATTTTTAAAGAAACGATTTTTTATTTTTGTGGGTTTCACAATTTATGAAAATGTTGACTACTCGATAATCTTAGAAGAATTATTAATTATAGGCACATGAGGGTAATTGGAATTTCTTTTAAAAAATATTTATCTTTCAATATTTTTGAATAAACATTTTTTTATTTTTATGTGTTTCACAATTTATTAATCATGCGCAACGAAAATATCTGCATAGAAATGTAATTGGAATTTATTATAAAAAAATTAAACACTCGATATTTTTAAAGAAACGATTTTTTATTCTTATGGGTTTCACAATTTATGAAAATGTTGACTACTCGATAATCTTAGAAGAATTATTAATTATAGGCACACGAGGGTAATTGGAATTTCTTTTAAAAAATATTTATCTTTCAATATTTTTGAATAAACATTTTTTTATTTTTATGTGTTTCACAATTTATTAATCATACGCAACGAAAATATCTGCATAGGAATGTAATTGGAATTTCTTATAAAAAATTAAACACTCTCGATATTTTTAAAGAAACGATTTTCTATTTTTATGGATTTCACAATTTATGATAATGTTGACTATTCGATACTCTTAGAAGAATTATTAATTATATGCACACGAGGGTAATTGGAATTTCTTTTAAAAAATATTTATCATTCAATATTTTTGAAAAACATTTTCTTATTTTTATGTGTTTCACAATTTATGAAAATATTGATTATTAATCATGCGCAACGAAAATATCTGCATACGAATGTAATTGGAATTTCTTATAAAATATTAAACAATCTCGATATTTTTAAAGAAACGATTTTTTATTTTTATGGATTTCACAATTTATGATAATGTTGACTATTCGATAATCTTAGAAGAATTATTAATTATATGCACACGAGGGTAATTGGAATTTCTATTTAAAAATATTAATCATTCAATATTTTTTACAAACATTTTTTTATTTTTATGTGTTTCACAATTTATGAAAATACTGATTATTAATAATCCGCAACGAAAATATCTGCACACGAGTGTAATTAAAATTTCTTATAACATATTAAACAATCTCGATATTTTTAAAGAAACGATTTTTTATTTTTATGGGTTTCACAATTTATGAAAATGTTGACTACTCGATAATCTTAGAAGAATTATTAATTATATGCACACGAGGGTAATTGGAATTTCTTTTCAAAAATATTAATCATTCAATATTTTTGAAAAACATTTTCTTATTTTTATGTGTTTCACAATTTATGAAAATATTGATTATTAATCATCCGCACCGAAAATATCTGCATACGAGTGCAATTGAAATTTCTTATATAATATTAAACAATCTCGATATTTTTAAAGAAACGATTTTTTATTTTTATGTATTTCACAATTTATGATAATTTTGACTACTCGATAATCTTAGAAGAATTATTAATTATATGCACACGAGGGTAATTGGAATTTCATTTCAAAAATATTTATCATTCAATATTTTTGAACAAACATTTTTTTACTTTCATGTGTTTTACAATTTATGAAAATATTAATTATTAATCCGAAAATATCTGCACACAAGTGCAATTGGAATTTCTTATAAAATATTAAACACTCTCGATAATCTTAGAAGAATTATTAATTATTAGCACACGAGAGTAGTTGGATTTTTTTTAAATACTAATCATTCAGTATTTAAAAAAATATATATTTTTTAAAATTTTTATTTGTTTCACAATTTATGAAAATATTGATTATTAATCATCTGCACACGAGTGTAATTGAAATTTCTTATAATTTCTAATCGGATATGAAACGCTTTTGCTACTTTTAAATAAATATTTTATTTTTACATATGTTCGAAAATTTTTGCAAACATTGATTACTCAATATACTTCGAAGTATTATTAATCACTTGCGTGGGAAATACCTGCACATAGGTGTTATTGGAATTTCTTATCAGGCGTGAGACACTCTCGACACTTTTGAGTAAACGTTTGATTGTTTAAAAAATATATTTCGTAACTTCTACAAATATAGATTACTCATGGTTCCCAAATTGTTTACACTGATGAACAAAGTACGACGAATCTTAAGAAATAAAAAACGTTGCGTAATAAACATTTCTTATCAGAAATTATACACTCGTTACTTTTACTCATAATAATAATAACAATAATAAAACAATAATTTGAAAACGAGTCACGTAAAAACTATTGAAATTACAATTGATAAAGCATAATAGCAAATAATAATTCTTGTCTTTTAATTTTATAGAAAAATCGAAAATAAAATAAAATATTATCGAAAAGTTGAAACAAATTGTGTAATAGAAAAAATAACCACAAGATATGACTCGGATTACAAATTTCTGAATAAGTATAAGTTAAATTGGAAATTTTCGCCGATATGTAACTTCAATTTCGTCGTAACGATCCATCTGTGCCTTAAAATAAATAAGAATTCATTATTTAAATTAAATTTTCGTTTCTTAGTACATTTCGTCTAATTATAACAAAATAAATTCATTGAAAGATAGTCAATATAATTTCTAACAGGTTGGCATCTCACTCTGTCATCGATAAAGATATAGATAACCGACGTAAAAAGTATAAATGAAAAGTTCGACTTCTTCGTCTTCTTCGAGTCATCTGAAGTTGAGTGCAACTTTGAACACCCATAAGGCACTTTACTGCTGCTCACGACTCTGGCTCGTCTGTGGGAATGTTGGATATTCTATTCAAAACGATGGCTCTTGAGTCAGAAGCGTTTTAGCCTCGACGCGTTCTTTTTTTTCTTCCTTTTTTCTTCTTCAGCATTAATAATCATGACCGAACGTGAGCGCAACTTTCTCACCGGTTTCTATGGGACTCTTCTGTTGCATCTTCTTCGGCTATCTTGAATATATTTTCATAGCATCTAAGGGGCTTCTCGGCTACTTTTTACCGGACAACGTGAAAACCCCATCCCGATGACCTGGCGGTAGCACCGACCAGTTTAGTCGCTCCCTCCGTTCGGAAAGACCCTAGCCCTGACCTGACTTTCATAAATCAAACGCCCACGGTAATCCTCTCTGTGTGAATGAGATGGCCATTCGAGCTACCAGGAATTCACGGCGGAAACCTTCCTGGAATTTTACTCCAACGAGGTGCGCTCTTTGTGCACGAGTCATTTGACGATTCATCGGGGATGTCCGTGAATCGGGCCTGGTCCAATGTGGTGCAACAAGTAGTTTTTTTCACGCATTTGCAAGTAAAGTTCGTACTTTGCTTCTCAGTGGAAGGGGCGAAAATGAGTATTTTACTTCCTAGATAGTTACTTTCCACCCTAGGGGTTTACTTTCCTCCCTAGGGAGGAAATATTATGAAATTTCTCTCCCTAGGGAGGAAAGTAAATCCCTAGGGTGGAAAGTAACTACTTCACTTCCTAGATAGTTACTTTCCACTCAAGGGATTTACTTTCCTCCCTAGGGAGGGAATATTATGAAATTTCTCTCCCTAGGGAGGAAATATTATGAAATTTCTCTCCCTAGGGAGGAATATTATGAAATTTCCCTCCCTAGGGAGGAAAGTACACCCCTAGGGTGGAAAGTAACTATCTAGGAAGTAAAGTACTCATTTTCGCCCCTCCCACTGGGAAGCAAAGTACGAACTTTACTTGCAATTGCGTGAAAAAAGCTACTTGTTGCACCACATTGGACCAGGCCCGATTCACGGACGGAGGGAATAATATGAAATTTTTCTCCCTAGGGAGGAAAGTAAATCCCTAGGGTGGAAAGTAACTACCTAGAGTGGAAAGTAACTATCTAGGAAGTAAAGTACTCATTTTAGCCCCTCTCACTGGGAAGCAATGTACGAACTTTACTTGCAAATGTGTGAAAAAAGCTACTTGGAAAAAAATCAAAACATTTCCTCCCTAGGGAGGGAAATTTAATAATGTTCCCTCCCTAGGGAGGAATTGTTATGAATTTCTCCTACCTGGGGACGTAATTTTATGTCATTTTCCTCCCAAGAGAGGGAATGTTACGCAATTTACCGCCCTAGGGAAGGAATGTTATGAATTTTTTCTCCCTAGGAAGGGAATGGTATGAAATTTTCCTCCCTAGGGAGGGAATGTTATGAAATTTCGTAACATTCCTATGAAGGAATGTTATGAAATTTTCTTCCCTATGGAGGGAATGTTATATGAAATTTTCCTCTCAAGTTTTCTGTTTCATATTTCATTTAAATAAATTTTCTTAGTTCTGCAACGCAAAGAAGTGAATTTTTTTATTGTATTAAACTTTTGGTTGGGACTATATGTGTACATTCTTAATTGTATTTCTCGGGCGTTGAGCGTGAAGCGGCATTTAATTCACTTTCAAAATTCACTAAAGATTCTCATTAAGGGATATTTTTTTTGCTTATTATTTGTAAAAGTTGATAATTCGGAAAAATTCACCTTTTTTTAATCCATATGTTTTTTTCTTAAAAATAACTATCAACTGTATGGCTCGATGTTAGATGATTGTTTTCATTTTCTGTATATTTTTTTGACATAATAATTACACTGAAATAAACGGTCAATAATCAATTACATTTTATTCCTGACTATACTAAACTTACCATATCCTCCGATGATAAATTAATATACACGAGTGACGTTTTAAAAATTAAGAATCAATTTTTATAATTTAAATTTTGACCCTTTTAGCTCGGGCATCATCCCGATACACTCGTCAGGAATGTTCAACTTTCCGCCCTTGGTGCACAATATATTATTTTTTAAGACAACACAGTTGTCTTGTCTTGTCACACTTGTCAAACTAAGTTGAAGTTTCTGTACTGTCAACAGAATATTAGTTTCTTCACAAATATGCACAGAAAATTACTGTCAATTTTAAAGAAATACGTTGAAGTTGTAAGTTTTCATTGTACGAAACATTTCCTGTCATTTTTACAAAAACAATAAAAAGTGTTATTTTGCTTTGGCACTATCGAATCTGCCACACAATAAAGTGTTACTTTGTCAATTCCGTCATTTTTTTTCTACAAGGTTGCACATTGTTTCCTCATTTTCCACCTTTCTGAAAATATACGGAAGTAACCGTGTATTTATCTGATTCAATACGATGTACCGAGTAGCTTGTTTTAAAGACGACACTGTTAAAACTAAGAATTGGAATTTCTGTACTTTGAACAGAATTTTCATTTATCCACAAATATGCAGAGAAAATTTTTAACAAATCTATTGAAATTTTGTGTTTCACTAAACGAAACATTTTCTGTCATTTTCCAACAACAAAAAGTTTTACTTCGCTTTGACACTATATTTTCTATCAATTTCACGCAAGAAAGTGTTTGCTAATTCCATCATCAGAGTTGTAAATCCCCATTAATTCATGAGATATAGTTTATAATACAATTTGTCTTGTAATTATGATTTCATAATAATAATATGTAGTGATTATAAAATAGAGTGTAAACATTTGAATAGCTGAAAAAAAATCCTAACTTTCGCTTTAATATTGCAAGAAATAGTGGAAAAAATGGAAGAAATAAGTAATGCATTACTTATTTTTTTCCATTTTTTCAAAAGGATTACCGTGAATTTTTATTCAAAAATAATAATTTTTGCA
This sequence comes from Ephialtes manifestator, assembly GCA_963970395.1. Lineage (NCBI taxonomy): Eukaryota > Metazoa > Arthropoda > Insecta > Hymenoptera > Ichneumonidae > Ephialtes > Ephialtes manifestator. The sequence continues at coordinate 15,143,612 of OZ019982.1, forward strand.
GCCATTCCAAAGTTTAATCATCGTATTACAATCGCTACATGTTATTATTATAAAATCATAATTATAGAGCTGATCGTATCATCATCATTATTTCTACCTTGTAAAAAATGTTCGAGTTTTTCCTATACAAACGTGTATGAATTTTGTAAAACTTGGTATAGGAAATCGAAATTAATATGTTTGCATAATAAATTTAATACAGATCAATGAATTTCGATAATCCGGTGATCGAAAATTACAATACATGATTATTAAATCAATAATTACTAAATCAGTACATGAAAATCAACATGCATTTTAGGAATTTTAGTGCCCGATTTGAAATTTAATACAAATTGTCGCATTAAATTTAAGATCAAAGTTATCAAAATTTCAGTTACTAATGTTAAAAAATACTCGTCAAAGTATTTGCAGTTTTGTCCACATAGGTGTACTACTTTTTGCAAAATGTTTGTGTTTTTGCGACACAAACGTGTGAGAAATTTACAAAACTCGGTATAGAAAATAAACATTAATATAGTTGCTCAGTAAATTTAATATGCGTGTATGGATTTTACCAATCCGGTGATATAAAATTATAACACATGGTTACTAAATCAATCATTACTATATTAGTACATGAAAATCAACATGAATTTTTTCGATTTTTAGTTACTGATTTGAAATTTAATACACATTTTCCAATAACGAAAAAAACCCGCACTAGATCACTAACACTTATTACTTAGCATCGACTTCTGATAAGTTACTCGAGATTTCCAAAATTGATTTTTTTTAAACACTGGAGTATCTCGCGCTGCTATTGCGGCAAGTTTATGTTTGATTTATGTTTGTTGCTAGAACTTCACAGGTCTGCGGATATAATTTTTTCGAAAATCCGGATACCTGAGCTTCCTCGTGAGAAAAAGATTTCGTTCGTTCAAAAATTATGTTCACTTTAAAATATTTCCAACCCACTTCGCGCTCTGATTGCAATCAATTGAATATTTTGTTATGTCAATTATAAGTATGCTTGAGAGAATAATAGTTATACAACTCTTATGCCATTTAGATATCCAAAATTACTAAGTCGTTGATAGCGTAGTTGGTAGCGTGCGTGCGTTGTTAGGTACTTTGGTAGGTAGGTCGTAAGTTCAAACCCCAGTGTAAGCGAAAAATTTTCTGTGGCGAAAACCAATACCCAACAATTTCTGATGACATAATTTGTTTGAAAAAATAATGTCCGAATAATATTTATATTTTTTAAAATTGTTTTTATGTCCACTTTAAATTTCCAACACATATGTGCTTGAGTTTTCAGATACCGCTCATATGAAAATTCATCATACATGTTTATGAAATTTAATGCACAGTTTATGCATATGGTCATATTGACATTAAATCTTAATAACGTTGAATTTTAATATTCCTCTAAATGTTATGATTTTTCATATACACATGTTTACAAAATTTCATATACGGTATCTGCAAAAAAACTTCCAACACTTTTGTATTAATTTTAATACAGATTTTTTTAACAGTGTATATGTATTGGGCATTTACAACTCTGTCCATCATTAATTGCGACAGTTAGAGAGGCGTGTCGATTTTTTGCAAGAATCATAAAATATCACCAAGTGGTTCAATTCAACACATTTTTGTCTATAGTTACATAAAACTATATTTTCTCATCTGAATGTAAAGTATGAAAATAACTTCAAATTAATGAAAAAGTAATGGGATGATTACAACTCTGGTACGCAGCTTCATCGAGCAAAGTCTTTATGCAGTCACTTCATAAAGACGATGCGTGTTACGAGTGTCTATTATCGCCCACCGAAGAACTTTGTGGTGAAGCGAACGTGCAGTTAGTACCCGGTGTCAGATCGCTAACGCTTTTCTAGCTCAAGGACGGACGCATAAAATTGTATCTGAAAAGAAGAGATAAAAGCACGGCACGAAGACTCCCGCGCATTCGTATGTCTCTCTCTCTTACCGTTTACTAGTAGTAATAAGTCATTTCATTACGCTGCGAACGTGATACTTGTGCGTGATCAAACATCAGAGAGATATGGGCAGATGTTCCGCAACTGGATCGATCATAATATGTCTAATCGTGTCAACAATTAATAAAAAGCGCGCATGTACTACTTTTATTTTATTTTTACACACTAATTATAATGTGTGCCCGATTCCTCGCAGATTGATCTTTTCGCTGCCCTAAATAGTAAATTAAAAATAAATTATGATATAAATTGGATAGAATTATTTTTTTTTTACTTACTTGAGAAAATTTTGTTTTTGTGGAAATCTTTTTTTCAATCCCCCGTCCATAAAAATGGACTTTTCGCAACCTGTCGAATGCGAAAATGGCAATTTTCCGACGTTGTGTTGAAAACATTCGATTACCACACAAGGGAATTTTTTTTTTTTGTTACCTCGAGTGATTGTGATACTCGCCTTTGGCTCATGCTACAAACTCATACGTGCTCAAAAAAGCTTTTACTCCCTAGTGTTGAAATATACTATTTTTCGAGATTTCTGTGATAGTATACTGAAAATGGTCCGAAACTTTGAGATAAGTGGTTTAGAAAAAGTGATCGGATGTGTATGCGGGTCCAGATATGAATAACTCGTGAACTACTCGATAAAATGAGCCCAAATTTTGGTGCCATGTAGAGTATAAGATTTTTTAGATTTTTAATAATGTCCATCAACTCTCTAACTCGAATAAATGTTTAGCTGTCGGGCTGAAATTTCGTATTGAAATTGAAGAAACGGTTACGGCTTTTGGTATTGAATTTGGGCCAAATCGGTACGGCGGAGATTTAGAATTTTTCGAAAGATTTGCGTTTTGCTCTAATTCAGGTAAAATTTTGACAAATCGACTGAAATTTTCTACATAGGGAAAATAACATTCAGTCCTGCTACGTACCAAATTTGGTGATGATCGGTAAAACGGTCCGGATTTTACGTGTTTTGAATTTTTTTCTTATTTAAGGTGATATATTTTTACAATTTTATAACTATAATTTATTTTGGGCATCATACATGACTACAACTATATATTGACTTTTCGTTTTTTTTTCTCTTTTCGACAATTTGTTATCACATTTTATTTCTTCATAATACAAATTTCTATAAATGTGAGATTTTCAAATTTTTATTTAAAATAAGGATGCAAAGTAGAACCTTGCACATTGTTTTTCATCATTTTCGGCTTTTCCAATGTTTCCTTTGTCCTCATTTTGTCTTTCTCAAGACAAAATCGATTAACATACATCAACATAGAGGAAGCTTCACAAAAAGCGATAAATATTGAAGAAGTAATATAGAAGGTACTTCTACTTCGCATACTTTTTACTCCTGATTGGTCACCGGGCAAAAGTGGGGAATTTTATGTTTTTTTTTTAGAGTATATTACTTTTTGGTGAAGAAAATCTAGGGTAGAAGTACGGGTTGTGGCCACCCCCACACATAAATACGTTTTTCGTGGCTATTTTAATTCTGTACCTGTATTTAATCATAATTTTTCATAACGTTGTGTATTTTGGAAACATTTATCGTCATTTTGATGTCCGTTCGTTTCCATTACAAAAAGTACTGTGTCAGTAATTAAAGTATCATCAGCTGATTGATCAAATTGTCAATTCCTTACCGAATTCGACAAGATTTTGACGAAATCTCTAGATCCATATTCGGATTATATAGTTGGCGAATTGCATGCAGCTTTGCACATATCAATCTTAAGAGTCATCACTGCAAATGTTGATGTACTAAAAGTTTGAAATAAAGCTATACATTTATAAAAAATACGATGGCCACAACTGGTACATGGAATAAGCATGTTGCCCCGGATATGGCCATGATAATATAATCATTACTTTTTCGTTAATTATTACACAATCAATTCATAAATTCGTAAAGAAGAAACAAAAAAACGAAAAAACGCTAAGAAAAATATATCCTTAGAAATGTGTAGTAAAAAAGAAGGTAAAGCGGTGAAACACCTTTCATGTTGAAGATTCCCATCATTATGCAATGCGAAAATCTACTTTCGGAAAGAACTCTGGTAAAAATAGAAATAAAAGTGTAAAGAGTAAAACATTAATATAATGTATGACTATTTGTGACAAAGAAAGCTGCTACGAAAAAGTGCAAAACGAAGGAGACGAATGTCAAAAAAGGTTAGTTAGGTTCACAGATGGCATCTGTGCTTTAAAGACATTTTCGTGTAGAGGAATTGGATGCTTTCATAAAAATACGATTTTGATTTATTAAACACACCTTAAAAAATGTTTGAAGTGCAATGAATATTGAGTTATTCTAATTTTAAGCATGGCCAAAACCGGTACATTACTGTGGCCAAAACCGGTGCATAGGTGGCCAGAACTGGTGAAATGGCTATGCTCCTATTTTTTTCAATTTTCCAGTGTTTTCTCGACACATATGAAGATTTTAATGCTAGAAATCTGAAATTATATTCTTCTCAGATATGAAAAGTATAGGTCCAAAATAGTTTTATGATATTTGGTCCCAATTACAAGTACTTGAAAATGGGAAAATTGTTAAAGTGGCCACAGCCGGTACTTCTACCCTATAGAATTTACATTGATCACAGCTAACCCGCGTAGAAAAAAAGAACCTTATGAAGAATCTTTTAAAGAATCTTAAAAAAAGTCTTGAAAGAATCTTTACAGGAATCTTGAAAAGAATCACGCATAGGAGCCGGAGCAAGATTCTTTCCAGGATTCTTTTCAAGATTCTTTCCATCCGAAAGCGTTTTGAGAATCTTTGAAAGAATCTTAATGAAATTCTTCAGAGGAATCGAGCGAAACCTGTTGATGCTTTCCAGGATTCTTTTCAAGATTCTTTCCATCCGAAAGCGTTCTGAGAATCTTTTAAAGAATTTTCGAAAGAATCTTGAAAAGCGTCTTTAAGAGAATCGTGAAAAGATTCCGTCCATTAACTAGAAAAATCGTTGAAAAATTTTTAATGAAATTCTTCAGAGGAATCGAGCAAACCCTGTTGTTACTTTCTCTTGGTGTCAAGACAGTAAATTTCGGTACGTCAACGAAGAGTAAACCCCTCGTGTATAGTCGAACTCAGAACAGCTTTGCAGTCTTATATACGTTCAGGCTTCAAGTCACTTGCGAGAAACGCTTCGACCGCTCGCCATCTATCGGAGTATTGAATATAAGTGTTTCGTACGATGCCACTAGATGGCGAGCGGTCGAAGCGTTTCTCGCAAGTGACTTGAAGCCTGAACGTATGTAAGACTGCAAAGCTGTTCTGAGTTCGACTATACACGAGGGGTTTACCCTTCGTTGACGTACCGAAACTTACTGTCTCGACACCAAGGGAAAGTAACAAGAGGTTTTGCTCGATTCCTCTGAAAAATTTCATTAAAAGTTTTTCAACGATTTTTCTATTTAATGGACGGAATCTTTTCACGATTCTCTTAAAGACGCTTTTCAAGATTCTTTCGAAGATTCTTTAAAAGATTCTCAGAACGCTTTCGGATGGAAAGAATCTTGAAAAGAATCCTGGAAAGCATCAACAGGTTTCGCCCGATTCCTCTGAAGAATTTCATTAAGATTGTTTCAAGACTTTTTTTTAAGATTCTTTAAAAGATTCTTCACAAGATTCTTTTTTTCTACGCGGGAAGGTACTTCTACTTTGCATACTTTTTACTTCTGATTGGTCACCGGGCAAAAGTCGGGAATTTTATGTTTTTTTTTTAGAGTATATTACTTTTTGGTGAAGAAAATCTATAGAATTTACATTGAGCACAGCTAATCTATTTCATTTTCAGATGGATTAGTTAAAAAGGCGATAAAAAATCATAATTACTACAAAATAATAGGGAAATTATTGCTCTACAGCTTCCTTCATTACTTCGAATTTTATGGATATTTTATATTCATTTTTATGCACACACCTATCTTTTATGCTTTAATATAATGCTTATTAATTTCTTACCATTATGACGGGGAAATTTAAAAAAAACTATTTATTTTAATATTATTTATGCAATTATTAAGCAAATAGAGTTCAAAAGTAATGAGATGGTTACAACATTACGTACTCTGCACTATGAATATTTTTAATGGTCAAGGAAAAACATCATACGTCTACAAACTTTATTTTCTCACATATTAATTTTATTTCATCGTTCTTCATACACTCTCGCTCCAATTACAAACAAGCAAGAAATGTTTCTCATTTTTTCGAATCATCGTACGCATACAAATATCGTTTGTGCTTATAATTCATACAATTAAAACATCACAAGAACGTAAAATATATGTATAGTACTTGCATTAACAGTCTGCAAGAGATTTCTTTTTTTTCTTTTTCTACAATCCTGTTTTTGCAAACTCTCTAAATCACGAACCTTTTTGCTTCTTTTTCACAAGTCACGAAATATTATTAGACGCGCAGATCGCAATGAAAAATATACATAGAAAAATATAATGACAATAGCGAGACGAAACTACAAAAATGCACAATACATTATTATTTTTAATAAATTAATCACCCGAACGACCACCTTTTTCACTTTCTCTCGTTTATTTTTATTATTTTTTTTTTAATGATCATCAAAAGTCGTCTGTTTATTATTAGTTGTAGAGTGTTTGTGTGTACCTAAGAGGATCCTCAGGGTGTATAATTAATATCACTCACTTACCAATGATATGCTCAATGAATTGTGGGTCAGATCTTTGATGGAGTTTGGGAACATTTTTTTATTTTACTCAACAAATATTTTGTGCCACGAACCGATCAACCGTTTTTGTTTTTTTTGTACAGATTCCTCGAGAAAAATTTCTTCCGGTCTGCTATTGAGGAAAAATGAATCTTTACAAAAGTTTGGTCGCGCCCACAGACTCGTACATTGTCTGGAATTTTCGTAAAAGCTATTGCACATGAATTTGTGAATAATTTGTGGACTCTTGCTTTCGTTGTGTTATTCTAATTAGTACTTTTTTTAATCAACCCTTTGAACCATACAATTTAAACGCCTTAATTATTTGATTACTATTCTATTTTTTTTTTAAATTGAGTAAAATAAAATTTGTCACATTTTAATCGGCTGTAATTAAAGAAATCGTTTTTTAAATATTATCGTTAGATTTTGAATCAATTACTCCAGAAATCTTCACGTTTCCAGGAGGTTGAAGCGCTTTACTACTAATAAAGTCAGTGATATATATTTTTTTTTAGACATTTCTGTACATTTTTCTGGATTATATAATAGCAGTCGAGAAATATAAATAGTGATGACTATAAATAGTAACTTATTAACGTCAATTTTCTGAAAAGTGCATTTTCATTGAATTTTTTTCCATGAATAGTCTTTAATTATTTGCAGATTCTAATGGAGATAATTCATTTTGTTCCCCGAAAAACATTCTAAAATTCACGTCCAACGTTAGAGGTTTTTTTCCTTCGATGAAATGAAAAAAATGTATAAACTACGTAATAATTATTATTCCATAATAATAATCTACAGCGCTTATAATAAATCCAAACTTTTAAATGACTGCGAAAAAAAATTATTTCTAATAAAATTTCACGAAAAATGGAAATAATGAGTAAATAGACATGTCCATTATTTTCTCAATGCATGTTTTACCATTTTTTTAAACAATAAAAAAATAAAAGTTTCATCCACAAATCTTTGGATTCAAATATTTATCATATTCAAGATTCATTATGATAAATTTCCTATAGCTGTGAAACGATGAGAAAAAAAACGAGTCAAACAGCATGAAATTATTGTATAAATGATAAAAAATCATTTAATTTGCATCAGGATTTTACGATAAATTATGACAATTAATTCTTTCAGTCTAAACACATACGATTTATTCCGATATACTTTCTATAATTTTGAGACGACAGAAAATAAGAGGATCACTCTATTGATGCCTATTTGATTGTGATCAATTATTGTTGAATCATGAATTTTACGAAATAACACGATACATCACAAACGGATAAAAATTTAAAAGTGACGAAACGTAAATTCAATATAAAATATTATAAATCCGTTACATACATACCGATAACGTATCTATCGTATTTAACCCGTAGAAAACGAAAACTATATGATATCAACGATTCAATTTGTATAAATTGATCAAAGTCCGAATTGATAGAGATGATAAAATACGATTAAATCCCATTCAAATTCTATCGATCTGTATAAATCTCTGTAATTTATTTTTGCACTGAGAAAAATATATAGTTTAATGGACTAATTTAACATACACCTTCGTTCAAATGAATTTTTTATTACAACCAAATATTTAGTTTCTTCAATAATCGTTAGATTTAGTTGTCTAAAATTTATTTGCGGTAACCAAAATATTTGTTATACCAACAAAAAAATTCATTTGAACGAGGATTTACGCTAAATTAGTCCATTCAACTATATTTTTTTCTTTTTTTTATGGTTTTCTCGTGTGGTCGGCGAATGCGAAACTCAGGTAAAATTTTGTCGTCAGTAACTATAAAGTGACAGCAATGTTACTTTAACCAAATTCTTTTTTAATTACAAAAATCGTGAAATAATCGTCGCAGCTATAAAAATATAGCCAGAATAATTTTTTTAGTTCTCGTAACTACAAAAAGATATTGCATGGATTAAAAATGAATAGCTGTTACTTCGTACATGCCAGGACTTTCACAATTTCTTTGAGCACGCTAGCAAGTCAGATGCACACAGAGAAATCGGTTTCATGGGTTTATTTAAATCAAATATAGGATCTATTTCAAATAAATAAAATAAATTTTGATTTGAATCAAATAAATTTTATTAGAAATTAATACGATTTATTTGTATGCAATAAATTATATTCGATCAAAATAAAATCCTACTAGGCCATCCATTAAATAAATTTCTTCTTCAAATGCTAACATAATAGGATTTTATTTTTATCGAATAGAATTTATTTAATTTAAATAAATCGTATTGATTTCAAGTAAGTTTTATTTGATCGAAATAAAATTTTATTAATTTGAAATAGATTCTGTATTTGATTCAAATAAACCGATCAAACCGATTTCTCTGGGTGTGTACTTAGGAATTTTAAGAAAATAAACGAAATTTGATTTTTGGAATTATGGCCAAATGCTGGAATATAAATCACTCTTCATTGCGATTAATTAATCCAGAAGATGTAAAAACGATACAAATATCTAGTATCACTTACGGCAAGCGTAAAGCGCTTCAACCTTTTTGAGTAAAATGTATGCTTCAAAGGATTAATCCAGTTAAGGGGAAAATCTACTGCAACCGATCGAAAAAATGTGATTTTGTCAGATTTTTTGATCTCGAAAATTATGATCCATATCATATTGTTTTTTTTATACGACAAGGTGTAATAAATTTTTCAAGAAAAATAAAGATATATCGATTTTCAAAAATGTTCATTTCTGTGAAGGTGGAAAAAAATCTGCTAAAAAATTATCTTTTTTGTGATTGTTGCACCTTTTTAAATTTTCGATAGAATTTTTGTGAATTTTAACTGGGTGCTACACTTTTGATTTTCCTTAAGATTGCCTCTTTATATCCCGAAATAATTAAGGAGGTTGAAGCGCTCCACACTAGTCAAATCAGTGCTAAATTTTTAAAAGCGTTTCTACAATTTCAGATGGTTTAATAATCTGTTCCAAGGTGTTAATCACATAGCAGCATTAGTTCTTGATATTCAAATACATTCACAGCTGTCATATGAACAATAAATCGATCGATATCTCCAAATTTCCGATGTCATGTTTTTTCATCCAGTTTTGTAAAAGGGTTAACCGTAATATCGGTCCGATTATGACGAAACATAGCTCATTTTGATCAGTGGAAGATCCTTAATCGATTGACCGTCCGGATTTTCTATAGTATCAGGCGTTCAAAAGTTACAGCCATTTGTATACTTGATGTTAGGTTATGATAGGATAAACAAACGGTTGTATCTTTTGAACTACTAATACGACTTAAAAAAATAGACGGTCAATCGATAGAATATCTTTTAGTGAACAAAATGAGCTATTGGTCGTCATAATCGGACTGATATTACGGTTTACCCTTTTAAAAAACTGGATGAAAAAACGTAACATCGGAAATTTGCAGATATTGATCGATTTACTGTTGATATCACAGCTGTGAATGTATTTGAATATCAAGAATTAATGCTGCTATGTGATTAACACTTTGGAACAGATTATTAAACCATTTGAAATTGTAGAAACACTTTTAAAAAATTAACACTGATTTGACTGTTTTAGAACTAAAAGTCCTTTTATTGTCCGAGGATCTTAAAATGAAGCTAGTACATTAAACACGTATTGACAGTTCAACGGTTTATTTTCAACTAACGACGGATAAACAATAACAAGCGACATTCGCTAGTGAGATTCAATTATTTTATCCAACAGACTGGTGTGGAGCGCTCCAACCTCCTTAATACGATATCGTCCACAGATTTCGGGAAAAAGAAATTCTAAAGAAATCACGTTTTTTTTGTTGCCAGGTTACACAAAACTATCCCCTTAATAAGTCTTTCGAAAAATCATAATGACGAGGACATAAAATGCAACTCTCTGACGGATACAGTACCTACAGTTTACAACCCGTGGATTTGGTTACGTCTATTTCGTACTTTGAGTAATGCTGAGCCTTAAGGATATGTGTTGCTGTTGCTGTGACGATCGAGGCTCCGATAATTTTCGATTAAAAAAATCAATGTCTATCGTAGCCTCGAACTTCGGTGCGATGTGTGTATTTAAGGTTCTAAATACTTACCACAGATTCTCTATATCATTAAGTTTACACACATAAGTATTTCCCAAGAGCATTGTTTTTTTTTCTCTCTTAAATACACGAAATAGTTAGTAATTGCATGTTGGTATTTTTTCGCCCCTAATATTCGCTAAGAGTTACAATAATCGTTAGCTATTACAACGGCACACATAGAATATTTGTTTGGTTTTTATTAATCTGACTTCGGCGAGAGTTGTTTGATTTTCATTCGTTACCGCAATGGCTAATCGAAAATTAGATTTTTATCCGCTGTAAGGAAAATATTCCTCGGAAAATATTTACAAATTAATGGAATTTCGTCTTTTTTTTTTTGGCAGAAAAGACCCTCGCCTCGGATTTAGCTATTTTGCATAGCCATATATATATATATATTTATCCGTAAAATAAAAACCATCGCGATTATACTTCACAATTGCAGATCCTTGTCCCTCCTTTGGAAGCTGTGACAGTCAGCGCGAGAGATATAAAAAACATCGAAATACGCATGAATTATCTAAAATGTTACGTCTACTTTTTAATCGTAATCGAAACGAAGCAGTCGCGTTTTCACTTTCTTAACAGCTTACGATATATCATTAATGAATTAATCGATATTTCACGAATCTATGTTTACTTGAATTTTTTTTTTTTTTGTTTCGTTGCACATTCACGTTTCGATCTCACTCGTGTTTTTCTGTTTGTCATTATTCGTCTAACATCGACTATCTTTCATACTGATTAGGGTGACACATGACTCTAAAAAACAAGCGTGTTGCACGTGTGTTGTTTCCTATCTTTTACATTTACTGTAATAAAATTTACTTGAAATTTAGTGTACAGTAGCATCCCACTAAGTGCTCGCCGAAGCGCCTTTCCCGCGATCGGGAGGCGTGAATGTTCCCCCACCAAGACTACGATTCTCTACCGAGCCCGGCCGATCGCGGACGAATGCGCCCGAGCCCTACCGATTTCAGCCGAATGCGGCCCGAGCTCACAGAATCTCTACGGAGAGGTGGTAACCCTAGCACTCACGATAACGGTGATACAACGGCCATAACGACGGAAAAAATGACAGTCGTTTTTGTACACCTTAATAACGGTGCGATTTTGGTCATAATAACGGTGTAACAGTAAAAAAATGACGGTGACCATGACTTTTCTCATGGTCACCGTCATTTTTTTTGTTATTTTGGCAAAACGCGCCGTTATTAAAGTGTACAAAAACGACTGTGTCATTTTCCCTGTTATTATGATCGTTCTCGTGAGTGTTAGGGAACTCGCTAAGTGCTCGTTTTTACCTCTACAGCCCCGTAGGCGAGCACTTAGCGGGAGGCTACTGTACTTTTATTGGAAGTTTTTATTCATAAACTGGTATGTTAAATTTAGTATACACCCTAGTGGGTTTGACCATGGTGGTTTCAGGTTGAAATTACCGCAAAAAACACCGCAGTGTTTTCTGCACTTTTCCGCACAGCAATTCACCGCAAAATCACTGAGCGTTTTTTTTTTTTTTGTAGCGTCGGTGGTTTTCCTGTTTCGATCACCGCAAAAACAGCGATGTAAATTTCGAAAAATCTCGAAATTTCGTAATGTTTCTTCAATTTGTATAAATAACGGTAGAAATGACGGCTCGACTGAATTTTCAGTACCATGGTAATCCGCAGAATCCGTCTTGCCACTGATAAACAACAGTAAAAGTGACTAATGTCAGTACATGGGCGGACGATACTTACGATCGCCCGTACTTATTAGGGTGGCCCAAATTTCAGCTGTATTTTTTAATTTTTGGTCTCACCCCATAAAATAGTGGTTTTCGGTGAAAAAACAATTTTCATGAAAAATGAAGATTGCGAAAAATTATTTGGAGATCGCTCAACAATTTTGAAAATTTCCGAAACGTTTTCTTTTTCTTCATTTTTTGTAATCTCTCACCCCTCATATCATCTTGTTATCTCATTCCTAGTTTATGGTCGAAATTTTGGAAAAAAATATTAACTTCAAAACGTCGCTCAATGACAAAAAACATTTTGGAATTTATTTTCAATTTCAATTTTTTTCTCAACTTTCACTCCTGATTTTCACTCATTATCAGACGTCTAGTTCATAGTTTAAAAAATGTTATGAAAATATTAACGTTAGGCTATCGCTGAAAGAAGTAAGTCGTTTTTTTTGCTGATCGAGAATCGCGAAAAACGACTCATTTCGTTGAGCGATCGCCTAACGTTAATATTTTCATAACATTTTTTAAACTATGAACTAGACGTCTGAAAATGAGAGAAAATCAGGGGTAAAAGTTGAGAAAAAATAAAAATTGAAAATAAATTCCAAAATGATTTTTGTCGTTCTGAGACGTTTTGAAGTTAATATTTTTTTCTAAAATTTCGAACATAAACTAGGAATTAACTAAGAGTTAACAAGATCATATGAGGGGTGAGAGATCACAAAAAATGAAGAAAAAAAAATCTTTTCGAAAATTTTCAAAATTGTTGAGCGACCTCTAAATAATTTTTCACAATCTCCATTTTTCATGAGAATTGTTTTTTCACCGAAAACAACTAGGTTATGGGGTGAGAGCAAAAATTTAAAAAATACAGATGAAATTTGGGCCACCCTAGTACTTATACATAGAACGGTCAACACTCACTTGCGAGAATGGTTTCGGCTCGTTCGCCATCTAGCGGGCTAATTTCGGGTGCACGCGCAATAACCGGCTTAGCTCCGCTAGATGGCCAACCACTTTAAATGTTTCTCGCAAGCGATTGTTCATCTTTTCGTGCATATAAACACGTAGCTATCGCAAATTGCTGTGCTCTCATATAACTGAGGGACCACGTTTTGAAGATGTCCTAACTATTTGACATAGATGGCCTAGCCATTTAGAAATGTAGAACGAGAAAAAACTATGTTGTCTTCTCTTCAAAGTTCCAAACGTTACAAATTTATACAACTGAAAATTAAATATTCATAAAGATTCGGTCCGTGATTTCTACCATGATTTATACAAATTACAAAATATTACGAAATTTTGAAATTTTTCGTAATATACATCAAATCAATATCAATTTAATTTGTGGTACAGCACATTTAATAATTTACTTTAATTTTACAGTAAAAGTATTTGAATTTTAATAATTTGCTTTAATTTTACTGGAAAAGTCAATGAATTTTATACCACAATTGTATATTAAATTTCGATGAGTTTATGAATAAAAATTACCAATCTTTTCTAACAGTGTTGTGACGATTTTTTTACACACTTTCAAGCGTGTTGGCATGTACGTGATACATTAGATGTAAACAGAACACGGTTGTAAGTTCACTGTTAAAAAAGATTGTAAATTTACTGTGACAATATGAAGTTTACAAAACTGGTTTGTGAAATAATGATTGGTATAATATTCACTGTAAAATTAACATTAGTAAAGTAAATTTATTTACGTGAACATCAAATTTTTAAATATTTTAAGGAAAATTACAAAATTTTTTAAGTAATCTAGTTATTGCATGACCAAAATTGTAAAATTTCAGTTAATTTCTTACTATTAGTTAGCCGATTTGTAAATTCATATACAGGACGCTTAGATCTGTATAAAAATTAGTCGTTTATCAACATGGAATTTTTCATGACGTTAATTTTTATGCGTCCTGGGAACAAAAATAACGAATGTGTAATAAATAAATTAATGAATAAATTTTTAGGCAACCATAACTGTAATTTTAAAAATTCAAAAACATTGTTTTCATTGTAAGTAGCTTTTGATTTTATAATAAACATGTGTACGAAATTTACGAACGTTGTGTGAAAAAAGAAATACAGAATGCATATTCCTAGTATTTTGTAACAGTAAATTTACAAAATGCTCAAATCTTTTTCAGTATTGTTCTTTAAATATCTAATACAGATTGACAATAAATTTGTGGTACAGATTATGAATAAAAACTTCCACTCTGGTACTATAATTTTCTAGTAAATAATTTTTTTTTACACAGTGCATGTGTAAAAATTCGTCACAATGTAAAAGATAGAAAATAACACACTTGCAAAACGCTTGGATTTTAGAATGCAGAAAATCCTATATATACATTTTTCATTTTCAGGCCCTTCACGCCATAATATATCCACCGAGATGAGAACGATGTACCCTAATTTGTTTGCATTAATTAAAAACATTTAGAGATCGCACAAGTTAGATTCATGGAAAAAAAATCCGATTTTTCCGAATACATTTTTTTTTTTTAATGTCAACCCGTTAGTTTTCAGATTTTTTTTTCGCACTTCATTCCTAATAGAACGCACAGTATTGTGATTTTTTTCCACCATCTCTTTTAGGCTCCTGCAGATTTTTTACCCAGGGCGAAATTCAAATCTTCCTTTTCTACTTTCAGATATAAATAAAAGTAAATATATGTATTTTTTTAAGGCCAGATGTAAAGAAAATACTTCTGCATTAACAAGAAAAAAATTAGCATTACATATGAACAGGAAAAAAATGTTACGTTTGAATAATTTATTGAAGAATTAAAAACATAGAATTTAGAGAACAAATCATGAATCGTGAAGAACCGACATGAACTTCACACTAGTATGTTGATAATTGTTTACATAAACAGATATGATTTCACGCGCAAAAAATCAGAAGAAAGTCGGTATTTCGTACGTAGAAATAAAATTGTTGGAAAATGAAAAAAAAAAAATCAGAAAGCTAACAAATACGAATTTAAAAAATGAATATTCGGAAATTGGTAAACACTCTATAGCGTGAAGGACTCGAACAATATATATACTTTTCTGGATCACCCTAATATTGATAGTGTGTGAAGTGAGTCTTGTTTTGAATGAAATTTTGTTAGGGCTGTAGGATTTAGGAGAATAATCTTTGATCAGGGATTTGGATCTGAAAAAAGTGCAAAAGAAGCAAAAAATGACATGCATTTTTTTCATATTAAATATAAAGAAAAAAAAACACTGATGAAAAATTAAATTTAATTGTTTATCTGTTTTCAGTTTAATCGTCAATTAAATAAAAATTGGTATATCAAATTTCGGTAGATACAGAGAATAATGCTAAAACGTAATATGGCATCACAATGATTCAATGAGAAAACTTAAAAATTATGGCCTCGATGTCATGTTTAAATGTTGATGTATCTGCGTGTGCGTGTGTGTGTGTATTATACATTTAAAAAGTTACGATTGTTGATGCTACGGATCATCGTAGTACGTGTAAGAAACGATTGGTACAATTTAATTATTTACAACATTGATAAAACTTCTTAGATTATTAATTATATATATTAGATACACGGTGTTAGCTATGGAACTTAAGAGACTTCGGACGACACTCACGCTCTTTTCACACACACGCACGACCCCCGTAAGTGAACACACGCACATACGATAATTGTATCCGATTCGGTGCGAAAATGTGTCACTAATCGTAAGTTTGCTGCTTAGACGCTTGCGAAGCTCTATTCAATGCACATGGAATAATATTACGTATTGCTGTTGACGAGTTCTATTTTTGAACGTTTGTTATAGCACTAAAATGTAGAATTGGTATTTTTATTCGTTAGAATTTGTATAAATTCTCGCGAAGTGTGTTGGTGTACTGGTGTTTCTATTTTTTCGTACGGTTCTCAGAGAAAGGCGTAATAAATGCATATTTTTGCGTCAATTGAAAAAATTTTCAATTTTTCTTTCGAAATTCGATGTCATGAAAGTTAACAACGTCGCTGTAACGAAATCATTCCCAGCAAACAGTAGAAAAAAATGTAGCTTATTACGAAATTATTTGCGAAATTCGCTTTTTTGCCCAATTTTTTTTTCTGTTTTCTGTGCTGGATTTCGCTTACATCGTATACGCGAAAAAAATTGGTGGCCCAGTTTTCTTACAGCTAACGTTGCTTACTTTTGTGCCATAAAATTTTACATTTTTGCGCCAGTTGAAAGATTTTTCTTTCTTTTCTCCAAATTTGATGCCTTGGAAGTTAGCAATAATGTTACAACTAAATCATTCACAGTCGCCAATTCCAATGAATTTCTTCCGTGCAAAGTTATTAACCTCTATTTATTCATTTGATGAACATTTATCGCTCGATTATCTTTGTAATTATTATTTTTCAACAATTATCAGCTGCCGCTTCAATTCTAGTATTTTAAGTAATTACCAAGACTTTTATATAATCTCAAGATTTCCTTGAAAAAATAAGAGCATATAGGCAGCACATAAAAAAATAAATGAGCCTCCTATAAAACGATCTTTTCCCAAATTTCTTTGTGAAATTTTACTAAACATTTATTTTCCCGTCTATTTGAAATATTCAACATTTTCTTATAAGCACTGCAGGCTACTGTTATGAAATAATAATTATGAAGTTAATTATACGATAAGTGTTATTCTGTAAATTATATGATATCTGCAGAGTCGTAAATGCCTAATACTTATAGAAATAATGATGATGATACGATCAGCTCTATAATAATGATTTTATAATAATAACATGTAGAGATTGTAACACGATGATTAAACTTTGGAATGGCTGCAAAAATTATTATTTTTCAATAAAAATTCACGGTAATCCTTTTGAAAAAATGGAAAAAAATAAGTAATTCATTACTTATTTCTTCCATTTTTTCCACTATTTCTTGCAATATTAAAGCGAAAGATAGTATTTTTTTTCAACTATTCAAATGTTTACACTCTATTTTATAATCACTACATATTATTATTATGAAATCATAATTACAAAACAAATTGTACTGTAAACTATATCTCATGAATTAATGGAGATTTACAACTCTGGATATCTCTGTTTGCTGAAATTTTGTATACTAGTTGTAACATATAGATGCTGTAGCATCCACGTAAAACATTTCGCTTAAATCGTATGCACGTAATTTGTTTTGTATCGTGAATGATTTTTTTTTCGCAAAAACATTGCTAACTTCGCAGCCATAAAATTCCCGTATTTTATTCATCCAAGTCAACGACGTCACATCTTTCAGCTCTGTAAAATTGGTGTTACATCTTCTACATAACTGACACTGATTTGCAAGGCAACGCTCTAATAAGTCTAGCTTTGTATTCGGTGTAATTGCTTTTCATGGTTGTTTCAATCGGCTCGACAAAAAGCTTATGATGTTGCACGGGGTTTCGCGGGCTACGATATTCGTTTAGGCCTTCCTTTTATATCCAGGACTGACGAATTCTTAGCTCTCTCACACGCGCAAACGAACGCCCACATTTTCTTCACACACACACATACACACACAGTAAAATTTGCCTATGACATATATGGAATACTAATAATATAAATAATACCCTCAGGTTCGTATTACACATTCGTTCCATTCGATACAAAGCATGGCTCTACCTAAAGCTTTCATTATATCGTCCTTAACACGGTTTATTTATTTTTCTATAATGTGCTTTTTGTTCCTTGTCGATAAAAATGAAAATAAAAATTGACGCGATTGGCCGGTATCGAAAACGTAGGGTTCGTTCCTGCGAATTATGTACGAGAATTATTATAGGAATAGTGACTAAAGGGATATATGAGTATATACTCGACTTCCGGCCTTGTTTCCATTATCATCATCATTATCATTATTATTATTAATATTAATTATTATTATTTTACGCTCTTTCACATGCTGGAATGTTTAGTGAAAGAAGAGCTTTGCTATATATATATAAATATATATAGTTTAGCGTCGATTCACTAGGGGAGCTATTTCGTCTCCGAGGACTCCAGAAATCTCGGGTTGTTTGTGGTTGTTGCTTTGTTTTTATAATTAATATTCGACGGGTCGTCGATGTCTGCTACGCAAGCGGCTTCGCCTTTATTTATTTCTTTCCTCGCTTTTGTTTTGTTCACTTATTTATCATTTTGTAAATAATTTACCTAATAATTTCTAGGTATTTCATAGCGACTCGACTCAAAAAAGCTGAAAGCTCGGACCACTATTTATATCAACAAGTCCAGCGAACCAACAAACAAAAATTCTTCTTTCCTATAATCATATACAATAGTATATGTAACAGTTGGTCTCAGTCGTGTGTGCCACGTGCCTTTTGGACTTAAACTCGCGTTTGCGTCTCGAGATCACGATGACTTCTACATTAATCAACGTAATTGGTGTTCTCCCTTGTGGTAATCAACAGTACGCTGTTGACCATTAAAACGTTTCTAACTACGTAAAAGCTATGACGAATGGACGTACACATATAGTATGCTAGATTAAAATCATAGATAGTTTTAAGGGAGCCGAGTTAGCAAAAAAAAAAAAAAAAAATACTTTCAGTTAGTCGCATTCTTTTCTCATTTGACCGATAAATTCTAATTAAATCGATCATTTCAGGAATGGAGCAAAGGATTTCTTTGTTAACACGAAAGTCATTTAAGAGAACCGGTTGCTTGAGAAACCTGTTTTAGGCTGTTTTAATTCTATCATCGAAAACTGCTCGTAGAATTGATTCGTATAATGTCTTATCTTCTTCGCAATATCATTCCACACCAGTTAAGTGGAGGGGTTTTAAAAAAAAATTAATTCTAAGATGTTCGACTCTTCAAATGACAACATTAATTTCACATTTTATTAATCAGTTGATAAGTTTGCCATTGGGACATTCAAAAATGAATCCCTATGCTTATCTGGTGTAGAATGATGTGAAAAAATAAAACATAGAGAGCAATTTGATGAGCAGTTTGTCAGAACAAATGCTCATAATTCAGAAATCATGCACAGAGTTGAAAAATCGTGAATTTTGTTTACGAAGGACCCGAATGGATAGATTTTATTAAAATTAATCAGTGAATTATGATAAAACATGCAGCCAACTGAATTTTTTTTTCTCTCGGTCTCTTAAGTGGAGGTGAATTAAAAGTATTATATATATATATATATAAGGGGTCGCCTACAGATTTTTTTTTACAATTTACGCCCAAGTATTTTTCTGTATACGTGAGCGTCGAAATAAATAATAATTTACACCGATAACTTATTATTATAGAGAGTAGAATTTTACGCAGGCAAAATGCTACTTGTTTTTAGCTCTCTTATCTCGACTCTCAGCGACTATGCGAAGCATTGTTTTTTTTTCTATAGCTTACGTTTATAAACCGCGCGTATTTTCAAAGCGAATTGAGTAAATTTGTTTATAATTAATAACGCCACGAGAGAAGAGATAGTTTTTTTTTCATTTATTCAAGCGCCCTGAATTTTTCGATTTGGCAACTTTTTTTTCGCACTTTTTTGTTTGCCGCTTTTTCCCTCTTTGATTCCTTAAGGAAAAGGCACGAGCCCGCTATTACGTACCAGATATCAACCTCACAGAGGCTTTCGTATCCTTACAGAGTATTCTACTCTCTTTTTTTTTCGTACTCCCTCGAATACTAATTATCAATTAATACGAACCTCCCCAACTTCTTCGGCGTAGTTTTCTAGTTTTGGGGCTGAGGCTTCTTGCCACCTCGAGGCTTTATGCTTTCGGAGATTTGCCACATTGCGTCTTCGCACAAAAAGTCACTGAAGTTGTTGAAGAACGTTATTATTCTCTCGTGTTTCTTGAACGAGTATGTTCTGAAAAAAAAATGTTTTCATTGACATTTATGTAAAAAAAATATGGTATTTTATGGCGCCATTGAAACTTACGCTTTCTTGAATCTTTTCATGTTCTCGACAATGTTGAACTGCTGCCACCTCTTGGAAAAGTTTATCGTACCGTCCGGTAACAAATCACTGTTGCCGATGTGAACAAATGTCAAATCTTGAAGTACGAGTCCGCTGTAAGAAATATTTCAAAATTGTATAAGCCTATTTAACTCCGAAGGGCACAAACATTTGAATGGGGGTCAAAATAGCGAATAACCAAAATAGCGAATTTCAAAATAAGGAACGTCTAAATATGGAATGGCCATCATTATGAAATTCGCTATTTTTATTGCATTTTAAGGGGTTAGGCCACTCTAGAATTTTCGAAAAATCGATTTTTTTTCTCCTTGGAAAGGGCTCATTAGGGTTTCTAGAATGCTGTGCCAAAAGATTATTGCAGGCAAAAATTTGTAAATGCCCCATTTTTGAATTTTAACCCTTTGATGCACAGCGGGATGTTTAACATCCCACCTAGATTATTATCATTTTTTAAATATTTCAACGTTTTCTTTCTCGATTTTAAATAGAAGTAACTTTTTAAAAATAAAAATGTGTGCATCAAAGGGTTAACGGGAGGCCGCCCGGTTAGCAGGGAACCTCTCTTGTGTGCGCTTCGGTAAAGGTACTGAGAAGGGTCAAAGCAGGTATACGGCAGATAAACGCGTTTATCTCAAAACTGCTCTTTTCAAGTTGGTCGGAAACATAACTCGAAAAGTTTACCACCGATTTATTTGAAATTTTGGATATATCTTCAAAAATACATTATCTAC
Organism: Ephialtes manifestator; assembly: GCA_963970395.1. Lineage (NCBI taxonomy): Eukaryota > Metazoa > Arthropoda > Insecta > Hymenoptera > Ichneumonidae > Ephialtes > Ephialtes manifestator. Next base: position 15,164,820 of record OZ019982.1, read on the forward strand.
AAAAGTACGTAGGATTTTTTTTTTAAGTTGCATAGTTTTTTTGTTATTGATAATTTTCGAACGATTTTTAAGCCAAATTTTTGAACTTTCACTTTAGATGCTCGCCATTTGTCAAAAATGCCTGTATCGAAAAAATCCTACGTACTTCTCTAGCTACTGTTATGTATAAGTGAAAACCATTAAAAAAACTCATCATAATTCAAAAATTACTGAAGCTGTGTGTCCGGCCGTGGATTCCAAAAAAAAAGAGATGTCATCGCAACAACGCTGTACAGCCGCCATTTTTTAATTAATGACTATGAAAAAATTACTATATATAGTTAATGATATGTACAATAAATACCCTTTCTCAAAAAATCGATGTCTCTAATAGATTTTCTGAAAAAAATTCCCAAAAAAGGCCTTTTTTGTAGCCCTCTAGAGTGGCCTAACCCCTTAAGGAGGTTGGATACCGTCTTTCTGGGGGGGGGAGGTGCGCGGTTTGCCGGGGAGGTAGTGTGCGAGAGAGAGGTCCGTGACGCGCCTTCACTGGCGTACATTGTTGTACTATTCCAGCAGTTTTGTTTTTACGTTTTCTCGGCAACCAAGCAGACGAATCATTTCGGTCTTCGTAAAACTTCTTTTCGAAAAAACAAGAAATGATTTGGTTCTGTTATCAACAATTGTTTATCATTTTTATTATACTTTCGAGCATAACGTTGAAGGTGCGTATAGTTGTCGCTATGTTGCCCATGCATAAGAGAGTAATTTCGATAATTAATTTCTCGATAACCATCTAGACGATTGACATGAAATTTGGCATGGAGATGTAATTTTTATCTACGAATATCCTCCAAAAAATTGAGAGCATGTTTATCATTTTGAGTTGGGTATCCACCCTCCTTAACTCTGAAGGGCACAAACAGTTGGATGGGGGTCAAAATAGCGAATAACCAAAATAGCGAATTTCAAAATAAGGAACGTCTAAATATGGAATGGCCATCATTATGAAATTCGCTATTTTTATTGCATTTTAATAAGATGGAGGTCAAAATAGCGAATGATCGAAATAGCGAATGGCTGAAATTGCGAATTTCATAATGAGGCCATTCTAGATTCAGACGTTCATTATTTTGAAATTCGCTATTTTAGCCATTCGCTATTTTAGTCTGTGACGTCCTGGCTATTTTTCTCGTCCTATTTCTGATTATTATTATCTACTTTAATTATTGTAATTAATTATTGCTTTCAACTCTAAGTTGCTAGACATTCGGTATTTCTCATTATTTCCGTACATTGATAAAACTTCTTAGATTATTAATTATATATATTAGATACACGGTGTTAGCTATGGAACTTAAGAGACTTCGAACGACACTCACGCTCTTTTCACACACACGCACGACCCCCGTAAGTGAACACACGCACATACGATAATTGTATCCGATTCGGTGCGAAAATGTGTCACTAATCGTAAGTTTGCTGCTTAGACGCTTGCGAAGCTCTATTCAATGCACATGGAATAATATTACGTATTGCTGTTGACGAGTTCTATTTTTGAACGTTTGTTATAGCACTAAAATGTAGAATTGGTATTTTTATTCGTTAGAATTCGTATAAATTCTCGCGAAGTGTGTTGGTGTACTGGTGTTTCTATTTTTTCGTACGGTTCTCAGAGAAAGGCGTAATAAATGCATATTTCTGCGTCAATTGAAAAAATTTCCAATTTTTCATTCGAAATTCGATGTCATGAAAGTTAACAACGTCGCTGTAACGAAATCATTCCCAGCAAACAGTAGAAAAAAATGTAGCTTATTACGAAATTATTTGCGAAATTCGCTTTTTTGCCCAATTTTTTTTTCTGATTTCTGTACTGTACATTCATGTTAGCTCAATTATTCCTGCTTTCCTGCTATTCTGCTGGCCGCGCGTGCAACGAGCTGTCAGCATCTTTGGGCCGCATCGCGATCACTAAAAATTCCCCCACTATGTACGCCAACCTTGCTTTCTTCGTTGCCTTTATAACTCCATATCTTCAGTCTTTGATCATGTATTGAATTGTAATTATCAGGCTCGCGTGCCTGAGTGGCAAATACTACACGCTAAAGTAGTCTGTGAAATTGTATCTCTTGCTAAAAATGTATTATAATGTTATAATAATATCAAACAAATGTTATACTGAATTAATTGAATAAACGATATTGTTTCTTGGGCGCGATAATTCGAAATATTAGTTTCAACTATTAATCGAACAACGAAACTCCAAATTCTCGTTCATCCAGGACGTAACATAGTTATTCGCCATTTTGACCCCCACCGAAACAGTTTTATTCTAGGTTGTGATTGTTATATTATTAACATAAATGTTTACACTAAGACGCATCAGACTAGAATTCCAGCCATTTTCTGTTCGAACTCTGACCGATGTTTGTCACAATTGATTCGCGTTAATAATTCGTCAATTTTTAAATATGGTGATTCATTTTTATAAATTTATAAATCAGTTATAGACGATATTTGAGAACAACAGATTCATATTCAAGAATTTGAAAAATTGAAAGAAATGCTTTTATTTATGTAATCGATTTACTATTTCCATAATTCATTTGTCGAAACAAGACCATAAATAAATAAACAAATAAATCAATTAATAATGTATTAATTAATTTAAATAGTCAAACAACTGCAGTCGATATTAGTAAAGATTCGCATTAGTGAAATTGGAATTGAGCTTCGGTTTCGCGCGTTTTTTAGCGTTGCCGATCTCAGATCTGAGATGTGCTTCGCAAAAATCCATAATTAAAAAAAAATTAACCGGAACAGTTGTTTAAAAATTAATGTTAAGGTTAAACTACTTTCTGGCACAAAGATTCCCACCTTGTTAATCTAAAAACTTACATGTAAGGTATGCACGGTGGTTGAGTTTCTGCAAGCGCCTGTCTGTAAGCTCTGAAGCTGCTGGAGCTATCAATAAGCGCGCAGTATTCTTTAAGCCCTTCAGTAATATGTTTCTGCCATTCGAGCCTCCTAATAGGAGCGCTATCAAGTGCCGAGAGTAGAGCGAGGTAGCTATTAAAGTTGTTTATTTTTCTCAGATGTTTCATTATCTTGATGAACTTGACAACGTATTTCTCGCGATCCTTGGCCTCGTTTTCCATTCGATGCTCCAATATCCTCGACCTCGCCCAATACGACATTTTATTAAAGTGTTCCGTGAATCTCGTGAGATTTGGGCTTCTCTCCTCGTTCTGTTCTTGCGCCCAGATCAGCACTTCCGGTATTTCGATTTTCATAAAGAGTTCGGCATCCAGAAGAGTCATTTGCTCGGCAATTTGTTCACTCTTGAAGTCCAGTAACGATGCCTGCTTCGTCGATACACTTAAGGACGAAAGAATCGGTTGTGTCGCTTGCAACTGTTTTGTTGCGTGTTTTTCTAATATTTTAACTCGCAGAGCTTTCGCCATTGTAAGATCTCCACTGCAGACTAACTGCTGAACGAATTCCATGAGAGTTTGCAGCAAGACGTCGTCAAGATCGGACATTCTGTTTGAACGAGATTGTGAGAGGACTATTAGCTTTTTACTTAACGTGATGATTATTCTTCTGTTGTAATCTCTAATATGTTTGAACAAAAATGAAGTTTGGACTTACGTCAAATCGCTCACTACTCTTACTAGCAACGAGAATGCCTCTCTCGCTGCTCGCTGCTTCACTACATCCGGCGAACACGAGAATCTCTGGTGTCGCCTGTGCAGCTTCTGTATGAGCTCAAGAGGCGACATAAATGTCCTGTAGGTCGTCAAGAACGCTTCCTGATACAGGAAATCTGCACAAAAATGACCTGTCATTAAAATATTAATGTTCTACGACTGAAGCTGTGGGAAAGTAGTCGGTAATCGAAGAACGAACCTGATTCTTTCTCGTCTGTAGCAGCACGAAATAATTTTTAAATCATTAATACAAATTAGATTCGGGAAATATATTTTTGGTGGTATTAAAGTGAGATTGAAATATCTGTGTCAAACAGTGGGGATATATAGATTGCATGATAAACAGTTATCATTTTGGAACCGTTTTTTTACGTTTTTCGATACTTAAAGCATCAATTATCAACTAAGACAAACATTGATTTTCAGAGTAGCGTTTTCTATAATTTAATTATCTTTTAAAAACTACTGTTTTTACAGAAGAAATGTAATGGTGAAGAAAGTACAAAAACAATTTAGGAAGCAATTGATATCCTCAGAAAACCGTTGATAACCAAATGTTATCCGAATCTAGTAATTTTTTACGTTTTAGTCAGACATATTGGATCCGTCATTTATATTCCTGAATTTTGAGTTCATATTCACGAATAACGTAATAAATTAAAAATAATATCTATAGCGAAGGGAAATATAAAAATAAATATAAATAAATAAATTAAATTCAATTGAATTTTTTTTTAAATTAGTGATAAGTGAAAGTGAAGTTATTTCAGGTCAAACAATTAGGACCCTCGCAAAAGTTGATATCTCATGTATTAACCGAGTTCTAGATTTTTTTATTAAACTGCTATTCAAACCTGCTAATTAAAAAAAACACTGCATTTTTTCTTAGCTCGGTGTGTCAAGCATCCACAGCAAAAATACTAATTATTTTCTGCAAGTAACAGTGTTCCTTGGCTTTAATTAGGACCCTCGCAAAAGTTGATATCTCATGTATTAACCGAGTTCTAGATTTTTTAATTAAACTGCTATTTGAAGCAAAATTTTCATGAAAAACGTCGAAAATCTAGAAGTATCGAATATTCTGGTAAAAGTATGTTGCTCTGATGCAAATGCGAGCATTAAGCCAATTGACAATGCTGGTAATTATCAGTTAAGATTGCTGGGATTGGAAAAAATAATTAATTTTTAGTTTTCATGGTCTTGGATTTCATCGCAATAAAAAAACACTGCATTTTTTCTTAACTCGGTGTGTCTCAAGTATCCATAGCAAAAATACTAATATTTTTCTCCAAGTAACAGTGTTCCTTGGAACATCAAGTCATTTTATGCCATTAAACATTTGAGTATAAATTTCCTTTTTGTTCTAATATATTTCCTACAGCTAAGGTAAATGTCCCAGTAATCGACCATGTACCAGTAATCGACCAGTCTGTGGTAAAAGAGCGATATATAAGACTGTGAGTGCTTTTCGACGCTTAAATAAATTAACAACACTTCCTCCGATTTATGTACAATATTATATGAAAATTTGAGGCTTGTAAAATCACAACAGTGATAATAAGAAAATCGTAAACTTGCAGTGACCGAGCCGAGCGTGATTTCGTCGAAATCCTTGATATGGAGGTTAAGGTGCGTTTCGTGACATTTAGTTAAATTCTGCGATGCACGAAGACTTTGGCTGAGTAAGTTTAATTTGATATTACATATGAAGAATCTGGTATTACTAAATGAATATGATTTTATCGTAAAATTGTTGTTTGTGCAAAAAATTGCGGAGGTCGATAACTGGTTCAGAAAAACACATAAATGTCCGGGTAATCGACCTACTGTCGATCACTAGGACAAAATTGTGGATAGAAAATTAGTGTAAATCGCGTATTGTTTTTATGAATTACATGATAAAAAATAATGTAACAATTCATTCATCGATCGAACTGTACGAGGAGTAGTTATGGACAGGGGTATTGGGCTCTATATAAATAATTAAGCAGCAAAATAAATCATGTCCATGACTGGGACATTTGCACACCTCAAGTTTTATGTTAATTTTTTATTACAAGAAGATAAGGTAGACCAAAAGTTAAGCGTTCTATTTGTTGACAAAATTATACTGATTCTTTATAACCTACAATGACAGTTATTGACGTCTTAATTTGTGACTTTTCTTATCGTGTCGATTACTAGGACATATAACGGTCGATTACTGGACCAACTATAACTTTAGTATGTCGATGACTGGTACATTTGCACTTCTGAAGCTTTAGAATAAGTTTTCTCTACAATAAGATAAGTTACGAAAATTTTTGAGGTTGTTATTTTTTCATACGACTATTCTGATTCATTATTACCTAGAATGACCATTTTTTGTATCTTAATGTGAAAGTTACGTTTTTATAAAGTCGGGCAATTTGGTTAACGTGTCGATCACTGGGACGTTTACCTTATTGGAATTATTATTATTCTTTTATTTTATGATGTTTTTTTTTATCTAGTCATCCATAGGTGAGAGTTTTCAATCTTTCTCCCTCGTGTTTTACATCCCATTAGACGAGAATAAAAAAGAACAAACATTACCGTGTTTGTTGGCTTTCGTTGCATGTATTAACAACGCATCCGGATGTCCACCTCGAATGTCCGGGCCATCTTCTTCCTGTTTCTTGAACACTAAATACTTGTTGATTTCCAATTCATCTAAAATTCCATCATCTTGGTCGATGTCACGCAGTTCAAGCGTATTTTCGTCCACAGAAACGGATGATCTAGTGTTGCTGGCGGGTCTCGAGGGTGGAAGAGAAACGTCCAATGCTACGTTGTTGTTCTGATATCAGAAGAAGAAAAAAAACGTTTTCATTAACAAAGTGGATTGACACAGAGGATCTCAATTGTTCTGCTAAAATTGTGATTTTTTTCTGTACCAGCGTCAACACGGCGGGTGACGTAGAGGTTTTCTTTTCGGGCAATGAATGTGGTGGCTCTTCGGCTTTCACTGGCGTCGACGTTATCACTGGATCCGGCGTGTGTATGCTTTGCATGCTTATCGTCGGTTTCGGCGATACTGGCGGCGGTGTTGAGTTCGATTTTATAGATCGCGATCTCTTTGGTGGCAACGCCGGTGGTAGCTGACTAGAGTTGTTTGTTATTTCTTTGATTGTTGGGCTCATGCTGATAGATATGCTGCAAGGAATTAAAAGAGTTTAATTTATAGAAATTCATTATTTCATTTAATAAGCATTGATTGCATAATTTACTCAATAGTTATTATTTTGCAACTGTAAATTATCTAAATTATCTACGGCATTTTATAAAAAAACACTCAATCTTTTAAAATAACAGTTAAGAGAAAAAAAATCAATATTTTATAAACTTCAATTATTCCATTTGATAATCATCGATTGCATAATTGACTCAATAGTTATTATTTTACAACAATTATGTCCAGCTTCTTTAAAAAAAAGTCTTCTTTTTTATAATCAATAAGAAAAAAAATCAATAGAAATGTGATTAGAAATTATACGTTTTATTCCATTATTCCTCACAATATTCGTTGAAATTTTATCCAAAATTAATTTTCTTTGTGGTCATTTAAAACTATAAACATACTTTCATAAACATAATTATTTTTTCATAAGATGATCATACCATTGTATCTGTTATGGACTGTGTAATTGATTTTTATTGTGATTTCTAAATTAAAGGTCTAACGTAATGACTTCTATACAGAATAAATAAAATTATTTCTTGCATTCAACGCTTCAACGATCGATGGCAAGATAATAATTTCCCTTTAAGTAATAATAAATTATCTTTCTAGTAATAAATCGACGTCCCTATTTTTATCTTGACGTCGAACTTACGATTTACAATTCAATCTGAAATATCGTTCGCGTTTAGGTATCGTTATCTGAAAAATAATTCTTGACTACTTGAGGCTTACTTTGAGCCATCGTGGAGACTTGTCATGGTGTGAACCATCGATGAACAGGATTGTGTGGTGGTAAGTGCCATTTCGTGTTGTTGCCACTCGGCCTGCATGGAATTGTATGCAGCCACAGAGTGTCTCGTGCCAAGTCCGGATATGAAATCGTTGTTGCTGTGCGAGCAGTTTCCAAACATTTCCATGTATGCCATTACTGCAATTGGTCAAAATTTCTCGTTAGAATGGAAAAAGTTTTCGGATAAAATGGCGAGCCAAAGTGAAAATGTAAAAGAAAGATAGAAAAATAGAGATAGAGAGAGAGAAAGAGAAAGAGAGCGAGATGCCAGGAGCCAAGATAACGATTATTATTATAATATATATATATATATATTATATATATAATGTATATGCATCGGGGTCGTTCAAAATCAGGATAAAGAATTGTACAATTATTGCAGGCTCAGTGTCGTCGAGTCCGGGATGAGCGTGACTAGAATTTAACGGTAATCGAAAAATAGGCCAGTGAAAAAATGCTTCAGTGAATTGCAGTACAGTAGAAGCTCTCACATCTTAATATTGCAATACAGAGTAAAAAATAAAATAACATATTTTTTGTCCTTCAATGTTTTTGTCCAAAAAGTCAGCAGTAATTTGTTATTAATTGTGCAGAAAATCTTTGCGCAATTCTCCGTTTTATATTTCTTCAACAAATTATGTTTGCGTTTCTTTTGTAAAACTATAAATGAAACAAACATTTTCTGTACAATTAACGAAAAAAATTTGTGATATTTGTGGACACAAATTTGTTGTTAAAAGTACAAAACGATTTATTTGGTTTTTAATGTGTAGTTTGCAATCATCAAATTCCTTTCGAACTCTATTTGTTTATTCATTCCATAAATAATATACAAACAAATAGCGGGTTTTTCTCGAATTTCCCACCATATTGGTAAAAAACTTATAAGCATTTTATTAAAGTATAAAAAAAGATCTTTGAATTAAAATTAATTTGAGGAAACCATGAAATTAAAAATAGTGATATTTTTTGTCTTTCAATGTTTTTGTCCAAAAAGTCCACAGTAATTTGTTATTAATTCTACAGAAAATCTTTGCGCAATTCTCCGTTTTATATTTCTTCAACAAATTATGTTTGCTACTGCTAAAACTATCAATGCACCAAAGATTTTCTGTATAATTAACAAAAAAAATTTGTGATATTTGTGGACACAAATTTGTTGTTAAAAGTACAAAACGATTTATTTAGTTCTTAATGTGTAGTTTGCAATCATCACATTCCTTTCGAACTCTATTTGTTTATTCATTCCATAAATAATATACAAACAAATAGTGTTTTTTTTTCTCGAATTTCCCACCAAATTGGTAAAAAACTTATAAGCATTTTATTAAAGTATAAAAAAAGATCTTCGAATTAAAATTAATTTGAGGAAACCATGAAATTAAAAATAATGATATTTTTTGTCTTTCAATGTTTTTGTCCAAAAAGTCCACAGTAATTTGTTATTAATTCTACAGAAAATCTTTGCGCAATTCTCCGTTTTATATTTCTTCAACAAATTATGTTTGCTACTGCTAAAACTATCAATGCACCAAAGATTTTCTGTATAATTAACAAAAAAATTTTGTGATATTTGTGGACACAAATTTGTTGTTAAAAGTACAAACCGATTTATTTAGTTCTTAATGTGTAGTTTGCAATCATCACATTCCTTTCGAACTCTATTTGTTTATTCATTCCATAAATAATATACAAACAAATAGTTTTTTTTCTCTAATTTCCCACTATATTGGTAAAAAACTTATAAGCATTTTATTAAAGTATAAAAAAAGATCTTTGAATTAAAATTAATTTGAGGAAACCATGAAATTAAAAATAATGATATTTTTTGTCTTTCAATGTTTTTGTTCAAAAAGTCCACAGTAATTTGTTATTAATTCTACAGAAAATCTTTGCGCAATTCTCCGTTTTATATTTCTTCAACAAATTATGTTTGCTACTGCTAAAACTATCAATGCACCAAAGATTTTCTGTATAATTAACAAAAAAAATTTGTGATATTTGTGGACACAAATTTGTTGTTAAAAGTACAAAACGATTTATTTAGTTCTTAATGTGTAGTTTGCAATCATCACATTCCTTTCGAACTCTATTTGTTTATTCATTCCATAAATAATATACAAACAAATAGTGTTTTTTTTTCTCGAACTTCCCACCAAATTGGTAAAAAACTTATAAGCATTTTATTAAAGTATAAAAAAAGATCTTTGAATTAAAATTAATTTGAGGAAACCATGAAATTAAAAATAATGATATTTTTTGTCTTTCAATGTTTTTGTCCAAAAAGTCCACAGTAATTTGTTATTAATTCTACAGAAAATCTTTGCGCAATTCTCCGTTTTATATTTCTTCAACAAATTATGTTTGCTACTGCTAAAACTATCAATGCACCAAAGATTTTCTGTATAATTAAGGTTGTTGATCAACGGCATTAGGAAGGGGATAGGTGAGGTGATGTGCGGGGTGTGGGGCAGGCACGGCAGGCGGAGCGACGTCAGCTCACTTCGCATAGTTTCACGATGTATTGTCTAACATTTTTTGTAATTTTTCTTCAAAATCACTTATAACCCCACAAAAAAGTTACACCGTCATAATCCTCAGACTCTGCACTGTATAATATGCGTTTTTCATAAAGCTGGCAATTCCCACACGGAAGATATAATAGTACATTACGATACTAGTGCGAAAAAACTTTTTCTGGCGAGTGTGAGTTTGCAACACGAGCCGAAGGCGAGTTTTGCAATCGCACGAGTTAAGAAAATGTTTTTCGCACGAGTATCGTACAAAATTTTATTTCACGAGGTGTGTAAATGGGGTTTGATGCACGCGAAGCGTGCGTAAAACCGCGTTTTACGCACGGAGTGATATAAATAAATAAATGTGGTCGGTGATGCCTCACGCTATATAACCAATGTATATCTACGTGCTATTTGGTATCAATTTTAACGTTCAATATCTCGAAAAAGAATGTTATAATCGGTTTAAACTTTTTTAGCAGTCGATGAAGAAAACCTTCACCTATGCACTGTATAAATTTCGAAAAGCTGACACCATTTTTACGTTTTTGATCAACAACCTTAACAAAAAAAATTTGTGATATTTGTGGACACAAATTTGTCGTTAAAAGTACAAAACAATTTATTTGGTTTTTAATGTGTAGTTTGTAATCATCAAATTCCTTTCGAACTCTATTTGTTAATTCATTCCATAAATAATATACAAACAAATAGTGTTTTTTTTCTCGAATTTCCCACCAAATTGGTAAAAAACTTATAAGCATTTTATTAAAGGATAAAAAAAGATCTTTGAATTAAAATTAATTTGAAGAATCCATGAAATTAAAAATAATGAGGTATCAATTTTCAATTCGTCATTAGTCATTATCTTAGTTTTTATCGAATTTTTTAAACTAATTAGCCTAGAAGAATATAGTTTAATTCTATATAATAACTTTTTTACACATTTCCTTAATAAAAAAAAACATCTTAAAAAATGACAAAATAAAATTAGTATCCAATTATTTATGGTACACATAAACAAATAGAATAAATTTCGTTCATGTCCCTTTTATTTGCGCCAATGCAAACGTTGGGATCGTTCCTATCACGAGCCTCTGTACGCTACGTAAACTTAAGATGTAAGAGATTCCAGCGTATCTAGAAAATAATGCGTCAAAATGTATGTTATTTATGGGTGCATTTCGCAAAACAGTCAATGATCAAGGCCACGATGTGTCATGGAGAAAAATGTTTTCGTTTCTCCAACAAAATGTGTTTTGTTGATAAAATTCTTTATTCCCGCAACTAACTCATCCATAGGCAGCAAAAAAATATCCTGCATCAGCAGAATATTTATTACAATAACAAGATAGTTTATTGTTGATAGTGAACAGCTAAATTAGTCAAGGTAGCTAATTTTTTGCTACGGCAGCATTTTTTTCTTCTCGTATGTTAATAAAATTCCTTTAACGCTTTTTTATTCGATTAACTTTCTTTTTCATGGCCCATTTTTCTGAATTTCAAAATCGCAATTTTTTAAAAATATTCCAATTATTTTTTTTTTTTGCAGTTTCACAACACTTTAGTGAGTAAATATTCTAAACACAGTGTCCTATACACGTATAATTGAATATTATAATAAGATAATTGTGTACTGCATATTAAAGATGAAATTTGTTGCACATTAAACAAACAAAAAATAAACCAAAACTCCACAGAAACTGTTTGTTAATTTTACAGAAAATTTAGAATCTTTTTCTAGTTTAACAAATTTTTCTCGTACGTTTTTTTTCTAAAACTAGAAATTGAAAATCTTTTTCTTGGAAGCACAAAAAATAATTACGGGGAATTGCACAATTAAAAACTAGATAGAATTTTTTTTGTTCATGTAACAAAAAGTTTTGGTCCACATACACGATTTGTGAATTTTTCAGAAAAATTGGAGTCGTTTCTAATTTTACGAAAATAAAATAACATAATTTAAACTAGAAAATGACCCTAATTTTTATGTAAAATAAATAAATAAATGTTTATGAATATTCGTCGACAAAATATTTTTTAAGCGCAACAGATGTTTATCTGCTTTTATTTTTACTTTCTGAATTCTTTCAATGTGTGTGATTGGACTGCTCGTCGCGCGTCTTTGATAAAAACGTTGGAACTCACTGTAATATGCGTGAAATCTTATAAACAGCATCTGCCAGTGCTGCCAATATTATAATCCAAAGACGAACTAAGTAAGTTACACGCTCGATTACGCAATTCATGTACGTTCATCACTAATTGCAAGTCGCACGTAACAGACTCGCGATTTGCTGCCGATCTTCTCGTCTTTCCGTCCGCGAAGTTTGAGACGAGAATTTATACTAAAACTCCAATATTTCGTTAATGTCGATCGTGACTTGCAGTTAGGCCGATATTGTTTCAGCGTTCAAGAGGCTTACGAATTATGTGGGGGAGGCGATTAAAAAACGATTAAGTCGATCGTCGCGATTCCTACAGACGAGGACACTTTTTTAAATCCCACACAATTAGTAAAAAGAGTTATCCACGTTAAAGGGCGCCACAAACGCGACTCCGATGGTCCATCATTTTGTTAAAAAAAAATACATAAATTATGTTTTTGTACAAATGAAAAATCGCGGATAAAGATACGCGACGCGTCTCGCCTCTTCGTGTACTCAACGATTAATGACGAAGATATTCTGTTTACCTCTCGCAAGCACAATCGCTAGAACCCGTTTTCCCCGCGCGCGTTTTCGCGATCTGCGCTTCTGCTACGACATACGAGGCATTTTGTGTCAGATCAGCCACCATAAATTTTGAAAAATATTTTTCAACCGGACGAATTTGTTTTTCTCAATCTGCCAATTTTTCTATAGACTCTGTACATATCAATGTAGTATATATAAAATTGAAAGTGAAATAAACAGTTTTCGAATGAGTGAAAAAAAATATAATTCTTTGTCTGTTCAGTCACCATAATTTATGACATTTTTTTTAAACCCTCATATATTTTTTGTCTACTTTACTAATATTTCTATAGACTCTGTACATATCACTGCAGTTTTTATAAAATTAAGAGCAAAATAAAAACTGTCAGAATGGGTGAAAAAAAAGAATTCTTCGTCAATTTCGACGCCATAACTTTTGAAAAACATTTTTTTAACCCTCCAAATATTTTTTTTCCCTGCGTATTTTCCTATACATATCATTGCAAGAGAAAAATAAGAGGCTTTATAATCAGCCACCATACCTTTTGAAAAATATTTTTCAACCGGCCAAATTTGTTTTTCTCACTCTGCCAATTTTTTTATAGACTCTGTACATACCAATGCAGTATATATAAAATTGAAAGTGAAATAAACAGTTTTCGAATGAGTGAAAAAAATATAATTCTTTGTCTGTTCAGTCACCATAATTTATGTCATTTTTTTTAACCCCTCATATATTTTTTTGTCTACTTTACTAACTTTTCTATAGACTCTGTAGATATCACCGCATTTTTTATAAAATTAAGAGCAAAATAAAAACTGTCCGAATGGGTGAAAAAAAAGAATTCTTCGTCAATTTCGCCGCCATAACTTTTGAAAAACATTTTTTTAACCCTCCAAATATTTTCTTTTCACTCTGCCAATTTTCCTATACATATCATTGCAGGTTATATCGTTCAGAAAAAAAATAAGAGAAAAATAAGAGACTCTATAATCAACCACCATAACTTTTGAAAAATATTTTTCAACCGGCCAAATTTGTTTTTCTCACTCTGCCAAGTTTTCTATAGACTCTGTACATATCGATGCAGTATATATAAAATTGAAAGTGAAATAAACAGTTTTCGAATGAGTGAAAAAAATATAATTCTTTGTCTGTTCAGTCACCATAATTTATGACATTTTTTTTAACCCCTCATATTTTTTTTGTCTACTAATTTTTCTATAGACTCTGTAGATATCACTGCAGTTTTTATAAAATTAAGAGCAAAATAAAAACTGTCAGAATGGGTGAAAAAAAAAAGAATTCTCCGTCAATTTCGCCGCTATAACTTTTGAAAAACATTTTTTTAACCCTCCAAATATTTTTTGTTCACTCTGCGAATTTTCCTATACATATCATTGCAGGTTATATCGTTCATATAAAAAATAAGAGAAAAATAAGAGGCTCTATAATCAGCCACCATAACTTTTGAAAAATATTTTTCAACCGGCCAAATTTGTTTTTCTCACTCTGCCAATTTTTCTATAGACTCTGTGCATATCAATGCAGTATATATAAAATTGAAAGTGAAATAAACAGTTTTCGAATGAGTGAAAAAAAATATAATTCTTTGTCTGTTCAGTCACCATAATTTACGACATTTTTTTTAACCCGTCATATATTTTTAGTCTACTTTACTAATTTTTCTATAGACTCTGTACATATCACTGCAGTTTCTATAAAATTAAGAGCAAAATACAAACTGTCAGAATGGGTGAAAAAAAAAAGAATTCTTCGTCAATTTCGCCGCTATAACTTTTGAAAAACATTTTTTTAACCCTCCAAATATTTTTTGTTCACTCTCCGAATTTTCCTATACATATCATTGCAGGTTATATCGTTCATATAAAAAATAAGAGAAAAATAAGAGGCTCTATAATCAGCCACCATAACTTTTGAAAAATATTTTTCAACCGGCCAAATTTGTTTTTCTCACTCTGCCAATTTTTCTATAGACTCTGTGCATATCAATGCAGTATATATAAAATTGAAAGTGAAATAAACAGTTTTCGAATGAGTGAAAAAAATATAATTCTTTGTCTGTTCAGTCACCATAATTTATGACATTTTTTTTAAACCCCTCATATATTTTTAGTCTACTTTACTAATTTTTCTATAGACTCTGTACATATCATTGCAGTTTTTATAAAATAAAAAGCAAAATAAAAACTATCAGAATGGGTGAAAAAAAAAAAGAATTCTTCGTCAATTTCGACGCCATAACTTTTGAAAAACATTTTTTTAACCCTCCAAATATTTTTTGTTCACTCTGCGAATTTTCCTATACATATCATTGCAGGTTATATCGTTCAGAAAAAAAATAAGAGAAAAATAAGAGGCTCTATAATCAGCCACCATAACTTTTGAAAAATATTTTTCAACCGGCCAAATTTGTTTTTCTCACTCTGCCAATTTTTCTATAGACTCTGTACATATCAATGCAGTATATATAAAATTGAAAGTGAAATAAACAGTTTTCGAATCCGTGAAAAAAATATAATTCTTTGTCTGTTCAGTCACCATAATTTATGACATTTTTTTTAACCCGTAATATTTTTTTTGTCTACTTTACTAATTTTTCTATAGACTCTGTACATATCACTGCAGTTTTTATAAAATTAAGAGCGAAATAAAAACTGTCAGAATGGGTGAAAAAAAAAGAATTCTTCGTCAATTTCGCCGCCATAACTTTTGAAAAACATGTTTTTAACCCTCCAAATATTTTTTTTCCCTGCGTATTTTCCTATACATATCATTGCAAGAGAAAAATAAGAGGCTTTATAATCAGCCACCATAACTTTTGAAAAATATTTTTCAACCGGCCAAATTTGTTTTTCTCACTCTGCCAATTTTTCTATAGACTCTGTACATATCAATGCAGTATATATAAAATTGAAAGTGAAATAAACAGTTTTCGAATGAGTGAAAAAAATATAATTCTTTGTCTGTTCAGTCACCATAATTTATGACATTTTTTTTAACTCCTCATATTTTTTTTGTCTACTTTACTAATTTTTCTATAGACTCTGTAGATATCACTGCAGTTTTTATAAAATTAAGAGCAAAATAAAAACTGTCAGAATGGGTGAAAAAAAAAAGAATTCTTCGTCAATTTCGCCGCCATAACTTTTGAAAATAGTACATTACGATACGAGTGCGATCAAACTTTTTCTGACGAGTGTGAGTTTGCTACACGAGCCGAAGGCGAGTGTTGCAATCACATGAGTTCAGAAAAAGTTTCTCGCACGAGTTTCGTATACAACTTTATGCCACTAGTGCGAGAAGTGCGATTTCTCGCACGCGAAGCGTGTGAGAAGTACGCATTTCTCGCACGGAGTGGCATAAACATTTTTTTAACCCTTCATTTTTTTTTCACTCTGCGTATTTTCCTATAAATATCATTGCAGGTTATATCGTTCAGATAAAAAAATAAGAGAAAAATAAGAGGCTCTATAATTTTTGTAAACCTTATTTTTAACCTCGCAAATATTTCTTACCTACTACACCAATTTTTTTTTATAAGCTTCATACATCACTGTAGGTTACATAAAATTAAGAGCAAAGTAAACAGTAATTGAGAAGAATGATAAAATATAATGTTTCGTCATTTCAGCCACCATAACTTTTGAATAACTTTTGTAACCCTCCAAATATTTTTCATCTACACGTACAATTTTTCTAAAGACTGTATATATTATTGCAAGTTATATAAAATATCAAGCATACTAAAAAATGCCCTGAAGAGCGATAAGAAGAAAAAAAAGTGTCTTATCTGACATAGAATGCCACATAGATATTTTTTTTATATCGCTCTTACGTGCACACTTATTACTAACAAATCTCAAGAAAAAATCTGCTGAATGCGGCAGTATAAGAGATGTGAAAAAAAAACGTAGGCGGTGAGCAGCGCGCAAGCTGAAAGTATTATTGAAATCAAAAACAAACGGTAAAAAAAAACACTTGTGAATAAAGGAATATATAAGCTAAAACGCCAAACGCATTTATGTGTCTATGGAAGTGATGTTGTTGATGTTGTTGATGATGATGCGTTTATTACTTCGTTTTATTTATAAATGAAGGCGAGGAAAATAGGTGACAAAGAAGATGGAATTAAGAAAAAATAAAAAACCAGCAAACATGCCGCAGATAAAGCCTGGAGTCTGCTGACTCGTCTTTAAAAGACGAGATCAACGCAAAACGGAATTTTTAACTTAGCGTGTGTGAGGGTGTTTCGGTTTTTGCTGAGGAAATAGTTGATAATACGTATGTGGGTCGGGATCCCACTTACCGGAATATGCCACTGATTGGAACACTGGGGGATACAAAATATTGCGTCAGTTCCATAAAAACCTACCATAATCAATTTACGTTTCTTGATACGTGGATCTTTAACGTTTTTTTTTTTTTTTTAAATTTTTTGTCACTACTTTTCTAAATATTCACACTAATTTAACTAATTTCTAGTCTAGTTGTGTCGTAGTATTTTTATACATGCAGCAGACAATTTTTTCTCAATTTTTTTTCTCAATTTCTGTGACGTATAGTATCGACATTATTTTTTTGCGTGTACGAGTATTCAAATTACCGTGTACGTCGACTATAGTCTTGTTCTACGCGCGTTATTCTTTTTTTTCTTTTTTCATTACTACGAATGATTGGCGGTAGTACGATAAAAATCACTGAGTATTCTTACTATACCACTGCCAATCTTCAATCGAATAATTGCAATACTTACTGTGCCGTTTTTTGAGAGGCAAAGGCGGAGGTTTACTGGCATCTGGACTATCTCCTGTGCTACCGTGCAAACTGCAGGTCGAAAGATGTTCGTTTTCTGGAACATTGTCGTACTGCGATGGTAATCTTTCTTTTCGACGCTTTGAACGTTTCTCTGGTAATGCTGGCGGAATTCCGTTCATATCCAAACCCGTGATTGCTTCGATTTCCTGCAAAATCATCAATAGATGCTATCGAATTTTCATGGCATTGCGGTAAAATAAACTTTGACGTTTTACAGATAAGCAAACGACACAGAAAATACGGAAAATGTAAAAGAAAATCTGTCATCGTGGATGATAAAGAAGACATACTTAAGGGGAGGACATCAGACTCAAATTGCTGATATTAATTCAAAGATCTCACTGGTTTATCTGTTGATATTGTTTTTTTAAAATACATTCCTTTCAACCTAAAGCAAAGATTTTTTTGCTCTATGGCTGAAACATCTAAATATTGAAAATTAGCTATAGGACATTTATGGATTTTTAAACTTCATCACATTTTTCTTAAGTTTAAGAAAAAAATTCAAGCTTGTTTTGGGGTAAGTAATAATATTGAGGGTCAAGCAAGTTTTTTGTTTCTCGAGATAAACGCAATCGCTGTGGCTTTAAAATTTATTCGTTGGTTTTCAGAGAAAGTGATTCACATATGAGACATTCTTCATCAATTCAGCCACTTTTTTTTCGAACCTTTTTGATTAGTCCCATAATTGGACACATTGTAGTACCACTTGAAAGTATTCTCTCCTAATTTTTTCAGATTTTTAAATCCAATATTACGGAAAATGGACTATTTCTTTAAAGTCAATATATCTTGAAAAATTAAAGTCATAGAAAAAAATTGTTTCAACATAAATGTTGTAGTTTCATGTGAACTTTTCAATGAAATTTTCCAAATAATTTTGTCGGTCCGATAACAATGCTTTTTCGCTAAAATGTATAAAGATTATTTTTTTGACCAAAAAATGCAATTTTTTTTTGGCTGCAAAAATTACAGAATCTTTGCGCCTATCTATTGATAACATAGAAAAATTGTCAGCGTGGGTCCGATCAAAGTTCCGGAGTAATGACATCACGTGTGCAAGGTAAAAAAAAATTTGTTGAGAAAAAAAAAGAAAAATGTTAACAACGCTTTAATAAATAATTGGTCCATTATAGACTTTTTAAAAATGTTATCTGGACAAATTTTTTTTTACTCCGAAGTAATTATTTTTTTGTGAAACTACAACTTTTATGTTGAAACAATTTTCTTCTATGACTTTAATTTTTCAAGATATATTGACTTTAAAGAAATAGCCCATTTTCCGTAATATTGGATTCAAAAATCTGAAAAAATTAGGAGAGATTAATTTCAAGTGGTACTACAATGTGTCCAATTATGGGACTAATCAAAAAGTTTCGAAAAAAAGTGGCTGAATTAACGAAGAATGCCTCATATGCCATTAAAAGATCGTAAAATGAATAATGATGAGCGATCATATATTTTTTCTGCTGCTTTCAAGTTTAATTTATGAAGTTATTTATGAAGTATGGCCAAGATATACCAGATTCTATTGTCGAAAACTGAATGTAGATCTATAGTGCCATTTTCGAGCTTACTGCATACATACGTACAAACTTTAGAATTAATAGAATGAGGAGATAGTATAAATTTACGAATAAATGAGTATCTATGAGTAACATCATTAAAGTTAGTATTTTTATTCAACTGGCTTTTAAGAGGTCAATAATATTATTTAAATGAACTCTCAGTTATTTATTTGTATACAACACTTTTTTTACGTCAAAGACACTTGTTAAATAAATAAAGCAAAAACAAACAATTACGAGTAAATGAGGATAAGTGACTTCAAGAAAGTTAATATTTTTATTGAAATCGTTTTTGAAAGCATACGTTTCAAGTTATCTTTCTGTTATATGGGGTAAAACACGTCAAGTCGGCCACACGAATTTTTCATTTCAATAAAAAGTTTTCAAATTTGTTGAGGATGTTGGTCTGGCTGAAAACAAAAATTACAAATTTTTTCAGATTTTTTTATCGCATATTTCAGCCGTTACAAAAAACTGAAAATAATAATCGTTTATTTTTTAACGCCAAAACTACAGCTCTCGCAAAAAAATGACGTGAACAAAAAATTTAAGGTATTTAACGTTCTTTTCAATAAATTTTTTGCAAAATCTTCCTATTCTGTTTTATGCTATTTTTCAATGGAATAAAATTATAATAGTTATTTCTCCAAAACTGCGTTCCCGATTCGGCTGAAATTTTTACATTTTGTTCCTTAATATGTCTAGAATCTGAGAAAAAATTGGCGAGATGGGCGGCGATTTCATTCCACTGTTACGGCTCTTCAAACGATCGAATACCAGGGCAATCTAATATGTAATTGCTCTGTACGTTCAACAGACTGTCTACATAATAATTCTAAAGCCCGCACTGCATTTTTGCATCGGATATTTTTCCCTCTTCAATTTTTGGGTTTTTAAATACATTTATTTTATCGACTGATGGAATTGAAACTTTTTTCCTGATGACACGTAATTCATCATCGTGCTCTTTTCTGATCAATCGAAAATTGGCAAAACGTGGTGAATGAATGTCTCTTGAGTTCAATATTCACGTGCTCAATGATACACGACCATCGTTCTGCGTTGTGAACACAAAGTGTGGACGACAGGTACGAGGGAATTTGCCAATTAGCCTAATTAAAAAAAAAATTTTAATTAAAAATAGCAAAAAAATAAACAAGTGATGCGGACTTTAGATTTTTTCTATTGACAGTCTCAACCCTGTTGAACGCAGAGAGCAATTACACAATAGATTACCGTTATGTTCGATAATTCGAAGAGCTGTAACTGTCGAACGAAGTCGCCGCCCATCTCGCCAATTTTTTTTCAGATTCTTAACATATTAAGGAACAAAATATAAAAATCTCATCTGAATCGAGAACGCAGTTTCGGGGAAAAAAAATATTGAAATATTATTTAATTGAAAAATAGCATAAAACGGAGTAAGAAAATTTGCAAAAAAAATTGTTGAAAAGAACGTTAGATACCTTAAATTTTTTGTTAACATGATTTTTTTGCGAGAGCCGTAGTTTTGGCGTTAAAAAATTAACGATTATTATTTTCAGTTATTTGTAACGGCTGAAATATGCAATAAAAAAATCTGAAAAAATTTGAAATTTTTGTTTTCAGCCAGACCAACATCCTCAAGAAATTTGAAAACTTTTTATTGAAATGAAAAATTCGTGTGGCCGCCTTGAGGTGTTTTACCCCATATACACTGTTAGAAAAGATTGAAAGTTTTTATTCATAAACTCGTCATCGAAATTTAATATACAATTGTGGTATAAAATTCATGTACTTTTACTGTAAAATAAAAGTAAATTATTGAATGTGCTGTACCATACATTAATTTTACATTACACGTGTATACTAAATTTAATATACTAGTTTATGAATAAAAACTTTCAGTAAATGTATACTAAATTTCAAGTAGATTTTTTTTACAGTGTATTTTAATGCGATAATCTTCTTGGTTGAAGTATCACAATAAAAAAATAAAATAAAAACAAACATGCAACACCCACGTTTACCAGTTTTTCGAGTAAAGCCGGATCGCCGTTTCCAGTGACATTGGTCGAGCTGATGGTACTTTTGGTGCTGCTAGTCGTAGTTCGATGCGTGATAACCGAGCCGTTGCTATCGGCAGCGATCTTTTGCTGTGAGAAGGACTGCTGCTGCGAGCTAAACGATTGCGAATTGTAACTCACGCTACTCTTCGACGTCAGGCTCGAAGCAGCAGTATAACTCTGCGATGAGCTTCGCTGCGAGTGCATCGACACGAAACCGGACTCTTGTGTTTGCGTCGATAGACGTTCCATTTTTCCTTCGATACCTGAAAGTGGAATCTCCGATTACAGCATCCTACGTGACTACATCGAAATTGCCAAGTCTCTTTATTCTTACACATCAATATCTTCAGTTTCTCCCAAGTGGAATTCGAATTTCCTCGAAACATCCTCTTACGGATTGTAAACCTTCGTCATTTCATTTAATTCACATTCATTATGTATTTAACTTAATAATTATTCTTTTGAATTACGAATTTGCGATCTTTAATTGTGAATTTATGGTTTTCAATTCTAAATTTTCGATCATGAATTCTAATTTTCAATTATGGTAGTTGTAATGTTTTTATTGCCTCACGTTTTACATTCCCTTCGTTTCGTTTTGTTTTTTTCCAATTTTCATTATATATGTGCAGGTATTTATGTGTTTTATTTTTTATATAAAAAGATTTTGAAAAATGTTTAATATAAAAAAATGTCCAAATTTTGTAATAACTCTCAAGAAATGGTAGGTTTTTTTTGCGTTTATAAAAAGTTACAGCATTTTTAAAAAGCACTGCAAGTTATTATTGTGAAATAATTCCATGATACATTTTTATTTAAATACGTGATGGGGGCTTACAACTCGGATCTTTTCCAACTCGAAGCTATTTAAGCTCCCGGCAAATTGAAATAGCAAGTTTTGTTTGTGCGAGAAAGAAAAAAAAAGTGAAATGGAAAAAGCAGAGCAACGTATTGGACGTTTTTGCTGCTCTTCGCGTACCGGACTTATGAGAAACTGCGTGAGCTCGTGAAAAAGCGTGGGTGCTTCCACATACACCCACGCCTTTGCCCCGACTGGTTATTTGGAGAATCTTGCGTAAATTTAGCAGCCATAATTCTTTCTCAAGCGTTTCCGTAATATTAATAGGAGCTTAATACAAGATGGGCTTAATTTAATATAAGATTCGTCCTTCTTGCTAATGTTATTATCAGCGTTGCAAGCCCCCATTACTTTTTTAATATAAATTGCATGGTTAAATTATATTCATATGTATTATTTTATAATAATAATCTACAATGTTTATGGGGCATTCCGCCCCGTTTCGACCTGGATTTGACCTTGACTTCTCCAATTTGGCTCATTATTTTTTACAGGCTTAGTTGGACCCTCAACTGCACAATTTTTTTTTTTTAAGTCCATTTTTTTTAAATATATTTTTACAGTGACATAGAAAACCCCATAATTTAAAAACCTGATAAAATTCTGATAAATACTTTGTTCAATAACAAAATTATCTAGCTTATAGTCAAAGTGGGGAAGATTTTCCTTCTTACAGTTTTTAAGCTTTTTTTATTTAAAAAAATTATTAAAAAATAGAAAAAATAATTAATCTACTACAGGCGATTGGTCAAATGTTTATTTATGTAAAACCAAATTTTTCAGAATTTTTTCAGATTTTTCGGAAATTGTTCAGATTTTTCTGAACCATGCAAACTTTTTTAAAATATTTTTTTAAAGTGACAAAAAAACCCCGTAATTTAAAAATCTGATAATATTGTGAAAAATACTTTATTCAATAACAAAATTATCTAGCTTATAGTTAAAGTGGGGAAGATTTTCCTTCTTACAGTTTTTAAGCTTTTTTATTTAAAAAAATTATTAAAAAATAGAAAAAATAATTAATCTACTACAGGCGATTGGTCAAATGTTTATTTATGTAAAACCGAATTTTTCAGAATTTTTTCAGATGTTTAGGAAATTGTTCAGATTTTTCCGAACCATGCAAATTTTTTTAAAGTGACAAAAAAACCCCGTAATTTAAAAATCTGATAATATTCTGAAAAATACTTTGTTCAACAACAAAATTATCTAGCTTATCGTCAAAGTGGGGAAGATTTTCCTTCTTACAGTTTTTAAGCTTTTTTTATTTAAAAAAATTATTAAAAAATAGAAAAAATAATTAATCTACTACAGGCGATTGGTCAAATGTTTATTTATGTAAAACCGAATTTTTCAGAATTTTTTCAGATTTTTAGGAAATTGTTCAGATTTTTCCAAACCATGCAAATTTTTTTTAAATATTTTTTTAAAGTGACAAAAAAACCCCATAATTTAAAAATCTGATAATATTCTGAAAAATACTTTGTTCAATAACAAAATTATCTAGCTTATAGTCAAAGTGGGGAAGATTTTCCTTCTTACAGTTTTTAAGCTTTTGTTATTTAAAAAAATTATTAAAAAATAGAAAAAATAATTAATCTACTACAGGCGATTGGTCAAATGTTTATTTATGTAAAAACGAATTTTTCAGAATTTTTTCAGATTTTTAGGAAATTGTTCAGATTTTTCCGAACCATGCAAACTTTTTTAAAATATTTTTTTAAAGTGACAAAAAAACCCCATAATTTAAAAATCTGATAATATTGTGAAAAATACTTTATTCAATAACAAAATTATCTAGCTTATAGTTAAAGTGGGGAAGATTTTCCTTCTTACAGTTTTTAAGCTTTTTTATTTAAAAAAATTATTAAAAAATAGAAAAAATAATTAATCTACTACAGGCGATTGGTCAAATGTTTATTTATGTAAAACCGAATTTTTCAGAATTTTTTCAGATGTTTAGGAAATTGTTCAGATTTTTCCGAACCATGCAAATTTTTTTAAAATATTTTTTTAAAGTGACAAAAAAACCCCGTAATTTAAAAATCTGATAATATTCTGAAAAATACTTTGTTCAACAACAAAATTATCTAGCTTATCGTCAAAGTGGGGAGGATTTTCCTTCTTACAGTTTTTAAGCTTTTTTTATTTAAAAAAATTATTAAAAAATAGAAAAAATAATTAATCTACTACAGGCGATTGGTCAAATGTTTATTTATGTAAAACCGAATTTTTCAGAATTTTTTCAGATTTTTAGGAAATTGTTCAGATTTTTCCGAACCATGCAAATTTTTTTAAAATATTTTTTTAAAGTGACAAAAAACCCCATAATTTAAAAATCTGATAAAATTCTGAAAAATACTTTGTTCAATAACAAAATTATCTAGCTTATAGTCAAAGTGGGGAAGATTTTCCTTCTTACAGTTTTTAGGCTTTTTTTATTTAAAAAAATTATTAAAAAATAGAAAAAATAATTAATCTACTACAGACGATTGGTCAAATGTTTATTTATGTAAAACCGAATTTTTCAGAATTTTTTCAGATTTTTAGGAAATTGTTCAGATTTTTCCGAACCATGCAAATTTTTTTTAAATATTTTTTTAAAGTGACAAAAAAACCCCATAATTTAAAAATCTGATAATATTCTGAAAAATACTTTGTTCAATAACAAAATTATCTAGCTTATAGTCAAAGTGGGGAAGATTTTCCTTCTTACAGTTTTTAAGCTTTTGTTATTTAAAAAAATTATTAAAAAATAGAAAAAATAATTAATCTACTACAGGCGATTGGTCAAATGTTTTTTTATGTGAAACCGAATTTTTCAGAATTTTTTCAGATTTTTAGGGAATTGTTCAGATTTTTCCGAACCATGCGAATTTTTTTTAAATATTTTTTTAAAGTGTCAAAAAAACCCCATAATTTAAAAATCTGATAATATTCTGAAAAATACTTTATTCAATAACAAAATTATCTAGCTTATAGTCAAAGTGGGGTAGATTTTTCTTCTTATAGTTTAAAAACTATAAGAAGAAAAGTGGGTAAGATTTTTTTCTTATAGTTTAAAAACTATAAGAAGAAAAATCTTTCCTACTTTGACTATAAGCTAGATAATTTTGTTATTGAATAAAGTATTTTTCAGAATTGTTTCAGATTTTTAAATTATGGGGTTTTCTATGTCACTTTAGAAATATATTTAAAAAAATGGACTTAAAAAAAAATAAAAAATTGTGCAGTTGAGGGTCCAACTAAGCCTGTAAAAAATAATGAGCCAAATCGGAGAGGTCGAGGTCAAATCCAGGTCGAAACGGGTTGGAATGCCCCTTATAGAAAGATATTTCATCTATTTAATACCTGCAAAAAAACTATGTATAAAATAGTCGAAAAACACCATCCCCTTTTTTTAAATATATTAAGTATGAAGTTCCAAATTTTTCAAAAAAATGTCTAGGAAATTTCATCAGTTTTTGTGGTTTTGAAGTTATTACAGCATTTTAAAATCCTTTTATAAAATCTGCAGCTCTATATCAGAAAATGAAAAATATGAAGAGACGTGTGAAATACGAATAATGATCATCCATTTGGTTTGACGTAAATTTCTGTTAAATTTTATTAACTTTCGTCTTATCGCATATCATACAACATTTTAACAAGATGCTATTAAAGCTGAAGCTGTTTATTGCAAAATAATGAATATTAGACCATTTCTACGTAAAATATTCGACACATAAAATGAAGAACGTTTACAACCCTAGTTACTATTATTATTATTATTATTAATTTACGTGACTCGCTTACCCGTGAATGGACTGAGAATATCCTGGGGCGTTTGCTGACCCAGCAGCATCGTGCTTGGTATGCTAGTTTCCGAGCCATCCCAGCAACCGTAATTATTCGTTCCATTAACTTGCATACCTACAAAGGAAATGAATGATAAAAATGAAAATCTCTTCATGGCTCTTAAGCCCACTGATATGTAGTAAGTTAGAAAGGCGACGGCCTTTATTTTAACAGAGAGGTAATTAAAACGCGCTTGGGATTTCGTTAATATATGCTCAAAAAATCACACAACAAAATTCGGTAAACTCTTCTTTCGTTTCTTTTTTTAACTGTTTTTAAAGCGACACCAAAGTTATAAACACGTAAAGCGCATACCCAAACAAATCTTTTTCATATCCGCGAATATGGAGTCAAGTTTTTTGTCACGTTCGCTTTTTGAGTCGTTTGACTTCTTCATCTTAATGAAAAAAAAAAAAACAAATCGGTTAAATTTTTTATTTATTTACACGATTGCGAAAGACGTTCGCGTTCATCGAAGTTTCACTGTCGACTGAAGCCGCTGAATTTTATGCCCAGCTGGCGGAGCAAAACGTCAGCGTTTTCGTTTCATCGTCTCTGACTAATCGCTAACTACGAGACATATCCTTCTCTCACTTGTATGGAATAAGGCTTTACGCACAATCCTCTCAGTATGGTTTATTCCGAGAATGGACGGCTTAAATACTAACGCAATCGTTGTCGCGCCACGCGTAACGTTACAGAAGAAACAGATGATACGCGGATGTTCGCGAATGTTGGGAGTAACAACGAGACGATTCGCTGCGTGAGATCGCAGAAGACGATCCGATGTGGAGCACACAGAACCCGAGCTGTTAGTTCAATTATCACTTCGACTACACCGATCGGCTTGGAACGTCTAGACGCTCTTATGGCTCATTTCGAACAGCATGTGAGTCGAAGAACAATGGAAACGTTTAAACGTCAAGAAAATAAGAACCAGATTGTCTGTTTCTTACATTATTCTTGGTAATTTTGACACAGGTGCAGAAGAGATTGATTCTCTCGTATTCTTCTGATAAATGGACCTTTTTCCACATGACAATCGAAGACTATTAACAGAGTTTTGTTAATATTAATTGTTTCACTATGCCTATGGTTTTGCCATTTTACCATTGATTTGCTGTGTTAAAAAACGTGGAAAATTTAAAATTAGGTGTCGGTCGTTTTTTTTTTCGAATACCTCGCATTAAATTTATTACAGTGTACAAGTGTGATGTAAAATTGAAGTACCGATATCGTCTTGAACTTTCTAGACGATCTTACCACTCTTTTCGGACAGCATGCGGCTCAAAGAACAATAGAAATATTTAAAAATGAAGAAACAAGGAACAGGACCAGAGTGTAAATCCCCATTAATTCATGAGATATAGCTTACAGTACAATTTGTTTTGTAATTATGATTTCATAATAATAATATGTAGTGATTATAAAATAGAGTGTAAACATTTGAATAGCTGAAAAAAAATACTAATTTTCGCTTTAATATTGCAAGAAATAGTGGAAAAAATGAAAGAAATAAGTAATGCATTACTTATTTTTTTCCATTTTTTCAAAAGGATTACCGTGAATTTTTATTGAAAAATAATAATTTTTGCAGCCATTCCAAAGTTTAATCATCGTATTACAATCGCTACATGCTATTATTATAAAATCATAATTATAGAGCTAATCGTATCATCATCATGATTTCTATAAGTATACCCGCGTAGAAAAAAAGAATCTTGTGAAGAATCTTTTAAAGAATCTTAAAAAAAGTCTTGAAAGAATCTTTAAAGCAATCTTGAAAAGAATCACGTATAGGATCCGGAGCAAGATTCTTTCCAGAATTCTTTTCCAGATTCTTTTTGTAACGCATGCACGAAAAGTACCAGGTTGTGTATGGGCCGGCTGTGACAGAAGATGGCGCTTTTCGAGAAGGCGTATCGAAAATACGCTAACCGTATCGAAAATACGATAACCGTATCGAAAATACTGTGCGCGCATGCGCACATCGGTTCTTTTACTTCGTGTCACGGCCGGCCATACATAACCTGGCACTTCGTGCACTTGTTACAAAAACTAGTATGCGATACTTGTACGTAAAAGCGGACTCCCGACGGCGGTTGTAAAGTGTCCGCACTCGTCTTCTCTCGCGCTACAAACAGCACTCGGCTTCGCCTCGTACCGTTGTAGCGCTCGGTCCGACTCGTGCAGCCACTTTCCAACCTTCGCTGAAAGTCTGCTTTTACGCACTAGTATCGCAAAGTACTATTCTATCCGAAAGCGTTCTGAGAATCTTTCAAAGAATCTTCGAAAGAATCTTGAAAAGCGTCTTTAAGAGAATCGTGAAAAGATTCCGTCCATTAAACAGAAAAATCGTTGAAAGAATCTTAATGAAAATTTTCAGAGGAATCGAGCGAAACCTGTTGTTGCTTTCCCTTGGTGTCGAGACAGTACATTTCGATACGTCAACGAAGGGTAAACCCCTCGTGTATAGTCGAACTCGGGACAGCTTTGCAGTCTTATATACGTTCAGACTTCAAGTCACTTGCGAGAAACGCTTCGACCGCTCGCCATCTAGCGGTGTATTGTCCACCAGTGTTTCGTATGATGTCACTAGGTGGCGAACGGACGGAGCGTTTCTCGCAAGTGGTTTGAAGCCTCAACGTATATATAAGACTGGAAAGCTTTTCTGAGTTCGACTACACACGAGGGGTTTACCCTTCGTTGACATACCGAAATATACTGTCTCAACACCAAGGGAAAGCCACAACAGGTTTTGCTCGATTCCTCTGAAGATTTTCATTAAAATTCTTTCAACGATTTTTCTGTTTAATGGACGGAATCTTTTCACGATTTTTTTAAAGACGCTTTTCAAGATTCTTTCGAAGATTCTTTGTAACATTCTCAGAACGCTTTCGGATAGAAAGAATCTTGAAAAGAATCCTGGAAAGAATCTTGCTCCGGATCCTATACGTGATTCTTTTCAAGATTCCTTTAAAGATTCTTTCAAAGATTCTTTCAAGACTTTTTTTAAGATTCTTTCAAGACTTTTTTTAAGATTCTTCACAAGATTCTTTTTTTAAGATTCTTTAAAAGATTCTTAACAAGATTCTTTTTTTCTACGCGGGTATTAGGCATTTACAACTCTGAACAGGACATACAGACCGTCTGTTCCTTATATTGTTCATTTTTATTTTGCCACCATAATGGGAGTGATTAAATCTATAGTATATTCGTGGTAAAAATATACGTCAGTGCATTTTTCCCAATTTTCTAAAACTAAAATAAGAATATTGAAATTAGTATAAATAACTGTTCAGGCAATAGAACAACAAGAGTCAAACATCCATTAATGTTTTATTCTCTAGGTTGTCATTTTCTCCCATGAAAACCTAGAATCGTCAACAGCATTTTGTTAAATATTGATTGTTCCATCACGCTTATGATTTTACCATTTTATTTAATTATTTTCCGAGAGTTGCACTGTTGAAAATATTTGGAAATGGGATATACTGTCTAGGAAATTTTATTTGCAGATACCGGGTATTAAAGACAATTTAATATATAAGTACGTTGTAAAATTAAATTACCTATACGTTAACCGTGTTTGGTATAGTGTAAATTAATTTAACAACATACTTGTATATTAAATTTAATATTGGCGGTATTTGTAGAAAAAAAACTTCGTAAACAGTATAATAGTTTACATAAAGCCATTTTCAACCACTCATTAATTATTTATCAGAAGTAAAGGATTTGCGGCTCAGACGCGTGAATTGTTACATCACCTCCCAGATCTATTATGGCTATTTTTAATTATATTAAAATGCGAACAAGCTCTGAAAATATTGTGATTTCAATTATGATAATCAATTCTTTAGCAAAGGTAAATGTGCGTCATTAAAACCGTATATTTGTAGGAAGAACCTTAAAAACGCTATTTATGGACATAGAATTCCGAAAATATCCGAAAATTGTAGGAAAAGCTATTTTCTTTCACATCTTTTACAATTTTAGTCCAAGAATACTGAAAAAAAATTCTTCTATTTTGGTTCATAAAATCCGAAAATTGTAGGAAAAGTTATTTTCTTCCACATCTTTTCCAATTTTAGTCCAAAAATTCTGAAAAACAAAGATGTTCTACTATTTTGGTTCAGAAAAATATCCCATATTTAAGAAAAATGTTGATTTTCAATGTGAAAGCATCGTGGCCATTAAAGATTTAAGCCCTTACCTGGACTCAAGATATTTTCCACCAGCTTTAAAAAAACTGTTCTTTTGATTACATGGCATTGCTAAGCATTCTCAATTTCATACCCTAATGTTGATATTTTAAGGGTTCTATCAATGAATCAATGAACCACTGATAAATAACAGATCGTGACTAATTTATTCACTATTTATGTTTTTTCTTCTTAGTTTACTATCTTTATTTACCATGAATGGTAGCGATTAGGCTGAGATCCATACTGTCGTTCAAGGACTCATCGTTGGGACCCATAATAGCTCGTATTTCGTCCTCGTCGCGCGAATGATTCAGTGCAGAGTCGAGACTTCCAGCCGACGCGCTCAGCAGCGAGGACGAGTCCTCCGGCGAACGACTTCTGAGCGAGACACGATCCAGACTCGAGGCCAATATACCATCGGCCTCGTCCAAAAGCTGCTGAGCTCGCGTTCTTCTTTTCGGTGGCAAAGGTGGCGGTGTACCCGAAGTATTGTTCTCCTCCAGCATGAACGCATTCGTCCTGAAATATTCACGAGACCGCAAATGTATTTATCAGTAACACACTCGAGTGGAAATCGGAGACGTGAAAACCGCGATTTTCTCTCCACAGTGAATGCACAATCAGCTATTCTACTTATAGTACACTACTGTATGGTATATTCACCTGTCTGGCAGGGGTGGTTTTGGCGGTGGACTAGAATCCCTCAGTATAGACTCGGAACTGTGCGAGCTTCTGACCAGACTACTGGTCGCTGCGGTTTGTTCCAATATCTGTCTTTCCCTCGGGGTCAATGGAATGTCGGGCAGAGAGTTTCTCTGTGGCGTGAGCTCGGTACCATAACCCGATGTCCTGCAACCATTGTATTCATTATTAAATACATGCATTTCGCTTCCTCATAGAGAAAGCGTTATTTTCATGAAATTTTGGGTGGGGGTTAAAATAGCGAATGGCTAAAATAGCGAATTTCAAAATAAGAAACGTCTAAATATAGAATCGCCATCATTATGAAATTTGCTATTTTAGCCATTCGCTCCCACATGAAAATAGAAATATATAAACGATATATTCGACGTATAGAACTTTTTGGCGCTAAACGTATATGAAATATATTTTACATATTGTCCATATATATATCTCATATATTTTGCATATATTTTTGCACATATATATATCTCATATATTTTGCATATATTTTTGCACATATATATATCTCATATATTTTGCATATATTTTTGCACACATATATGCAGAATATATGCAGCATACAGAACTTTTTGGCGCCATATATTTAACATATATGTTACATATATATTTTTCTATGTGGGCTATTTTGACCATTCACCATTTTGATTGAATTTTAATAAGACTGGAGGTCAAAATAGCGAATGGCTAAAATAGCCAATTTCATAATGATGGCCATTCTATATTTAGACGTTCCATATTTTGAAATACGCTATTTTAGCCATTCACTATTTTGGTCATTCGATATTTTGAACCCCACCCAAATTTTGCTTCCTCATAGAGGAAGCTTTATTTTCATGAAAAAAATTTTTGTTGAGATTTTCATGTCAAAACGTTTAAAAAGGTCTGAAACGTCGAGAAAAGTTGTTTAGAAAAATTGTCCGGATGTATATGTGTGTGTGTGTGTGTGTGTGTGTGTGTGTGTGTGTGTGTGTGTGTGTGTGTAATGAAAGGCCAAAAATTCATATAATTGTAACTTATAAAGTATTTGACCGAATCAGCTAAAATTTAAACAACATGGACAGTACTGGCTAATCTTCAATTGGTATAAATTTTACGAAAATCGCTTAACGCATTTCATTTTTATAAGAATTTTGAAATTTTCAAAAAAGTACGTAAATGCTCTAGCTCGACCGAATTTTTAGCTATCGGGCTGAAACTTCGTATTAAAATTGAACAAAGTGATACGACCTTTGATATTGAATTTGGGCCAAATTGGTAAAGCAGTTCGGTTTTTATGAGATTTTGAAATTTTCGAAAAATTTTCGTTTTAATCTAATTCAGGTAAAATTTCAACTAATGGACTGAAATTTTCTACACATGAAAAATAACATTCAATCCTGCTACGTACCAAATATGGTGATGATCGGTAAAGCGGTTCGGATTTTACGGGATTTTGAATTTTTTAAAAATTTATTGCTGTCGCTCTGGATTTTGTAAAGGGTCAGAAATCATCAAGTTCGTCAATAATTTTCATCTTTCGCAAAGCTTCCTCTATGAGGAAGCCAAAAATAAAATAAAGAAACTTCCTCATAGAGGCGGCTTTGTAAAAAAGCGAAATATAATGAGGAAGCAATGTGCAAAGTTGCATCCTTTTTTTTGTTGCTATCGTGTCAGGACACTCCGAATGGCTCAAAACCTCGAGAAAAGTTGTTTAGAAAAAAATGTTTGTATGTATGTGCGTGTGGATGGGGCTTTGGAATTTCAATCACCTATAACCCAAGAATCGTGCAACCGATTGAACTGGAATTTGACACACAAATGAAGCAGCACACCATCTTTGATTGTTGCAATTGTTGACAAAATTTGTGCAAAAATTTACATCTCATAGCTTTTTCAATATCTACAAAAAAAGTCGATGAAGGGACTAGTGTTAGTAAAATTTAGGATATTTTGCTAAATAGTTCTTCATAAGTGAAGATACATCTAATGTTGTTTGGGCTTGAATTTTACGGATATCGAAAAAGCGGTTCGGATCTTATACGTAATCGGAATAATAATATAAAATTTTGCTAAATTTCAGTTTTTCAAATTTATTTAAAACAACGATGCAAAGTATAACCTTGTATATTACTTACTCATTATTTTTAATTTTTTTAAAGCTTTTCTCTATGAGGAAGCCAAAATTTCGGTTTGGTTGGTGTTTTTGGTTAAACAGACATGTAAGCTCTAACTTTTATAAATTTTCAGCTATTGAATTTAATAATTCTTTGTAATTGCTTAATATTAAATTTGACCGAAAACGTTAGAAAAATGTAAGACTAACTTTTACATCGACTAAAAAATACGACTGATGTTGGAGATGGATTTTTTTTTAAATTTCTCATAAATATGAGGAATTTTTAAAAATTCTCAAATATGAAGTAAATGCAAAATTAAGAGGGATGAGAATTGAGAATAAGTTGATCAATTGGACTAAATTTGCGCAAGCAGGCAAAGCAGTAGAAAATGCATAATAATAATTCTTGCAAATTATGATACAATATATTTAACATTATCTATAAATAATTGCAATTAGTATGTTATTGTAGTATCATTATTTTAGTTACCAAGACTATCAAAATAAGCAAAATGAAAACATCTACGGACTTAAAATTACCAATGCCCAATCGTATTATTATTATTATTATTAATTATAGAATAAACAGAATAAAATCTATATTTTGCATTTTCGATAAAATATAATTCGATATTTTACGGCGCAATATTTAAATAACATGATTTCTTTTTTTATTTTTGAATACCGCTCGGAGGATTTTTAAACGCATGTGAGCATGAATACGTTTAGAAATATTTGAATCCAAATATATGCGCTCCGCAATCCCTCGCGAATTTTCGTCGACATTCTGTTTGTTCACATACAAAAAAAATAATTTTTATATTTTCGGGACCCCGGGAATAACTAATATTAGTTCGGATGCGCTGCGCGCGATCGCAATTGATAATATATTTGTTAAAAAAATACAAACCTGTTATTCGTGGAAATAGGCGCAGGCTTCTGTCTATTAGATATCTTTTCATGTGCTAGAGCTACCAAGTTTTTAACCGCATCCTCTACAAGACCGATAACGTGAGTTACGTTTTCAGTGTCAAGAGCCGAGGATTTGTCACCATGTAGCAGTACATCGTCGCAAAGCTTAAGCAATTGTGCCAAAGCCTGATATACTTGGTTCGTGGCCGAGCCTAAGGTTGAACTGAAACAAACAAAAATATCATGAACAATAGAAATCAGTTGATAACACTAAAATCAGTACGTTCAGAAAAATTATGGGATTTCTGATATCCATAAAGTGACAACTATATTTATTTTTAGTCCAAAAAATTATGGTTTTACATTTCTTGCAGTAACTGTAAAATTATGAAAAGTTTGTTTTTATAATAACAATAATAAAATATCATGAAAAATAGAAATCAATTGATAACACTAAAATCAGTACGCTCAGAAAAATTATGGGAATTCTGATATTTATAAAGTGACAACTATTGGGAAATAACATGTAGCAACACGACATCTGGTGGATTTTTTAAAACTACTTTATCCCAGTCGTCATAACCTATTATTTTATTTTAAAAAACAATGTATCATTAATATAAATCGATATTCATAAGTCGATAAACATTTTTTGTAATGATATCCGTTGAAATAATTAAAACTCTTACAAATGAAGAGTGCAAAGTGTTGATCGACTGGGATAACGCGGCCATTTTTTCTTGGTGTTGATTCCCAATATTCATTTTCAACATACCTGCGCGGAAAGTTCGACTTCCCGCCCTACGGGCTTTACGTAATTCGAACTTTCCGCTGCAGATATGGTGAAAACCGCGGGTTTACCAACCTCGCCTTCGGCTCGGGTGGTAATCTTACACGCGGTTGGACATAGTTTACTTTCCCTCCCTAGTGGCGTAATATACTATTTTGTAACACGTGCACAAACAGCAGTGCTTTTCATGGCAGTTTTGCGGGCCGAAAGTGGCTAGTTTCATAGCAGTATTGAAACGATAGGTTGGCGCATGCGCAGTTCGCGATTCCTTCACTTTCGACCCTAGGGTGGAAAGTTGGTAACCTCATTTTTCACTAATCGTCCCGCAAAACTACCATTCAAAGCACCACTGTTCATGCACTTGTTACAAAAAATTTGGTGTGCAACACGGGCCAAAATTGGCGTTTGCGACTCGGGTGATTGCAAACCTCACACTCGTCGCAATCGCCAACTTTCGGCCCTTGTTGCACAATATATTATTTCAGTCCAAATAATAATGGTTTTTTGTAACACGTGAATGAACAGCGGTGCTTTTCATGGCAGTTTTGCGGGCCGAAAGTGGCTAGTTTCATAGCAGTGTTGAAACGGTAGGTTGGCGCATGCGTAGTTCGCGATTCTTTCACTTCCGACCCTGCTGTTTCACTTTCGACCCTAGGGTGGAAAGTTGGTAACCTCACTTTTCACTGTTCGTCCCGCAAAACTACCATTCAAAGCACCACTATTCATGCACTTGTTACAAAAAATTTGGTGTGCAACACTGGCCAAAATTGGCGTTTGCGACTCGGGTGATTGCAAACCTCACACTCGTTGCAATCGCCAACTTTCGGCCCTTGTTGCATAATATATTATTTCAGTCCAAATAATAATGGTTTTTTGTAACACGTGCATGAACAGCGGTGTTTTTCATGGCAGTTTTGCGGGCCGAAAGTGGCTAGTTTCATAGCAGTGTTGAAACGATAGGTTGGCGCATGCGTAGTTCGCGATTCCTTCACTTTCGACCCTAGGGTGGAAAGTTGGTAACCTCATTTTTCACTATTCGTCCCGCAAAACTACAATTCAAAGCACCATTCATGGTGGTATTCATGCACTTGTTACAAAAAATTTGGTGTGCAATACGGGCCAAAATTGGCGTTTACGACTCGTGTGATTGCAAACCTCACACTCGTCGCAATTGCCAACTTTCGGCCCTTGTTGCACAATATATTATTTCAGTCCAAATAATAATGGTTTTTTGTAACACGTGAATGAACAGCGGTGCTTTTCATGGCAGTTTTGCGGGCCGAAAGTGGCTAGTTTCATAGCAGTATTGAAACGATCAGTTGGCACATGCGCAGTTCGCGATTCCTTCACTTTCGACCCTACTGTTTCACTTTCGACCCTAGGGTGGAAAGTTGGTAACCTCCCTTTTCACTGTTCGTTCCGCAAAACTACCATTCAAAGCACCACTATTCATGCACTTGTTACAAAAAATTTGGTGTGCAACACGGGCCAAAATTGGCGTTTGCGACTCGGGTGATTGCAAACCTCACACTCGTCGCAATCGCCAACTTTCGGCCCTTGTTGCACAATATATTATTTCAGTCCAAATAATAATGGTTTTTTTGTAACACGTGCATGAACAGCGGTGCTTTTCATGGCAGTTTTGCGGGCCGAAAGTGGCTAGTTTCATAGCAGTATTGAAACGATAGGTTGGCGCATGCGCAGTTCGCGATTTCTTCACTTTCGACCCTAGGGTGGAAAGTTGGTAACCTCATTTTTCACTATTCGTCCCGCAAAACTACCATTCAAAGCACCATTCATGGTGGTATTCATGCACTTGTTACAAAAAATTTGGTGTGCAATACGGGCCAAAATTGGCGTTTGCGACTCGTGTGATTGCAAACTTCACACGAGTCGCAATCGCCAACTTTCGGCCCTTGTTGCACAATATATTATTTCAGTCCAAATAATAATGGTTTTTTGTAACACGGGAATGAACAGCGGTGCTTTTCATGGCAGTTTTGCGGACCGAAAGTGGCTAGTTTCATAGCAGTGTTGAAACGATAGGTTGGCGCATGCGCAGTTCGCGATTCCTTCACTTTCGACCCTAGGGTGGAAAGTTGGTAACCTCACTTTTCACTGTTCGTCCCGCAAAACTACCATTCAAAGCACCACTATTCATGCACTTGTTACAAAAAATTTTACATACGGGCCAAAATTGGCGTTTGCGACTCGTGTGATTGCAAACCTCACACTCGTCGCAATCGTCAACTTTCGGCCCTTGTTGCACAATATACTATTTCAGTCCAAATAATAATGGTTTTAAATTTCTTGCAGTAACTATAGCATTATGAAAAACTTGTTTTTATAATAACAACAACTGTTTTATTTTTTACGTTGATTGAGAATAGTAGAAACTGCATTTTTATAATTACAGCAATTAATTTAATATTACGTTGGCTATAAAATAATTCAAATTGTGTGTTTTATTATTACAGAAACTAGTTAAATTTTTCGTTGCCTGTAAAAGCGTTGAGATTAATGAACTTGAGATTAATCTTTTACCTTCTCTTTTAAATAACTAATGTCAGATTTTCTATGAACGCAATGACAAAAATTGATGAATTAAACTAACCTGTTCTCATAGAGCAAATAAGACTTGAGTACAGTGTGTATAGTGGTGACAGTGTCCAAGACAATGGTACCATTTCCCGGTAACATTTCCAACTTTTTCTTGGACACAACGTCGCGAAAGTGGAGCAGTGCCAGTTGAACCTGTCGTACGTGAATGTGAAGATCGCGTAGTGGATTCTTTTCCAATGGCTCGCCGGTTATGCCGGTGCTGCTTTTTTCGCGAGGGGTCCGGGGTGACGAGGGCGAGGCAGCGCGGGTCGCGATCCCGCTACCACCGCCACCCCCGCCTACCGTCACCGCTGGAGAACGCATATGTGACAGCTTCTCCAGGAAGTCCTCTTTGAAGGAACGAGCGCGTCGGGCTAACTTGCCGCCGCGCGCCTTCCCCCCTGACCTCTCCTCGACTTCTGCAACAGACAATAAAAAACGCTCCAATAAATATCATATCACACCAAATTCAATCCATATGCTAAAAAATTAATAATTATTCGAAATTAGTCAGAGGAATCGTGGTACACCGAGATAAAAAGTTTCATTGATTCAATGAAATCGTCTTTGAAATTTCGCCCTACGAAAAATTTCTATGTCTATAATGTACCAATATAGTAAAAGTAAATGATAATTTATTGACTATATCTAGCATACACTGTTAAAAATATTTTGAAAATTAATATATTTATTGGAAGTTCTTTTCCAGATACGGTGTATTAAATTTAATTTAATATACAGATATATTTAAAGTTCCAATAATTATATTATAAACACAACTTTTATGAAGTGTTTAGTATACTGTATATTAATTTTGCAACAATTTTTTTATATATTAATTGATATTTGTATATTAAATTTAATATACGCGTATCCGCAAAAAAATTTCCAATAATGCAACAGACAATAAAAAAAACTCCAATAAATATCATATCACACCAAATTGAATCCATATGCTAAAAAATTAATAATTATTCGAAATTAGTCAGAGGAATCGTGGTACACCGAGAGAAAAAGTTTCACTGATTCAATGATATCGTCTTTGAAATTTCGGCCTATGTAAAATTTGTATGTCTATAATGTACCAATATAGTAAAAGTAAATGATAATTTATTGACTATATCTAGCATACACTGTTAAAAATATTTTGAAAATTAGTATATTTATTGAAAGTTCTTTTCCAGATACGGTATATTAAATTTAATTTAATATACAGATATATTTAAAGTTCCAATAATTATATTATAAACACAACTTTTATGAAGTGTTTAGTATACTGTATATTAATTTTGCAACAATTTTTTTATATATTAATTGATATTTGTATATTAAATTTAATATACGCGTATCCGCAAAAAAATTTCCAATAATGCAACAGACAATAAAAAAAACTCCAATAAATATCATATCACACCAAATTCAATCCATATGCAACAAAATTAATAATTATTCGAAATTAGTCAGAGGAATCGTGGTACACCGAGATAAAAAGTTTCATTGATTCAATGAAATCGTCTTTGAAATTTCGCCCTACGAAAAATTTCTATGTCTATAATGTACCAATATAGTAAAAGTAAATGATAATTTATTGACTATATCTAGCATACACTGTTAAAAATATTTTGAAAATTAATATATTTATTGGAAGTTCTTTTCCAGATACGGTATATTAAATTTAATTTAATATACAGATATATTTAAAGTTCCAATAATTATATTATAAACACAACTTTTATGAAGTGTTTAGTATACTGTATATTAATTTTGCAACAAATTTTTTATATCTTAATTGATATTTGTATATTAAATTTAATATACGCGAATCCGCAAAAAAATTTCCAATAATGCAACAGACAATAAAAAAAACTCCAATAAATATCATATCACACCAAATTGAATCCATATGCTAA
Organism: Ephialtes manifestator; assembly: GCA_963970395.1. Taxonomy (NCBI): domain Eukaryota; kingdom Metazoa; phylum Arthropoda; class Insecta; order Hymenoptera; family Ichneumonidae; genus Ephialtes; species Ephialtes manifestator. The sequence continues at coordinate 15,204,086 of OZ019982.1, forward strand.
AAAATTAATAATTATTCGAAATTAGTCAGAGGAATCGTGGTACACCGAGAGAAAAAGTTTCACTGATTCAATGATATCGTCTTTGAAATTTCGGCCTATGTAAAATTTGTATGTCTATAATGTACCAATATAGTAAAAGTAAATGATAATTTATTGACTATATCTAGCATACACTGTTAAAAATATTTTGAAAATTAGTATATTTATTGGAAGTTCTTTTCCAGATACGGTATATTAAATTTAATTTAATATACAGATATATTTAAAGTTCCAATAATTATATTATAAACACAACTTTTATGAAGTGTTTAGTATACTGTATATTAATTTTGCAACAATTTTTTTATATATTAATTGATATTTGTATATTAAATTTAATATACGCGTATCCGCAAAAAAATTTCCAATATTTTATATTAATTTTCATACAAAAAATTCTAACAGTGTAATAATTTTATATATGAGGCATTCCACCGGTTATCGACAGGGACGCGACCCTCATAATTAGAATTTTTTTTCATTTTGAGATGTTGTAGAGCAATATAAAAAAATACTCTAGAATTTTTTTTTAGATTTTTTTAAAGTTTGTTTTTTTTTTAATTATCTAAAATTTGATTTTCTTAAAAAGTACGTCGACGATTTTTTTTTTAATTTTCGTAGTATATTCTGTGTCCAAAAACGAAATTTTTGAGACTAGAACGAAAATGGGAGGCTGTCTAGAATAGCAACTAAAAATAAAATTCTCCCGTAAATAAAATTTAATAATTAGTATAAACACCAAAAATTTGAATTTCTCAAAAACTACGTCGACTATGTATTTGAATTTTTTACAGTAACCAAGTTTTCTGTATCCAAAAGCAACATTTTTGAGACTAGTGCGAAAATAGGAGGCAGCTTAGAATAGTAAAAAAAAATTGAAATAAAAAAAAAGCATTTTTTAATATTATTTGGTAATTAAATTACAGGAATTTCGACCCCCATTTTTGGTTTTGAAATTTAAATTCGAAATTTCGATAGAGCTAAAATTTGGCACATAAGTGAAGCAACAGACCTTCTTTGACTGTTGAATTTTTTTACGAATTGTATGCAGACATTTTTGATTTACAGCTTTTTGAATTTTTCAAAAAAGCACGTACGCGCTCTAGTTTTTGCAAAATTAGTGATATTTGGCTAGATAATTTTTCATAAATGCAAGTCCTCTAAATGTTGTTTGGTATTGAATTTGACCGAAATCGGTAAAGCAGTTTGGATTTTACGTGATTTCGAATTTTTCAAAAAATTAGCGTTTTCGCTCTAGATTTCCAAAAATTTGAGAAAGTAATCCAAAACTTTGTACACAATAAAAATATAATGCGACGGTATTTATTACGGCCTTTTGTACCCGTGTGCAACTTTGATTATTTTTTTAGATTATTCATATTTTGAAATTTGTAATGCCTATAAGTACCAAAATTCAATTGCCCATAATTTTCGAACGGCACGATGTACCAAGCTGAAATTTTGCATCGAAGTGGAGTATTAGCTCATCTTCAGTTACTGTAATTTATTATGAAAACTATCCACACATATAGCTTTATAATATACACAAAATAATATATTGAAATACTAAATATATTCCTTCCAAAAATTTTTTGAAAAATTTTACAAAATTGTGGATAATGAAATATTGAAATTATTAATATTTTATATTAAAGAGTTTTGGCTAAAAAAAACCAACACATATGTAAATATTATAAGAATATTTGATATTGAGTCATAATATATTTAAATTTAAAAATTATGTTTTGACAAAATAAAGCTTTGTAAATTGCTTCGCCATTATTTTTCGCTTTTCACAAAGCTACCTCTATGAGAAATCCAAAATCAATTGACATACTTCCTCATAGAGCTAGTTTTGGAAAAAGCGAAAAATAATGAGGAAGCAATTTGCAAAATTCTACTTTGCAGCTTTTTTTCTATTGTCACCGCAATTGACTTTAATGACTTATAATAGTATTACGAACTGAAAGTAGTTACTGCAAAAATGTACCGTGAAATATATTTACGTATAAATTGAATAATATATCAAAAATAAACAACAAACTTATGTACAAAAAATCAAACATTCTCCGAACAATTTTTTTTTTGTTACGTCAAGCTTGTCCCTCAACCTAATTTCTTACAATCGAATTAATCCTCACAATGAAGAATCCAACTCTATTTTTTTCCAGCGTAAATATAATAACTTGTCTTTATGAGCTGAACAAAGTTATATAAAAAAAAAACAAATCGTGAAAGACGAACGAGTGAACCGGGTGTTAAGTGAGGAGCTACGGAGGGTGGTAATGTTCTTAAGGGGTGTAAAATCGTTCCGTCTTCCACAACGTCGTGTTTTTCCATCGTCTCGATTGCTAGCTTGGCGTCGAAGGAGGGTTTTTGTTGTGGTATATAGTTATAGGTAACGTAGACCAGTAGCCACATCAGCAGCAGGCAAAAGGGTTGTATGTGTAGGGGAGCGTGGTTCACACAACGACTCCGAAGATACGAGACGTGACCGGGCAGAGAGCCAAGATCGAAGTCTCATTTAGTCCTCCTCTTCTCTTTCTTTGTCCTCCTTTTTTCTTCTTCATGCTTCTTCGACGTATATGTGGGCATCTGTGCTTCTCTCTGTACACGTACAACGCTTCCATTTTTCCCGAATATTCGAATATCCATATTTCTCTCTTGGGAAGTCAGCGGTGCGAACGTGAACCGTTGTTATTCCTTCCTCGATCCAAATCACGTCTCGAAGCCTATATATTCTTCGGCCTATATATTCTCATTTTTATGACAATGGCTTTAAATCAGATATGTTGAAAAATTCCGGATATTGTAAATAGATGGTTTAAATAACTGTGTTTTTTATTTCTTGTTGATTTGCATGATCGTAGATTTTTAAAAAATGTTTATTACTTTGATTAGACAAGAATTAACCTAGCAGAAATTAATTAAAATTGCCTGAAGTACCATCAGGTCCGGATGAGGCATCGGTCAGGCATGCCTGTTCAGGCTAACCTAATAAGGCCCTGGTTCTGTCCGGATCATGTATCGGTATAATATTTCAAAACTGGCTGGCCTGAAATATTCTCCATCAAGCCGGGATCAGGCACCGACCGGGCATTCCTGACCCGGTTAGTTATGTGAGGCCCCGACCCCGCCCGGATTATGTATAGGTACAACATTTCCAATGTGGTTACACTGAGAAAAAAATATGTTAGAATGAACTAAATCGGCGTTTACCCTCGTTCAAATGAATTTTTAGTTGGTATAACTAATATTTTGGTTACCGCAAATATATTTTAGTCAACTGAATCAAATAATTATTGAAGACACTAAACATTTGATTGTCCTAAACGAGAAATTCGTTTGAACGAGGGCAAACGCCGATTTAGTTAATTTCTACATTTTTTTTCTCAGTGTAGACTAAAATTTTCCATAGCATGCCGGGATCAGGCATCGGTCAGTCATTCCTGGTTGTGCTAGCCAGATGCGGCCCTGTTTTTGGCCAGAATATTCAAATCTGGTTGACTTAAAATATACACCACTTCAGACGAAATTATCAGAGTACTGGAAGAGCATATCTGCTATTACCGGTGTACAATAAATAAATGAGACATGTTTCCTCTCTACCCATGCAGAAATATAGTTGGGGCTCCAACTTGGCCCTTTCTAGATGGCCCTAATTGTAGTAGGGGCCCTACTAGGCTAGTCACGCTTGAAAGTACGGGCCTTTAGAGGCTCAATATGGGCGACCCTAGTGAGGGTTCCACATTTAAGCCTGATTAGGCCCCGAAGTTTGTCGTGGCCGCCTCTGTTGAGCCTAGTAGGGTTCTAGAGTGGATTCCCTATTGTGGATGCCACGTTTATACCTAAAAAGGCCCCTTATTTAATCGCGGCTGCCCGAACTAATTTCTGTACGGGTAATATCGCTTATTATTGTAATAATATCTATTAGAAATAGTTGTATTTTTATGTATGTGTCTTACACAATTATTCATGTATAAGGGGAACAGCATATAAAATCAGCATACGAAATCATCATTTTGCGATCGATTGATTCTATCGTAAACATTTTTTTCGACGTTGCACGGAAAGAAATTTATGTGTCATGACAACGTAAAACGGTGACAACAAAAATCGTTACGTTAGGCTGACAAATCAGTTTTGCTATGTTGATAAATCCTTTGTTCGGCTGACAAATCTTTTTGCTGGGCTGACCAATTCTTGTGTTATCCTAACAAAACGATCTTTGTTGTCACCGTTTTTTGTTGTCATGACACAGAAATTTCTCTCCGTGTGCGTTTTTTTACGCATCACAGTTTAAAAATTGATGAGTCGCATGGATATATGTAGATAAATCTTTTAACACTTCTCACTGTTCCTTTTATTTTTATTCTGTTTTCGTTTTGAGTTTTGTATATATTTTGGATCTGCAGGATAGTTCCACTATTCAAAAGAACCCCATTATTTGGCGATTTGTTCGAGATTATCAGTCCTTTATACGTCAATTTAGTTAGCTAAAAAATAAAGCAGTAATACATCATTTTTAAAGCTTCCGCGACCATATATGGTATCAGAATAAACTTCCAATAATTAAACTAGCGTTATACGTTTTATATATATTGGATCCTCTCATTTTTTACTATGGACCAGATCAGGAGCCTGATCATGGCCAGTTTAGTAGCCTGATCGTGGCCGGATAGGGAGCCTGATAACCCCCGGATTTGTAGCCTGATCACGGCCAGATCAGAAATGGCGTTACATGCCATATCAGGACCCGATAGAGCCGCCTTATCCGGGCACGATTACTAATTAAAGAAAACTCGATGAGGCCCGGACCTCAGCCAGAACAAATTTCTGCCCGGGTGAAACAATTGTGATTATTATTAGTATTTGACAATAATATTCTTATTAAAGGTGGGGGTCAAAATAGCGAATGGCTAAAATGACGAATTTAAAAATAATGAACGTGTGAATCTACAATGGCTATCATTATAGAATTCCCTATTTTAGTCATTCGCTATCGTGAACCTACCCGTTACAATAACTTAAACAACATAGACATTAACATAATAGTGAACATTACTAAATTCGATATTGGCCATTTTCAGCTACGACCAAAAATGTCTATTTAAAAAAATGAAACATCATTCAAGCGATTATTTCAGCAGCGGTAACATAAACTGAAATCCACTAAACGAATTGGTTGGAAACTCGTTAGGTGGGGGTCAAAATAGCGAATGGCTAAAATAACGAATTTAAAAATAATGAACGTGTGAATCTAGAATGGACATCATTATGAATTTTACTATTTTACCCATTCGTTATTTTGATTGCATTTTAATAGGATGAGGGTCAAAATAGCGAATGGCTGAAATAGTGAATTTGAATATAATGAATGTCTGAATCTAGAATGGCTATTATTATAGAATTCCCTATTTTAGCCATTCGCTATCTTGAAACTACCCGTTACAATAACTTAAAGAAACATAGACATTAACATAACAGTGAACATTATTAAATTCGATATTGGCCATTTTCAGCTACGACCAAAAATGTCTATTTAAAAAAAGGAAACATCATTCGAGCGATTATTTCAGCAGCGGTAACATAAACTGAAATCCACTAAGCGAATTGGTTGAAAACTCGATGGGTGGGAGTCAAAATAGCGAATGGCTAAAATAACGAATTTCAAAATAATGAACGTGTGAATCCAGAATGGCCATCATTATGAATTTTGCTATTTTAACCATTCGCTATTTTGATTGCATTTTAATAGGATGAGGATCAAAATAGCGAATGGCTGAAATAGTGAATTTGAATATAATGAATGTCGGAATCTAGAATGGCTATTATTATAGAATTCCCTATTTTAGCCATTCGCTATCTTGAAACTACCCGTCACAAAAACTTAAAGAAACATAGACATTAACATAATAGTGACCATTATTAAATTCGATATTGGCCATTTTCAGCTACGACCAAAAATGTCTATTTAAAAAAAGGAAACATCATTCGAGCGATTATTTCAGCAGCGGTAACATAAACTGAAATCCACTAAACCAATTGGTTGGAAACTCGTTAGGTGGGGGTCAAAATAGCGAATGGCTAAAATAACGAATTTCAAAATAATGAACGTGTGAATCCAGAATGGCCATTATGAATTTTGCTATTTTAGCCATTCGCTATTCTGATTGCATTTTAATAGGCTGAGGGTTAAAATAGCGAATGACTGAAATAACGAATTTAAATATAATGAACGCCAGAATCTAGAATGGCTATTATTATACATTACATTAGCATAATAATGAACATTACCAAATTCGATATTGGCCATTTTCAGCTACGACCAAAAATGTCTATTAAAAAAAATGAAACATCATTCGAGCGATTATTTCAACAGGCGTAGCATAAACTGAAATCCACTAAGCGAATTGGTTGAAAACTCGATGCGGGGCATAGTGTGGTTGAATTTCTGGTGAGAAGGGGGAGAACATCCAATTAACGGATTTTTAATTACCGCGAATTCGAGGCATGCCGTTGTGGCCACGAGCGCGGAACGCGAGGCCAATGCCGAGAGAGGGCAGCAAGGAAATAAGGGGATGAGACAACGTGCGAACCGCGACGCCTAGCGACGTGCAGCCCGCCGCAAAGGGACTCTCTGACGGTATAGATGGGGACATAGCCTCTACGGTCCAGTGTACGTAATAGAATAGTAGGACTCGGAGGAGACAAGAGGGTGGACAAAGCTCGCACCCTATACCGACGATGTTCAGAGAGAGGAGGCAGCTCGTCGACGCGAAAATCCCATTTAATTGCACGATCGACGTCGATTCGATGCGTCACAACGGCTAAAACCCTGTCCACTTCGCTTTCACTCTCTCTCTCTCTCTTTCTCCTACCAACCATTGTTTGTCCCGACGAAAGCGTAAACAAGAGACTGAATCGAAATGAACTGACGCCTGAATTTCGACGTTCATTTCTGTAACGCACGTAGACCCTACTTCGAACAATTGATATTGATACAATGAAATTGAAAAAAAGAAAGTGCAGGAATTTTTTGATGACATCTATACTAGGTTGACAACTTATAAACCCGCCATCTCAAAATACAAGTTTACTTTAGTTTTTACAGTACTAAACAAAATTATTTTTCGATTATGTAAGCACCATCGTTTTCTATCACTTGTCGTCAACGCATTAGCAGAGGCGGAATTCCCTACATAGAAGTCTTTGGGCTTTTGATCAAAGAAGATTGTGAGTTTGCTTTTTAGATGGTGGTCATCCATGAATTTTTTGGCTTGTAGGTAATGGGATAGAGAAGGAAACAGGTGATAATCAAGGACATATCATCCAATTGAAATAATTTTTTCACGAGTCACTCTGCATGGAAAGAAATAATTGATTGCTCTAACGAAGTGCCACACGCAAAAAAAGGCTGGGTTAGAACATCCAAGGCGCTAGGTTATATATGCGCCAACTAAGTTATTAGTTAGCGCATACCAATCGAGTTATTTGTTAATCAACCAAGTTATTGATTGACTAACCAAGATGATTTAGTTGGTGTAACCAATAACTTGGTTGGTCAAACAATAACTTGATTGGTCTAACCAATAACTTAGTTGGCGCATATATAACCAACCGCCTTGGTTGATCTAACTAAGCCTTTTTCTCCGTGCATGGTTCGCTCCAATCGACAAAATTGATTGGGAGAACCAACTATTGGATGTCACAACCAACCAATCGGGTGTCACAACCAATCAATTGGACGTCACAAACAACAGATTTGGTGTCACAAACAACAGATTTGGTGTCACAAACAACAGATTTGGTGTCACAAACAACCGATTTGGTGTCACAAACAACAGATTTGGTGTCACAAACAACAGATTTGGTGTCACATCCAATTGTTTAGTTGTGACACCCAATAGTTGGTTCTCACAACCAATTTTGTCGCTTAGAGCGTATTTAATCATGCCACTTGGTTAGGTCAACCAATTATTTCTTTCCGTGTAGCTCTGTGGGGTCGGGCGTTGCCATGTTAGAAGTATATTTTACTTTGATTCTTTGGTAATCTAGTTGCAATATGATCCAGTTGTTCAAAGTCAATGACAGCTGTGATTGTACTATTAATCGGTAGAAGCTCCCAGTCAATAATCCCAATTATTCCCCACCGCATACTTAAAAGAACCTTTCGGCTGGGGGGGTCGGGTTAAAGTTCCGAATGGTAAATACACGAAGGTCTAAAATTCCGAAATTTAATATCTCACCTACATTTTTGACGAAATTCGCTAGAAAACATTTCGTCAAAAATATAGGTGAGATATTAAATTTCACAATTTTAGACCTTCGTGTATTTACGGCGCCTCGGCTTGCGTTCGGTTTCGATGATGATACGCCTGTTTCTCCAATTCTAAGCCATTGGCGATTAGGAGTAAAATTGACTAACATGACCCACTTTTCATCTTCTGTAATAATATTCCGCAGCCACTCATTGGTACGACGGAAATTCAGCAACTCCCTGCACACTTTGGCTCTCTTCTGAAGTTGATGCGGTGTCGGTTTATGCGGCAATAAAGCAGAATATTTCCACGTGAATCTCAAAGCGTCGAGACGATTTTCTATTGCAGTGTGAGAGCAATGAAAATGTTTTGGCAGACGACGCAAACTTAATCAGGGATTTCTATAAGCCTTGCTAATTCCGATCCACAGTTATTATAGGGGATAGTTTTGGATCAAGATCATCAGAAAACATTGAAATTTCCGTCCTTGAATCTCCTGTACCAATCTTTGGCCGCATCACACACCGAGAGAAAAAGTTTCATTGATTCACGGAAATCTTTGCCAATGAAATGAAATACTTAAATTTCAATACTATCTTTTCTTTGAATGATCTCAAACTCAATGAAAAGTAGTGACATTGATTCGAAGAAACATTTCTTTAAACCAATGAACCTCTTTCATTGATTTCAAAGATATCGTCTCTGATTCCATGAAATCTTCTTCTTACCAGCTCAAAATTTCGAAACCTATTTTTTCCTGAAGTACGCGGCAGATAAAGCTCAAATTTTGTGAGTATGTAAGGAAGCACGGCAGAAATAGGCTAAGCTTCTGGCTCCTCGAAACTCGAAGCCGTTCGTTCGGGAGAACCGGAAAACAAAAAATTGAGGTTAGGTGCGAGAGAGAGATCAATGAAAACGTTCCTTTGAACCAATGAAAACGTCTCTTTAAAACAATGAAACTGTTTCTTAATTATATGCTCATTAAGTAAATCTTTATTTACAGGCAATGAAAAGTTCTCTTTGAAATTCAAATGCACTATTTCATTGAAATCAAAGAAATATTTCGTTGAAATCAATGAAAAAAAACCAATCCACCCATTTCTTTGGCGTCAATGAAATCTTTTCTCTCGGTGTAGAAGAGCCTTCACCAATCGTTCCGCATATATTGGAAGTCGCTCAAGATGCTTGTCGACCTAAATGATATTCATGAACTCAGAGCAATCGAAGTTCTTCACAAAAAATATCCATACTTTGCGTAACCTTTGCCACTCGAAGTTTAGTTATTAAATGATCGAGACAGCCAACTTACGCTCTGTTTATATACAAAATTATTGTAGAAACTTCTATAACATTTTAGAAACGGATAAAAAAGTGGTGGATTTATAAGTTGAAAACCTAATATTTTATTTACGGGTTTAATTATCTATTGTTGCTTCATAGTAACCTATCAAAATATATGACAAGTGAATGGCGTTTTGTAAAAATATGTTGGATGTAATAAAATTCAAAATATTGCGTGCCTTTTCTTCACAAATGAGAAATAATAATTATTTGATAGGTATTTATTTCTATAAGCTATTTTTTTTTCGAATTTTAATTATTCATTGTTGCTTCAACGCATTCCATCAAAATATTTTGAAACAGGATGAAAAGGTGGAATGTAAATTAACCATTTCACCCGAAAATTTACGTTCTCGGATATGCATGAGTATTTGTGAAATAGCTTCCGGCAGCAGGTACATATAGTAATACATAACTGTAGTTATTTGAGAGGATAATTTGATACACGAGTCTTGTTTTTATTTAGTAGGAGTAGTAGCGTTAATATTGTATCCTGATTTACATATGTAGCTTTGTAATGTTTTGTTTGACATATCGATTATGTATGACTTGAGCGATGGGCTCATCGAACATCGTGTCCTTCAACCCTTTATTTTTTTTGTATGTGTTGTATTCCATTTTTTTGTGTTTATTAATTGGAGTTGGTGCTTAAAAATAAAATAAAATCCAATATAAAATAAATATCTTAATGTAAGGGCTGCAAATTTTCGCTGTTCCTTTATTTAATTATATGTTATTATTATTCCCGTTGAAATTATGTACCCATGCAACCTTTTCTTTTTTTGCAATTAAGGTAGTGCTGTCGGTACGCCGGAGTCATAAATCTCAGAGTCTATATGACATTAAAAAATAATCATACGCATCACTTTGACTGCCTCAATAATAATATAAAAAATAATCGAGAATCCTTCGAAATTGTCGTAATCAAATTAAAACGATTATTTGTAAATAGTTGATATGTTTACTGCGGATTTGACTTCATTTTTACGATAATTAGGTTAGGAAACGTCATTTGACCCGGTATCGTGAACTTTGACCTCGGTTCAATTAAATATTATTCCGGAGACTTCATCTTTTTTCATGATGCATCAATTCCTGAATGATTTGCGAATCCGTAGTACTTTTTATTTTTTCTCTATCTTTGATCTAAGTATGTTAATTTTCGATTTAAAGATCAATTTTTCCAGCCCTCCCGTGAGCGCCGTGTAAAAAGATCGATTTTCAAGTTTTAATTGTTCATTCAAATACTCGGTAAAAGCCTTCAAGATTTTGTGCAAGTAAAATTGAATAGCTAAATTACAACATGGGAAAAATTCATGCATATGAGTTTGGATTGCATTCACGACAGAACTACCTTAAGGTAACTAAAAAATGGTTCTAACTATATTTTTATAGTTGCGATAACAATTTTATGGTTATTGTAACTATTAAAAAAGAAGTACTAGCATAGACTTAAAATTAAGTGCTGTCACTTTATGGTTACCGACGACAGAATTTGCTCAGAGTGTAGTATTATCTCGCGCGGGTGTTTATGGGTTGCTCTGTTTATGCTCAGTTCGTCGTTGATGTCTGTGTTGTTTTGTGCGAAGTTCATTCAGAGTTTTGTCTTAGATTTAGTGGCGAGATTATTGTGTCTTCGTAACGTGGATTGCGCAGAAGAATTCTTCGGATGTCTGATTTTTGTTAGTTTGCTGAGAGCATTGCGTTATGTTATTTCTAGGCTAAACGTTGAAATTTTAGCATTAATGAGTAGTGAATTAAAAAAATTATTTATCTTTAGATTATCTATAGACAAACAATTTTTTAATCTGTAGATAATAAAATTCTACATTCTAAAAAATTCTAAAAAGACAAACAATATTTTTATCTATAGATAAAAAAAATTGTTTCTGCATATTCTGCATGCATGTTGATAAAAAAATTCTGCATTCTAAAAAATTCTAAAAAGACAAATAATATTTTTATCTATAAATAAAAATCAATAATGAATAACCAATTCTATGAAAAAGATATTATCAAAACATGTCTCCATTATTTTTTTACAACGTTATTGAACAATATCAACTATTCCAAGGGTTGTATTAAAAATGAACACTTATTAAATGTAATTTATTTTCTATTGATGCAATAAAGCATACAAAGCTTTTATTTTCATTTGATACGCAACGAGTAAAAAATTACATGATGCATGTAGATAAAAAAATTCTACATTCTAAAAAATTCTAAAAAGACAAACAATATTTTTATCTATAGATAAATATATAAATAACAATATAACAATATTTATATCTATATTTATATTTTTATCTATAGATAAAAATATTGTTTGTCTTTTTAGAATTTTTTAGAATGTAGAATTTTTTTATGTACATGTAATTTTTTTACATGATGAAAAATTCTAAAAAGACAAGACAAAAATTCAAAAAGACAACAATATTTTTATCTATAGATAAAAGTATTGTTTGTTTTTTTAGAATTTTTTAGAATGTAGAATTTTTTTATCTACATGCATCATGTAATTTTTCGAAAATAAAAACTTTGTATGCTTTATTCTATCAATAGAAAATAATTTACATTTAATAGGTGTTCATTTTTAAAAGGTAATACAACCCTTGGAATAGTTATTTCTTTTTCTTTTTCTCGTTATGATATTTGTACAATAACGTTGCAAAAAAATAATGGAGACATGTTTTGATAATATCTTTTTCATAGAATTCGGTTATTCATTGTTGATTCAACGTATCTCATTAAATGTGTTGTGACGGGACAAATACAGGGAAAGAGACGAAACAAAGGGTAGAATGAAAATTAACCATTTAGCCGGGAAATTGGCGTTCTCGGAAATGCATGGAACTTTGTGAAACAGCTTCCGGCAGTATGTACATATAGTACAATATAACCACCAATTGAAATTATATTTTGTATATAAAAAAATGTTTAATAGAAATAATAATAATAATAATATTCTCTTCTGTATTTCACCAATAAAAAATAATGACGCATTGATTGGATAATGAACCTCAGTTGACGGATAGTTAGCAATTAATATTCCTTAATTCACTGAATATCGAGCACGAAATTCTCAAACGATTCCAAGTTTTCCCATATTATTTATTTATTATTTGTATCTTTTATACAAATAGTTTTTTTTTACTGAATCGAAGATAAATATGTTTGTGTAATTTTATTTAAAGTTATGCACAGCATTGCATTTTTTTTTACCAATCCCGGCATTAGTAGAATATTGTTTGAATTAGATCCTATTTATTTAAAAAAAGGTTGTTGAATATTGAAATTCTCAAACGATTCCAAGTTTTTCCATATTATTTATTTATTGTTTGTTCATTATATTATTTGCATCTTTTGTAAAAAATATATTTTTTTTTACTGAATCGAAGGTAAATATGTTTGTTTAATTTTATTTAAAGTTATGCACAGCATTGCATTTTTTTTTACCAATCCCGGAATTAGTAGAATATTGTTTGAATTAGATCCTATTTATTTAAAAAAAGGTTGTTGAATAAATATCCATGAGAAATTGTAATAAATGATTAAGGGGAGGGAGTCAGGTAAAAAAGATTGATTTTGAAAATTCAATATCATCCAAATCCTATTGCATATAAAAATGCCCAACGCACTATATTGTTGGTACTCGATGAAAGGATTTTTTACTGTCGTCTGACTTGCATATGCTTTTCAATATTGTCTTAAGCAAAGTTCTTAGGTTTTCCATTCTGCGCATGATTCAGATCAAACTACTAGGCAGATTGGAATGGTTGACGTCTCATTTCCTTCTTCATGAAAAGCTACACCGGCTAAATGGAGCAAATGTTAATAAAATGTAATATTTTTTAAGTGACATAATTATTAATAAATAAATTTTATGCTATTTTTTAAATCAGTGATTAACTTTGCTTTCAAAATGAAAAAAAAATAGTTTGCCCCATTTAGCCGGTGTATCTTTTCATGAAGAAGAAAATGAGACGTCAACCATTCCAATCTGCCTAGTAGTTTGATCTGAATCATGCGCAGAATGGAAACCCTAAGAACTTTGCTTAAGATAATATTGAAAAGCATATACAAGTCAGACGACAGAAAAAAATCGTTTCATCGAGCACCAACAATATATTGCGTTGGGCATTTTTATATGCAATAGGATTTGGATGATATTGAATTCCCAAAATCAATTTTTTTGACCTGACTCCCTCCCCTTAATAAGTTTCCATAAGTTATCGAATAAAAATACTGTAATGTGTAGGTACTCAAATATCCCGCTGATAATTCTTGTAACCAATGTGAACAAAAGCTCTGAATATCATTGTTACTTCTGGTTACATACTATATTTAGCATTTTGTTCCCCCCAAAATTTTCCCCCCTTCATTACTTTTTCAGATAAACAATTGTCGTATTATTGATTTAATATCTATTAATCTGCGTCAATTTCCGAAAGTTTGTATGACAGGATTTTCATTTTTTAAATATTTCAATGAAAATAAAATTTATATAATATTTCACAGAAATTATTTTGAAACAGAATAAAGTAGTCAGAACTAGACTACTTTAAGCCCCTGTAAATTTATGTCCGTAAAATTAAATTTTTGATCTTGCAGTTATTTCCAAGTTGACAATGTTTTTCATAAGCATTGGAAATGATAAATGATTTAGAATTCATTATTACAAATATTAATTTAATAAAGTAACAGAAACTTATAACTTATTTGGTTCCAACAAATAAATCACTGAAAACTTGATAAATTGAGCGAATCTAACGTATCGAAGATATCTCACTAAACATGCGTTATTTCAATTTGTACCAATCATGATTGAAAACCAATAACAGATTGATCAATTTTATTTCATTGTTTCCAAGTACTTTTATTTGCAAAAAGAATTGAGTGGTACGAGTATCTAATCAAAAAGCTTGATATACAATCAATATACGATTGCGGCTATGGAAAAAAAACAAGAGTTTGGTTTTGCCGCAAGCTCAACCGGCACCGATGGCGCGTATGTATCGTGACTGTGCAACGAGTGCGAAAGGAGACTCGTGATTGTGCAGTCAGGTTGAAGCAAATCAAGTTCTATTCACGAATTCGGATTGAAACTCCAATCGGACGTGATTTCGCCAAAGGTATAGACCGGTGGGCTGGATAATAGACGCGAAGAGAGAGGGAGAGAGGAAGTGGGAGAGAAGAGAATGATAGAGCGAGGGTGGAACGAAAGCAAGGGAAACGCGACACGGACAACCGATATGCAAATTGCCGTGATTGACTGGATTCGCGGTAGGCAGATAGAACGTTCGACTCCCATGGAGAACGTCTGTACTCGACAAGCATAAAGCAGGTTCGATACTCTTGTCTGTATCGGTTCGCCTCTTGGCCTGCAATACACGAGAAATCGAATACTACAGTAGTGGCTCATATATAGTCACTTGTTTTGCATGTGTGATGTACGACCATTGTGGGTTCATCATCAATTCGGACTAATCCTATACTGGGTAACGCTTGTCGTCCTTTATCTTCTTCCCTACGTAAATCGACTGGCCCTTTACTCATTTTGGGGACAATCCAAGTCTTTTTGTTTGTGGCTAACGAATTAGGTTCAAAGGATTACAAAATAGGTTTTATTGGAAAGTCGTTAAGGCCATCCTTCAATTTTTTTCAAATTTTAAGGGTATCAAGTGTGTTTCCTGGAAGAGAGTGGCACAGCTCACCCCCCCCCCCCCCCCCTCGGGACGAGCCAATCTTAGGCTTAAAAAAAAAGTGTGTTTCCTGAAGTCTGCTTTTTTCACATTCACTAATGATTTCTGTCACATCATTAAACTTTTTTTTTACAGGTTCGATACCCTTGTTTGCATCAGTTCGCCTTTTGGCTTGTAATACACAAGAAATCTAATACTACTGTAGTGGCTTATATATAGTGACTTGTTTGTCATGTGTGATGTATGACCATTGCGGCTTCATCGTCAATTCGGACTAATCGTATACAGGGTAACGCTTGTCGTCCTTTATCTTCTTCCCTTCGTAAATCGACTGGCCCTTTACTCATTTTGGGAACAATCCAAGTCTTTTTGTTTGTGGCTAATGAATTAGGTTCAAAGGATTACAAAATGGGTTTTATTGGAAAGTCGTGAAGGGTGTGGCCATCCTTAAACTTTTTTCAAATTTTAAGGGTATCAAGTGTGTTCCCTGAAGTCTGTTTTTTTACACATTCACTAATGATTTCTGTCACATCATTAAACTTCTTTTTTTTATAGATTCGATACTCTTGTTTGTATCGGTTCGCCTTTTGGCTTGTAATACACAAGAAATCTAATACTACTGTCGTGGCTCATATATAGTCACTTGTTTTGCATGTGTGATGTACGGCCATTGCGGGTTCCATCATCAATTCGGACTAATCCTATACTGGGTAACGCTTGTCGTCCTTTATCTTCTGCCCTTCGTAAATCGACTGGCCCTTTACTCATTTTGGGGACAATCCAAGTCTTTTTGTTTGTGGCTAACGAATTAGGTTCAAAGGATTACAAAATAGGTTTTATTGGAAAGTCCTTAAGGCCATCCTTTAATTTTTTTCAAATTTTAAGGGTATCAAGTGTGTTTCCTGGAAGAGAGTGGCACTGGTTCCCACCGGGACGAGCCAACCTTAGGCTTAAAAAAAAGTGTGTTTCCTGAAGTCTGCTTTTTTCACATTCACTAATGATTTCTGTCACATCATTAAACTTTTTTTTTACAGGTTCGATACCCTTGTTTGCATCAGTTCGCCTCTTGGCCTGTAATACACAAGAAATCTAATACTACTGTAATGGCTCATATATAGTCACTTGTTTTGCATGTGTGATGTACGACCATTGCGGGTTCATCATCAATTCGGACTAATCCTATACTGGGTAACGCTTGTCGTCCTTTATCTTCTGCCCTTCGTAAATCGACTGGCCCTTTACTCATTTTGGGGACAATCCAAGTCTTTTTGTTTGTGGCTAACGAATTAGGTTCAAAGGATTACAAAATGGGTTTTATTGGAAAGTCGTAAAGGCCAGCCTTAAACTTTTATCAAATTTTAAGAGTATCAAGTGTGTTTCCTGGAAGAGAGTGGCACAGCTCCCCCCCCCCCCCCCCTCGGGACGAGTCAATCTTAGGCTTAAAAAAAAAGTGTGTTCCCTGAAGTCTGTTTGTTTTCACATTCACTAATGATTTCTGTCACATCATTAAACTTCTTTTTTTTTACAGGTTCGATACTCTTGTTTGTATCGGTTCGTCTTTTGGCTTGTAAAATACACAAGAAATCTAATACTACTGTAGTGGCTCATATATAGTCACTTGTTTTGCATGTGTGATGTACGACCATTGCGGGTTCATCATCAATTCGGACTAATCCTATACTGGGTAACGCTTGTCGTCCTTTATCTTCTGCCCTTCGTAAATCGACTAGCCCTTTACTCATTTTGGGGACAATCCAAGTCTTTTCGTTTGTGGCGAACAAATTAGGTTGAAAGGATTACAAAATGGGTTTTATTGGAAAGTTGTGAAGGGTGTGACCATCCTTAAACTTTTTTCAAATTTTAAGGGTATCAAGTGTTTTCCGTGAAGTCTGTTTTTTTACATTCTCGAATGATTTCGATTTTGGTAATTGCCAAAAAAATCTTCGCCTATCAACGCTGTTTATCATCTGGCTTGCGTCGTAAAAAAAAGTTATAAAAATAAACATGTCATTAACTACGCTACACGATCAATTATAAAGAATCGACCTTCTACAGCCCGTGCAGAAATATAGTTGGGGCTCCAACTTGGCCCTTTCTAGTTTGCCCCAGTTCTATTAGGGGCCCTACTAGGCTACTCACGCTTGAAGTACGGAGCCTTTAGAGGCTCAATATGGGCGACCCTAGTGAGGGTTCCACGTTTAAGCCTGATTAGCCCCGAAGTTTGTCGTGGCCGCCTCTGTTGAGCCTAGTAGGGTTCTAGAGTAGATTCCCTATTGTGGATGCCACGTTTATACCTAAAAAAGCCCCTTATTTAATCGCGGCTGTTTTTTATTCGACATGCTTAGAATAATTTCCATGAAAGTACTCTGCACGGGCTCGGTAATCCTTTCCCTACTGTAATAGGTAAACTTTGTTTAACGCTAGTATTTACAGAACCTAATGAAGCTAAATATTAGCGTTCCCCACGAGAGTGCTCGTAAATTAAGTTGTCGACGCTTTTTTTTTAGCCAAGTAGGGACCAAGATTGGATTCCCTATCATGGCTTCCACGGATAAGCCTATAATGGGTCCAAACTTAGTCACAGACGCCCGAACAAATTTCTGCACGGGACGCGTGAGCCCTAAATCCTGTACACGAAGATAAAAATCTGATACTTTTTACCATATTTCTAATAAAAAATATCATAAATTCCTGGTACAGTGGAGCCATGACGCCACCTATCAAGAAGTACGAGAACTACGACAATTTTGACCACGAAATATAGTAAAAAATTCTATGTATATGGTAGAAATTCTCATAGTTCTCGTACTTTTTGTCAGGTGGTGGCTATGGCTTCCCAATACCAGGCGCATTTGATAATTTTTATCATAGCGTCTGGTAAATTTTATCATATCCTTCTCTCCGTGTAGGGAACATTCCCAAAACCCACGAACTGATATCCAATTAACTTGCTCATATTATTTAATGCTTTATCATTGTACCGTTGAGTATACACAAAGTTTAATCTATTCATCACATTGTAACAGCACACATAACAAAAAATGTACCTCATGCTAATATGACGATTCAATTTAAATCAAGTTTACGCCTGAACTCGCTAACAGAGTTTCCATTAGAATTGACGTGTAGATAGAGGCCAGAGACGCGAAATGTAATTACCATAGCTGTCTAATAAGGGTAGTAAGCTCATTAATAGCAGCAGCGAACATGCCAGCAGACATGGTACGCATGCATGGGCTTCGCGTTTCCCTTGAGCGAAGACGGAGAACACATAGAAAGCTGCAATATAGTACCTATACCCAACTATACGTAGGCGAGTATATTAGATTCACGCTCTGTGAGAGGCGTGCAAAGCAAACCTGTTTGTAATAGGTATACATCGAGGAAGTGAGGGAGCGAGCCGGAATTTCCGTCATAGCATTTGAGAGTCCGCTGATCAAACGCGGCTCAAATCGTGAATATATACATACAGACAGGAAACATACATATACATATATTCTCTTATGCGTTTATGGATCCTTGTATGCATCTGCTGCTGCGTTTCTTGTGCATGACTCTCATGAGCTACGAGATGGTTGTTCACGAGGGTTCCAAAGCTTTGTCTAGTTTGATGGCCCAAGTTCTCTGCCTTTCGTACCACCGACCAAGTTTCCTTGCTCTCTCAAGAGAAATTCTATACCGAGTCTCGATGGCGAGCTCACCTGTTATACATCCTGAAGTGCACCTATATAACGTATATATCTCCAAGGGATGACAGCTGAATCGATGTACACATAGAGAAACTTATCGCTCGAATGAAACATGTTACATGTATATACGTATCCATATATGCATGGGTCATTCCATACCAAGTGGACCACACAAATTTAGCATTGTCGCAAATATGGTTCATAATTTTTTCAAATTTTGTTTAGAGTATCACGAACATCCACAAATTATTTCTGGATTTTAGCACATATGATTTGCCCAAAATTTAATAATGATTTTTTTTTAGTACATTTTTTAGAATTCGCTGTATATTCAAAATTAACGATCGTACCAAAAAAATTGTTTATGTATAAAATTCAAGTTTTTGAGTGTACTTTATAACAAAAAAATGTTCATGGTAGTTAAAAAAAAAATGTTAGCCATTTTTTGACAAAAGAAAGGAATAATTTTTTTTCGTTGAGAAAGACTATTCTGATTTTGGTCAAAATTTCACAGAATTTTCATTGTTGTGCTTGCAAACTACAGAAAAATTGGCATGATGGCAAATGAATATCTTCTCAAGGTTTGGTTTGGTTATTGGCTAGAAGATATAACAATAATTTTTAAAAAATTGTACGTGAACAAAAAGTTATGAAATAAGCAGAATGCCATCACGCCAATTTTTCTGTAGTTTGTAAGCATAATAATGGAAATTCTGTAAAATTTTGAGAAAAATCGGAATAGTCTGTCTCAATGAAAAAAAAATATTATTACTTTATTTTGTCAAAAAATAGCGGAATTTTTTTTGAGCGGCTATGAATTTTTTTTTTTTTAAAGTACATTCAAAAACTTAAATTTAACTTAAAAAAATGAAATAAAATAAATCGTAATTAAATTTTGAAACCATAGGTGCTAAAATTCTGAAATAATTTACGGATTTTCGTGGACTGTTGAAAATATTATGAACACTTTTTGCGACCATGCTACATTTGGGTGGCCTATTTCGTATGGAATGACCCCTATATATGTATGTTGAAGCGGTCTTCTGCACCTCCGTGATAAAACCACAGTCACAGATATAGATATATAGTGCAACGCCACATGGAAGTAGCAAGAGTAACGAGAGACACCGCCGGTGGTTGGCACATGGCGCAGAGACTGTCTGCTGCTAGTGCATAGGACTGAGTTTTACAATTAACGATCTCACCTGACCGTATACGTATCGCGCGCATATAACGAAGTCCCCTTAATATACCCTTAATTTATTATACCCTCACGTCAGCCAACCTTACGTTAAGGGTGATAAGAAATATTGCTTCGCAACGTCGTGGTTTAATTGCTCGACTTTATAGGCTACGTTATAAATACGCTGAGAAATAAGAAACTTTGTAACGAGAACATAGTGTATATAAAAAAAAGGATGCAAAGTAGAACCTTGCACATTGCTTCCTCATTATTTTTCCCATTTTACAAAGCTACCTCTATAAGGAAGTATGTTAATCAATATTAGCTTCCTAATAGAGGAAGCTTTGTAAAAAGCGAAAAATAATAAGGAAGCAATGTGCAAGGTTCTACTTTGCATCCTTGTTTTAATTAGATAAATAATCATGCACAGAAAGAAATGTTTGGTTGTGGCAACTACGTTTTCGATTTGCTGTACACAATGTCTAAAAAATTAGTTTTCTGAACCATATCGAATAGTAACCTCAACTATTCACGATTAGTTCTCGCGAGATTAGTTAGGTTAACTAATCCAATAGTTGGGACTACCACTCGAATAGTTGGGACTACCATTCGAATCGTCGGTATTATCATTCGAATCGTTGATATTACCATTTGAGTTGTAAGATAAATAGAATAATCGATTGGTTGTGTCAACTCATTTCTTGGTTATGGCAACTAATCTTTTTTTCCGTGTGTTGTGAATTCGTTATTTTTTATTTATTTTTTCTTAAATCCTTTATTTATAGCAACAACAGCATTGTTTTTAGCGACTAAGCAGTGAAATAGTGTGAAATTACATACTTTTGTGTTGGTACGTTAAGAGAAGTTGTTAAATCAGTTCATATATATTAATCATTTTACAAAGTCGTAGTATTTTCTTGATGTTGAACTCATTTGCGAAGCACTCTTTCAACGAATTTGGTAGTCGTAGAGATGTTCGGGTGGCTCGGAGTCGTTGGCATATTTCGTTATTATTAGAGCGTGTCCGAAAGTAAATGTGATAACGTATATTTTTGTAAATAATTCAACGTTCCATAAAATGAAAAATTTCATACCGTTCGTCACTAAATTATACGTATATAATGGCTGAATATTGTTTCATTTACATACAAAATTTGAGCTCGCTATCTCAAGTTTTGCAAAAGTTACAATAGAGCGATAATATTAATTTTTTCAAAAAATTCAAAACGGCGTAAAATTGAAATTTTCGAAAACACATTTTGTCGAAAATTGCTACAATTGAATCATTCTGACAAGCCTGACATGAAAATCTCGAAAAAAAAAATTTTCATGAAAACAAAGCTTCCTCTATGAGGAAGCAAAATTATTGTGATAGCCTGGAGTATTTTTTTTTTGTTTTTTTTTTAACTCACACAGAAAAAAATTATACAGTACTGTGGAATGTCGATTATCCGAAATAATTGGATACCGTTCGGATAATCAAAAATTCGGATGACCAAACAGCATTGTTTGTGAGGGGGGAGAGAGACACTGAAATGCTCGAAATATTAGAACACATGTATTTAACACTATTTAATTTTTTCAATATGTTATTATTAGTATATATTATATATTTTGTTAAAAATAAAGTAGTTGGAGAAACCAATAAATCGGTTCCGACATCCACTCGAAGGAGTTGATATAGCGTCAATTACTCAGTGAGTTATGACAACTACTCGTTGGCTATACGAAACGCTGGTTGGTTACAGGAACTAGCTCGTTGATCTTACGTACTATTTTTCCATAACCAATTGCCAATACATAAGTTCACATTGTCGAGTTAGTTGCTGCAACTAATTTGCAGCGGCTGAATTGTTACGGTAACTAATTTGAACACGGAAAGAATTGTTTGATTGTGACAATTACGTTTTCAATTTGTACATAAGCCCTCAAAAATTAGTTGTCCCAACCATATCGAATAGTTATCTCTACTATTCACGATTAGTTTTCGCAAGATTATTCAGCCTAACCAATCCAATGATTAGGCATTTAAGTTGTAAGAGAAATGGAATGATCGATTGGTTGTGCAACGTATGCTGGATGGTTCTTCCAACTACTTATTTTTTTCCCGTGCAGGACAATTCCATGAACTCTTTACTCAACTGGGGTTAGGCACTGCAGCGCCCGTGACCTTCATTCTACAATTCTGACAAATCTGTAAAATTTATGAAACACAAACTTAACCTCGTTTCCAGTGTTTGAGCATAGCTGATTGCTACCAACTTTTTGAAATAGTCATAAAAATGGTAAACTTAGTCTTTGCGTCACTTTTTACGTGAAAATGTTATTAAACGCAATGAATTGCGTTTTACGATAAGGTACTGAAGCAATAATGTATTGCGATGTTTCACACTCCTCGAGTGCGAGTAATAATGATGTTTATTTCGTGATAATTTTTTTTTACTGCGCATTACTGAACTATATCGAGCTTTAATTTATACGCCTGTGCGGTTCATCGACCGTAAATAAACAAAAACGGGGTGGTTTCCTCTCCGGCTTTGGTACTCGTTGAATACGAATTTTAATAGTCAATTAAAACCTCGTTGATTCCAAACGGCAGATTAGTGTTGGGGAACCAACGAGCTCGATAACTAGATCGAGGCTATAGAATCGAGTGCACACTTTTGGGCATCCCGCCTAGGCTTCGCTATATATTGGCCAACCAAACACTCCTCTGTAATATATGTCGCTATGTAAATAACTCGTTAAATATTCTCGGTGTACACGAGTGGTGCTCCTCTATTTATTCAGTCATACACACTAGGGTACCCGCACTGTCGGTGAATGATGGGGTATCGATGCACATGCACCAGTTTATCTCTTTCATCATATACCGCACCTATAGCATCTCTTGGTGCATAGGGGAGAACGGGGTAAAATGGCAACGCGGGGCATAATGATTACGGGGCACGATGGAACAGGGACACAACGGCAAAGTGGGGGATAATGGCACACCGAGAGAAGGAATATATTAAGGTAAACGCCCCGGTACACAACCATGTACCAGTCTCCAACCACTGACACAAATATTGACTAAAGTTAAGAAATTATGAATATGAAATAAATAAATAACTAGTGCTACCATTTTGCAAGTCTTTATGTCTGCATAGGCCAATAATAAAAATAGTCATTAATTTTTTTGTTGACGTTTTTTAAAGATATTGTGCACTGCAGACGCCGCTCAGAGGATCGCCGCATATCTTTTAGCCAGTTCGTTAGGAATTGGCGTAACGTTGTTAAGCTTATGACGCTGTTATTTTCACGATTTCCACAATAATTCGTGGCTTGTGGTATTCGCGAATAAATAGACTTTATAAATCTTCCATTAAAATTTGCGAAAAACCACTGCTAAGTCGTCAATTTCCATGGTTGGCTATTGGGGCGCATCCGCAGTATGCTGTACCGATATCCAACCGCGGCCTATTCCCGGCCAACACAAACTCAGCGAACATAACCTCTATGGCAAGTTGACGCCGGTTGCACGTCACGGTGAGCCTTTTTATTAGTTATTATTTATCATAAATTATCCCAAACGTTGCGTGTAATTTAAGAAATAAAATGAAGTTTCAACGAATCGCATAGCCTCGTATCGGCGGGTGGTTGCGTATAGGGGCATGCTTGGTCGGGTATTTAGACATTACCTGAAATCGGTGGTCGGGTACTAGTCCATCGACTTTCTCAATTGTTTCCTAACTTTAACAAAAAACTATACCCCTGACATGAATTAATGGATGCTTTTCGAAAAGTAGGAAAGCTAAGCTTTGCATTAGTTATGGTTACAATTATAGAAAGGTCATTTTAGTATAAGAAATATAACTTTACAGTTTCCAGTTCTCTAAGATGGCCGGCTATTGGGGCGTTTACCTTACTCATTCCCAGATTCGTATAGTAATCGAGATCCAAAGTGGAAACATGGCATTTTTTTACAGACACATACAGAGATTTGCTACGCGTCACCCGCTAACGTATTTAGCGTAAATAGTGCAGCGGGCGACGCCTAGTAAATCGTTGTATGTGTCTGGAAAAAAATGCCATGTTTCCACTTTGGATCCCGATTACTATATCAATCTGGGAATGAGTACTATATTTTTCTCTCGGTGCACGGCAGCACAAACGAGGCAGGCGGTCAAACGTGGGAGGGGGTCAAAATATCCAATGACCAAAATAGCGAATGACTAAAATAGCGAATTTCAAAATAAGAAACGTCTAAATATAGAATGGCCATCATTATGAAATTTGCCATTTTAGCCATTCGCTATTTTGACCATTCGCCATTTTGATTGCTTTTCAATAAGATGGGGGTCAGAATAGCGAATGATCAAAATAGCGAATATCATAATGATGGCCGTTGTAGATTCAGGCGTTCCTTATTTTGACCCCCACCTTAAAATATGATACATGAAAACAAAAACTCGTACATTGACACGCAGTCTTATTAATTTGCACAAATATTTTTCAAATTAAAAAACGCGCCCGACGCAAAAAAAATAGTACTTTATAATAATTCTATAATTTGTTTGCTTTAAATTCACGATAAAAATATCTAATATGATGTATATCAAAAATATAAATTAAGGCAAAAGTATTCGATGTAAAAAGCAATAGATGTTTATATTCTGTTAAATTTAATTTCAGAGATATCATGAGATTAATATCATGGCAATTAAACAATAACATAATTCTTTTATGATTTCACCGTACGCTGGTGTCATTTTGACGAGGTGTGCTGTTCCATCGTGACCCGTAGTTAGTGTTGCCACGAGACGAGACGAGGCGAAACGAGAAATCGGTTTCTCTCGTATCGACAAATAGCGATAGAAATATCGTCCCGTCTTGTCTCGAAATATTCTCGAACGACGAGAAATTATTTTTCTTTCATCTCGAAATCAGGTTTTTGAAGAGAGCAAAGAGATTTTAAATGATTGACGTTTGAAGAAAGTGAAAAAAATTAATATGAATGAGAATTTGAAGAAAGCGAAAAAATTGTGAATGAGTAAAGTTTTTAAGAGAGTAAAAAAAATTCATTAAATGAGACTGTGAAGGAAGAGAAGAGTTTTTGAATGAATGAGATTGCAAAGAAAGTGAAAAGATTTTGAATGAATGAGGTTCTGAAGAAAGTGAAAATATTTTTAATTACTGAGATTTTGAATTCATTCACAATGCTTTCACTTTCTTCAAAATCTCATTTATTCAAAACCTTAATGACTTTTTAAAAAACTTAATTCATTCAAATTTTCTTCGCTTTCTTCAAGATCTCGTACATTCAAAATATTTTTACTTTCTACATCTCATCCATCTAAAATCTTTTTATTTCTCTATGCTTAAATTAGGGGGTGGATGGTGGAGGTGGAGAGAAAAAAATCTTTAAATTTGTGGTTTCAAAGTTCATATATATCTATGAAAAAAGCTAAAGTACAGCAATAGTCTGTAGAGAAGTACATTCGATTATAAGCAGAAATTTACAAAAATTAAAAAATAAATTTATATACTTAAAAAAAAAGATTTGGTAAATGTCTTCAACTGATAGATCAACATTCCCGAATTATGATAAACTATGGTTTACTGTTTCGATAAATCAAGATTGTCTTGTCTCAAGAAAATGATTTTAAAAATTCGTCTTTCGTCTCGTTTCGAGTCTTCTTTCGAGTATTTTTTTCTCGTCAATCGCGTCATCACTACCATAGCCATTATGCCCCACGTTACCATTTTACCCCGCTTTCGTCTATACAGCCTGTGCTACACCCAGCAATGATAACGTCGAAGGCCCGGAGGTGTTCTATATGCTAGCCTGACGATGTTAACGCATTACAAGCGCCGCGACACTCACCAACACACAACGCCAGCTCTCGGTTAACACGACCGTGGGCTTCATAATGATCTCGTTAATTTCGAATTGCACGTAGGCTCGAAGTCCCGCGAGAACGATATAGTCTACCCGCAACGAAGCTCCGATCCTGCCAACGCCAAAGTTACGAGACTATCTCTGATCGATTCAACACAGTCGAAATTAAATTGAAATTTTTGTACTGTTAAGAAAAAATCTTTGTCCCCAGCACCTTTTTTATTCATTTTACACAAAAACTTTGGTCAAATGATAATTTTACAGTTCTAGTTAAATAATAGTACATTACGTTACAAGGGAGGGAAGTGCAACTTTTCACCGAGAGTGAAGTTTGATGTCCGAGCGAAACGAGGACAGAAATTCACATAAGGTGAAAACTTGCACTCCTCCCATGTAACGTACTATACTTTTCTCCCGATTTCGTTAAAAAAAAACCAGATTTCGTGTGTCCAACAAGGACGGGCAATAAGCTCATTTTTAACAAATGACGACATGCATGCGTATTACGGCTTTTATTACTCTCGCGCGGGTAGGAATGAGCTGATTACCTCCCGAGGGAGGTAATAAAAGCGGACTGCGCATGTGTAAGTCATTCGTAACAAATGAGCGATTTCCCGCCCGCGTTACGGATACAAAATGGGGTTATTTTAGCGGAGTCAGGAGAAAAACTATTTTTGTACTTGTAACACAAAGTTTTCATCCGCAGAAATATTGTGCCGCATTTACTGAAAAAATTGGGTCAATCTCTAGTCTTACATTTCTGGTGGAATAAATTATTTTTTAAATTTTTTATAGAAACTAGAAACTGATTATTTTTTTGTATTGATTTGAGGTGCGATGTTTAATCAATCCATACCTCTTTGAATTTGAAGGCTATTTTCGTCCGAATAGAGGAACCCTTAGGCTTTGTATGAAAAATTCAATTTATAACATTCAATTTTTAACAGATAATAAAAGGGAATTAAAGGGAGATAATAAAAATAGGTTAACAATAACAAAGAATTTTCTTTACATTTTTAATAAAATTTACGAATTACAAGCAATCACCTTTCGTTATTGAAGGCAGAAATTCGTGAAATTATCACCCAAATCCTCGATAAACCGGTGTTATCCGTCGTACAAGAGAGTATTAACTATCCCTGTAGGCAACGACGGAAATACCAGATTCGCGTTAAAGGCAGTGTTTACGCTCTCAGCTCTATCTCCATATGAGATATAACGTCAGAGTCGAAGGTCGCGCGGTATTTGGTAGCCCGCGGACCCGTGGAAATTGCGTTTACCTGGATGAGGGTTCCAACTGCCGAGTGCGTGTACCCAGTAGCACGGCATCAGGAAACTCGCTCGCTGTGGCTTAATTCCATTAATATGGAAATTCCTCGTTGATTCGTGAAACCATGGGGTAGAGACCCTGAAGCCGTTCAATTCGCATGTACACAGAAACGTGCGTGCCCTCCCCCTACCCCCCCCCCCCCCCCCCCCATTCCGTTTCTCCAGCCACACGATCCCTCTACTGTAAATGCCGAATTCCGCATGCCTTCTAACGAGGCTGCATTCATCAGGCCGCTCCGTTGACGCCCTCACGTTTTACCAGCAATGCTCAATACGTACATGCATAATTATAGCCATACAATTCCGCACATTCTCTGTAAGCATTATTACAGCAATAAGAATAATAATAATAATATTAATAATATATAAATCGTGCGATTAAAATACACGGAAAGAAATGTTTGGTTGTGGCAACTACGTTTTCGATTTGCTGTACACAATGTCTAAAAAATTAGTTGCATCAACCATATCGAATAGTAACCTCAACTATTCACGATTAGTTCTCGTGAGATTAGTTAGGTTAACTAATCCAATCGTTGGGACTACCACTCGAATAGTTGGGACTACCATTCGAATCGGGCAATACGTCAGTTCTACAGAACCCATCTCTACACAGACCCATCTGTACACGAGCATCTGTACACCATTTTTTTTACACACATTTAATTGAGCACACCGAAATTATACACAACACGAACTTGACAAAGCGGAATTTAAAACGGATAACCTTGTCACGACAAAACCTTGCGGAAATTTAGTTCGACACGGAAAAATTGATCACGTAAGTAATCGTTATGACAAAACTTTGCACAGCATACTCTGGGCACCATCAATCTGCTCACAGCACTAGTTCGACACAACAAATTTCTTCGTAGCACAAGATCGAAATGGTAAATCTCGACACGGCACCATTTTGTAACGACAAATCTCTACACAACGCGAGTACGGCCCGGTAAAGTTTGCCACGACGAACCTTCGACACGACACAAGTTGTACACGACGATGTTCTACACAGACCCATCTCGACACCGATGCTAATCTTTCGATTTAAATCGGATAATATATTTACCGACTGGCAATTTTGCGTTGAGCCTATTTTGCCGGCTCAACGCAAAATTGCCAGTCGGTAAATATATTATCCGATTTAAATCGGAAGATTAGCGTCGGTGTCGAGATGGGTCTGTGTAGAGACGGGTCTGTGTAGAGATGGGTCTGTGTAGAGATGGGTCTGTGTAGAACATCGTCGTGTACAACTTGTGTCGTGTCGAAGGTTCGTCGTGGCAAACTTTACCGGGCCGTACTCGCGTTGTGTAGAGATTTGTCGTTACAAAATGGTGCCGTGTCGAGATTTACCATTTCGATCTTGTGCTACGAAGAAATTTGTTGTGTCGAACTAGTGCTGTGAGCAGATTGAGGGTGCCCAGAGTATGCTGTGCAAAGTTTTGTCATAACGATTACTGGCGTGATCAATTTTTCCGTGTCGAACTAAATTTCCGCAAGGTTTCGTCGTGACAAGGTTATTCGTTTTAAATTCCGCTTTGGCAAGTTCGTGTTTTGTACAATTTCGTTGTGCTC
This sequence comes from Ephialtes manifestator, assembly GCA_963970395.1. Taxonomy (NCBI): domain Eukaryota; kingdom Metazoa; phylum Arthropoda; class Insecta; order Hymenoptera; family Ichneumonidae; genus Ephialtes; species Ephialtes manifestator. Next base: position 15,233,086 of record OZ019982.1, read on the forward strand.
AATTAAACGCGTGTAAAAAAAATGGTGTACAGATGCTCGTGTACAGATGGGTCTGTGTAGAGATGGGTTCTGTAGAACTGACGTATTGCCATAAATAGAATAATCGATTGGTTGTGTCAACTCATTTCTTGGTTATGGCAACTAATCTTTTTTTCCGTGTATTAATGAAAATTACAACGCTCGTCATCCTTTATCTTTCTTCTTTCGGAGATCGACTGGCCTTTACTCGTGTTGGGGATATTAAGGAGGGCAACCAGCTGCACCTCTTGTTAGATAAAATCTCAAATTTTTTATATGAGATAAATTGAATATAGAACTTCGCTACTGTTAAATCTCAGCACGGCTTACCGGACTTTTTTTCAAGAAATCTGAACTCAAAAATCGTGCATTTAACATGGGGTCTTATGGAAACAGTGCTTTCTCGACACTTCAATCAGATAATTAAAACCTTTGGCAGTTAGATGACGCAGATAATAAAGTCGCTATCTGTTCATCAAATTCTAACGATTCTAACGCGATCATGAAAAAAGGGGCCTGCCGGACAGTGCAGACAGATATTTTGAGTTAAAGTGCAAGCAGCAGCCGAAATCGGCCATCTTCCAAGCGGATCTGTCACACTCGGCTACACTTGGCAACATCGCATTTTCACGCATGTACAGAAGTCATGTGTGCAGGCGCCCAACATACGCACATCGATATAATTCAAAGTATCGCATTAAAATAAACGAATAATGTCATATAAAAATTTGGAATCACTTAGTTAGCGTAATCAGTAAGCCGGTAAACCATAAAGGAGGTTAAGTGTACAAAAATATACACGTAATGTTGTCTTAGCAAGACAATGATTGATAATTAAAGGTTTTTTTTAAAGTATATTACATTATCTTTTATTCGGGTACACGGTGAAAATATGCTCGTATTTTTCACGCACTTGGTCAGCTGGGTCGTTTGGTTTTTTTCTTTTTGCGGCAAGGACATTTTCACACCACATTTTTCTCTTCCTCGAAACGAATCTTCCAGCGGTTCGACCGTGTCCCAACCGACTATTGTGCCGGTCCATCTCCGAGCCGGCTTTGAAAAAGGTTATATCTCCTCCGGCAAACGAATGTCAACAAAATTTGCGATGTTGCCAAACGTCACACTAACATACACGATGGTGCGAAAGCTCACATCGACAGGACTCGACAACCGAATCAAATCAGCAACTTGAAATCATTTATCTTTCATAAATAGTCCAAATAGGAAATATTTACATATCTGCTATTTTATTTTTATTGGTAGCAAGATTTTAGCAATGACTTAAATATTTGTAGCAATCGGTTCTATCGCGTAAGTGAACGAACCGTCATTTGACTCCCATGCAGCTGGACACCCTCCTTAAATTTTTTGTTTGTATGTGACGAACGAATCAGGTTCGAAAGAATATAAAATAAGTTCTATTGGGAAATTGTAAAAAGTAGATGCACGGGTTGTGGCCATTTATTACCTTTTCCACATTTTAAGGGTCTAATGTCCGTTCCCGGAAGTCAGTTTTTTTACATTCACGAAAGATTTCAGTCATATCATTGAAATCTTTTTTACACTCTCTTTAAAGGCTTTAGCCATTTTGCTCGAGAATTAGAAATAATTATTTATTTATTTATGTATTTATTGAATTCGGCAAATTCTCTGCAAGCACTATTATAATAATAACAATAATAGTAATATTAATGGAAAAAATGGTGGGTTCCGATGTTGATACATCAATGGGTCAGACCCAACAATGTGAATTCGACCATCATTGAATGAAAATTAAACCTACAAACTTGTTACCTTTCACATAACGAACTCACGAAGATGTCAACTCGGTTAGCAACCGTAGAAGTGACTCTTTATATTATTATCGTTATTGCTGTTAATAATAATAATGACCAGCATTCTCATTTTGACGTGAAATTGGATCGAAACTTATGGATCAGGTCGTTCAATCGTGCAACTGCTGGGTCTGGAGCGTTTTTCTCGGAAAAGGCGAGTACCGCGTCGCAAGAGAAATGAGTGATTGCTTCTCTATATACCGAGTCAAGAAAATCCATTTCCCTTTCCCCCCAATACCTAAGATGAAGAACGCTTGAAAGTTGCAGCAAGCTAGGAGCTTCTCTTCTTCTCTCTCTTTTTTACTATGGTCGTGCAACACCCAACGTCCCACCATAGATTCCCATCGTAGAAGAGATTACTTATATAGTACGTGATGCGGAGAGTGGAAAACCAGTTAAGATTGGTGAACGAAGAAGGCAAAAGCAAAGGAAGAAAAAAAGAAAATAAATGGGAAGATAGGATAAGGTATGGGAGAAAGAAGGTAAGTAGAAGGGAAAGCGAAGGTAACTGGAAAGAATATAAAAAGGACGGAAGGAATAAATTAAGAATGAAGGCAAGAAGAAAGGTAAGTAGGAGGGAAAGCGAAGGAAACTGGAAAGCATATAAAAAGGAAGAAAGGAAGGAATAAACAATGGAAGAGGGCAAGTAGAAAGAAAGGAAGAGAAAAGTGGGAACGGAGGAACAAGAAAAGTGGGAAGGGAAAAGAAAGAGGGCAAGTAGGAAGGAAGAAGAAGGCAAGAGCGAAGGAAGAAAAATAATAAATGGGGAGATAGGATTAGGTATTGGTAAGTAGAAGGGAAAGCGAAGGTAACTGGGAGGAATATAAAAAGGAAGGAAGAAAGGAATAAACAAGTGAAGAAGGCAAGTAGAAAGAAAGGAAGAGAAAAGTGGGCAGGAAGGAAGAACGAAAGTGGGAAGGAAAAAGAAAGGAAGAGAAAAGTGGAAAGGAAGGAAGAACGAAAGTGGAAAGGAAAAAGAAAGGCAGAAGGTGAGTAGAAAGAAAGTAAGAGAAAAGTGGGAAGGGAGGAACATGGAAAGTGGGAAGGGAGGAACTAGGAAAGTGGGAAGGAAAAAAGAAAGAGGGCTAGTAAGAAGGAACAAGAAGGCAAGAGCGAAGGAAGAAAAATAATAAATGGGGAGATAGGATAAGGTATGGGAGAAAGAAGTTAAGTAGAAAGGAAAACGAGGGTAACTGGAAATAATATAAAAAGGAAGGAAGGAAGTAAGAAAGAAGGCAAGAAGGAAGGTAAGTAGGAACGAAGGAGAAGGTATAAAAGGAAAGGATATAAAAAGGAAGGAAGAAAGGAATAAACAACGGAAGAGAAAAGTGGAAAAAAAGGAAGAAGGCAAGTAGAAAAAAAGGAGGAATAAACAAGGGACGAAGGTAAATAGAAAGAAAGGGAGAAAAAAGTGGGAAGGAAGAAGGAAAGTGGGAAGGAAAAAAGAAAGAGGGTAAGTAGGAAGGAAGGAAGGAGGAAAGTGGGAATGAAAAACGAAAGAGGGCAGGTAGGAAGGAAGGAAGGAAGGAAGTATCGGGACTAGCAACGATAGATAATTTCTAGTCTCCTTCCTAGTCTAGTTTCTATGTAGTACAGTATAGTCAAGTTGGACGACTCAGCTCGTAATTCACGTCGGAAGCTTACTAAAGCCAATAATTACCCGACGTCAAAATTGATTATCGGTGGGTTCGTTAACGGGGTGAGCCCATGCCTGGGCCGAAGCTTCTGCTGCAGCAGAAGCGCATCACCACCTAACGGTACTTCCTATACATACCGCCATCGACTAATGGATTTCGGCTTAGAGCCGTGAGCGTTCGTACCAAGGAAACTGGCGGGTTTCTCGGCTGTACCACCCAACCCCTAATACTCTTCATCTCTGTCTCTCTGATGTTGCTGATGATGAGCTGTTGCCGGAGAGTTAGTGCATCGATGAAGAGACTCTCGCACTGCCGGGGGGAGGTGCAAGGACCTCACGACTGGAGGCTGCACAGCCTCCAGGCTGCGTGTAATGGAGAGATACCGTGTGGGAGATCGATGAATGGATCATTGTCTAGACTGATGAGAGATGAACGATAGCACACTTCATTGTATATAGTATACTATATGGGATATATATAACGAGACAAGCTAATCTTGTCTTGGCTCTATTATGTTGCACTCGAGTTTCATTACGGAAACTGGTGGAATTAATAGATAGACGTCGTATTATTCGAGAGTATCAGGAGGGAAGTGATACTTGCCACAATTAGACTGTAGTGTAAGTACTATCAGCAAACAACATTGCATCCTATCCTCCTATGGGAATTGATAGATACTAAATGGGTTTTGGTGGTTTGAATATAAAGCCACGGCTGAACTGACCTGACCGAAATGGTTGGATATTCAATTTATATGTTGTTTATACCGAATACTAAAGACATTATGTTGGCACTTCTGCTACATCCACTTTTGGCCATATCTTGAGTGCTAATTTTTTGTGTACTCGTCCAGTTTTAGGCTTACTTCAGGGACCAATTAACATGAATGGCCTTTGGGTCAATACTTAATTCCAATATCGTATTGCTGTTATTATCTGAGGGTGACAATCGGTCCAATGTTGAAAAACAATTTTGGTAGCATTGGCAAGCGACGTTGATTTGATCGTCCATTCGATCTGTTTTTCCTGCATGGATTGGTGATTTTGGTTGGTTTTGTGCAACATTTAACCAATTTCGATTTGTTTTTTCGGAATAATTAACTAGTTTTCGTTGATTTCGGTTGGATCGTGCGACTAAGTGCAAAATACAAAGTAAAATTCGATCTTAACTAAGAAATCAAGTTCAAACTTGGGATTACAAATTCGATCCTTAGATGTGGCGATTAAACATACAAAATATTGAATATGCTTATTACTCATACTTCATCGAGTATTATTAATCATGAAGCATACACGGAAAAAAAGGCTTTGTTGGAACAACCAAGTGCTATGGTTATATATGCGCCAGACAACTAATTGGTTAGACCAACCAAGTAATTTGTTAGGTTACCAATTTCTTGGTTGGTCTAACCAAGTCACTTGGTTAGCTTACCAACTCACTTGGTTAATCCAACCAAGAAATTGGTTAGCTTACCAACTCACTTGGTCAATCCAACCAAGAAATTGGTAACCTAACAAATTACTTGGTTGGTCTAACCAATTAATTGTCTGGCGCATATATAGCCATAGCACTTGGTTGTTTCAACCAAGCCTTTCTTTCCGTGTATGAAATAAAAATGAAACTTTAAACTATGATCTATCTCACTTTTACTTACAACACATAGCATATCAAGTTCTCTAACGAACAACACCAAATTGTAGATTAAAAACAAAACGCGAATCTTGATAAAATCATAATAAGTTGTAGGCAGAAAAACAGTAAAACAAATCAATCAACGAAATGAGTAAAATTTCTCAGCGATTCTCGATTATTTATCATTTCTCGGCGATAATTCATAAATCTGAATATACCAACCGTTCTCCCTTGGGTCTCCTTTTCAATGTGAATTTTTCCTCTTTGACGCCTCAAACCTCAGTCTGCCTAAATATAGAGCTCGTTGTGTCTCGGAGCCGCTCAAGCATGTTGAAATAATCTGCTTTTCGGCACTACACACATCTTCGGTATAATTCCGCAGTTCCCTTCCTCAAATGTCTGAGCATCGCCTTCCACCAGGTTCGTCAACCTAACTTTGAGCACTTTTTTATGGTCCACAAAAAGATTTGGGACAATCTTGTTATACGACCACTCATTCTGTGCTGTCGGGACTAGAAGCGCCGTTTTTTAAGAATGCAACCAAGAGTGCTTTAGGGTATCGGTGCCACATAGAGACGTACTTCTGTCGCACCAGTCTTGTCATCTCTCTCTCGCACCCTTAAAGCTTCGGCTCCACTCTCAACGTGGTATATTATGGGCGGTGCAACAACCTCTTGGGGTTTATTTCGGTAGATCTCTCGCGTGTCACGGAATGCGAGCGAGTAGCATACGCTTTTCTTCCAAGAGGTGCATACTGTGCACTGCATAACCAAGAGATCTTAATGCTTTCGTAAATGCACCAACATTTGGTACTTTTAACATAGCAAGCATTTCTGTAGACTTTTTTTTTTTTACAAAAAGCTCCATACATCTTACAAATTGTTGCTCCCTAATTCACAGCTTAAAAAAAATTTCTCACCGCCTAATGAAGTAACTGCTTAAGGGGGCCGAGTCAGACAGACAAAAAAGGGTTGTATAGTAGAATTTTGTACATTGCTTCCTCATTTTTTTGTCTGTTCTTCCACAAAGCTTTCTCTATAGGAAAGTACACTCGATTGTAGCTTTTTCATAGAGGAGGTTTTATGAATGATCGGTAAAAACAATAAGGATACAATGTACAAGGTTCTACTTTGCAAAAATTTTGTTAGCAAGATTTAATGCATATAAAGACTAGCAAAACTTCAATGACTTGATTTGATCAACGTACAAAATCTCAGGATGGACACTTGTACTGGTGAGAAATTGTTATAGTTGTAAACAAAACCGAAAAATATTAAATTCTATGGAATAAAAAGTCATGGTGGATTTTTATTAAATTTGGTATTAAATATCAATACTTTCTATTTAATCCAACATTTTTAGTCACTTGATCTCGAGTTGCAGCATTTTCAACAACAACAAAAAAATAGGTATTTCTGTAAAATTTCAACTACTTTATCGATTTTACCTAATCTCATTGCCAAAGGTTAAGACGTCGATCAATATTCATGCGAAGTTTCAACTCGTCGAGCGTTGCACGACATTTTTTAAAATCTCAACCATCTCACAAAATCTGAATACTTTTCTCGACATTTTGAACAATTCTGACTATGCTAACAAAAAAATTACGAGAATTTTTTTTTCATGAAGACAAAGCTATGAGAAAGCGTATAAATGAGTATCAGTTGGCTTCTTTTTCCCAAATAATTGAAATTTTTTTCGGGCTGAATCGACTTTGTCAAGATCAATAAATAAATGAGTCATTTCACAGCTGAATTTGTTTGCAAATACATTCTCAAATGATAATTCACTGCTTAAAAAAAAGCCACCCGCTACACAATTTTGCCAAGAGATAAGAGACTTTCCCATTACGATATATGAAAATGATGCTGTGGAAGGAACGCGAGAATCGAGTGCAGAAAGATAGGAAAAGTGCCAGCATTATCACAATCACGTACATGTACTTCATAAGGTAAAAGTTCCCTAGGTACAGCGAATGTCACCTCAAGAAATATTCGGAAAATACCTCCATAACTCCATTTCTAATCCTATTACTATAAAAAAATATTATCACTGTCTATACCCAAGTATTATTCTTTGATCGAATTTTAGTTAAACCTTTTATTGTACAAGAATTGCAATTCTAAAGTCAAATACCGGTTATTGGTTTATTCGCAAATGGCTAGTCACTGCTAAAAGTGACAATGACTGTGCTGCTCTATAAAACTGAGCACAATCAGAGAAACGTGGTGGACGGCACTTCCGCAAAATGAGAGTAAGCCCGAAGACTACTACAACTGCACTGCAACTGTACTTGAGCAAAGGGTCGAGATAGCGGGTACAGCAGATCGAGCGGCACTCGCGCAGTTCAAGCACAGGACCCATTTCGCGCAGTTGGCTGCAAACGATGCAATTACGTGCTTCAATGTCCAGGGAATGCGGCGGGCACCACCAACGCCGAGCTGTTGGGTGGGCAGGCCAACAGAAACCGCGCGTTTCCAGCTGGAATTTCACGGTTCGCCGAGGATATTAGTGAGCGAGTCATATGTATACATATACCAAGCCCACCACCACTTCGCTACCACTAACGTCGCGAAGGGGTTGATGCTCCGCTCTTGTACCCCGCGAGAGTTGCTTCAGGCTATTCGGCGTTGCCTACTCTCTTTGCAGGTGAGCTATATACACGCGCATATTCCGCTACGCTGAGATTACGTCTCTCACTGAATTAGGAGGTCGATTTCAAGGCAACCACGAAAAGCGATAACACTCTCTGGCTGTAATAAACAAGGATGAATGAGGATAGCGGAAATTGGTTCATCGAATTTATTCCAGCAATTGTCCGTTTCATGGTTATAGAAGATTGTACACGTTTCGTTTTGGTAGTCTGAAATAGTACGATGAAAATTTGATGTTAATAGGGGAGAGCGGGGCAAAATGGCAATGCGCACGAGCGTACACGGAGAGAAATTTTTGTGTTGTTACAACATAAAACGAGGACAGCAAAAATCGTTACGTTAGGCTAACAAAAGATTTGTCAGCATAGCAAAACTGATTTGTCAGCCGAACAAAAGATTTGTCAGCATAGCAAAACTGATTTGTCAGCCGAACAAAAGATTTGTCAGCATAGCAAAACTGATTTGTCAGCCGAACAAAAGATATGACAGCCTAACGTAACGATTTTTGTTGTTCTCGTTTTATGTTGTCACAACACAGAAATTTCTCTCCGTGTACGCTGAAATCGTAAAAGAATTATGTCATGGTTTAATTGCTATGATATTAATCTCAAGATATCTTTGAAACTAAATTTAATAGAATGTAAACATCTATTGTTTATATTCTATTATTCTATTATGCTCTTGTACCCCGCGAGCGTTGGATTAGGTTATTCGCCGTGGCCTACTCTTTGCAGGTGAGCTATATACACGCGCATATTCCGCTACGCTGAGATTACGTCCCTCACTGAATTAGGAGGTCGATTTCAAGGCAACCACGAAAAGCGATAACACTCTCTGCCTGTAATAAACAAGGATGAATGAGGATAGCGGAAATTGGTTCATCGAATTTATTCCAGCAATTGTCCGTTTCCTGGTTATAGAACATTGTACATGTTTCATTTTGGTAGTCTAAAATAGCACGATGAAAATTTGATGTTACTAGGGGAGAGTTATGGCCTAATTGCCATGATATTAATCTCACGATATCTTTGAAACTAAATTTAATAGAATATTAACATCTATTGTTTATATTCTATCATTCTATTACCCAGGTAGGTTAGGCCTAGCTCGAAGTTACATCCCAGTACTGGCCTGAGACTGTGCCAGTACGCCAGGCTCGGGCAGTCTTGGGCCAGTGCTGGGATATTAACCACCAGCCGGACTTAACCCTACTGGGGTATGCTCTTGTACTCCGCGAGAGTTGGATCAGGCTATTCGGCGTTGCCTACTCTTTGCAGATGAGCTATATACAAGCGCATATTCCACTGCGCTGAGATTACGTCTCTCACTGAATTAGGAGGCCGATTTCAAGGCAACTACGAATAGCGATAACACTCTCTGTCTGTAATAAACAAGGATAAATGGGGATAGAGGAAATTGGTTCATCGAATTTATTCCAGCAATTGTTATAGAATTGATTGTGGTTATAGAAGATTGTACACGTTTCGTTTTGGTAGTCTGAACACGGAGAAAAGGGTGTAGTTGTAGGAACTATGGAATTGATAAGTGCCAACCAACACGCGTGGTAAAATAGGCATTAGCAAGTTCTTGCGTGTCAGAACCAACCGATTGGGAATGCCAACTAACCGATTGATGTCAACCAACCGATTGATGTCAACCAACCGATTGGTGGCGCCAACCAACCGATTGGTGGCGCCAACCAACCGATTGGTGGCGCCAACCAACCGATTGGTGGCGCCAACTAACCGATTGGTAGTGCCAACCAACCGATTGGTGGCGCCAACTAACCGATTGGTAGTGCCAACCAACCGATTGGTGGCACCAACTAACCGATTGGTAGTGCCAACCAACCGATTGGTGGCGCCAACTAACCGATTGATAGGGTCAACCAACCATTGGTAATGCCAACCAAACTACATCTAACATTCCAAGCATTTAAAGGTTAGTTTTCTCAACTAACCCGTTTTCTCCGTGAAATAGCACGATGAAAATTTGATGTTAGTAGGAGAGAGCGGGGTATATGGATACTGGGCACGATGGAACAGGGGCGTAATGGCACACCTCGTCAAAAATGGCACCAACGTACGCTGAAATCGTAAAAGAATTATGTTATGGTTTAATTGCCATGATATTAATCTCATGATATCTTTGAAACTAAATTTAATATAATATTCATATCTATTGTTTATATTCTATTATTCTATTATGCTCTTGTATCCTGTTTGTTATGGTATGAAGAACATTTGTGTAAATTAACAACTCTCATGCTGTTTGTCGAAGTACTATTTTTTTCCGTCTCTCGCATTGAGTCGTATCAAAATGTGAACGTGCCGTTTTTTAATTTGAAAAATATTTGTGCAAATTAATAACACCGCGAGATGTCGCGTGTCAATGTACGAATTTTTGTTTTCATGTGTCACTGATGTGCCATTATGTCCCGCGTTGCCATTTTGCCCCGCTCTTCCCTACTATCTTATTCAATAATCTTTTTTCCACAATTTTGGTTTTATTTTTGTTCACGTTAATGAGAAACCAGTGGTTCAATTAAGCGGAGAAAAAAAAAGTAGTTGGTCTAATCTCATTTCTGGCGAACTCATAAAAAAGTAGTTGCCCCAACTACCGTTTTTTTTTCTCCGTGTACTTCAAAGTTTGAGGATTGAATTTCTAATGCTATGTTCAAACTTAAATTTGTACATAAATTCGAACTTGTGTTCAAACGTGCAATCATAAATTCGTCGCTGCATTTAAATCATGGCCTGGTCGACAGTTCGTAAAATAGCAGCTACAGGTTTACCCTGGACAACGAATTGCGCACCCAAAAAAATTGATGGTGAATTCAACTATACACATGTTTCCCTGAAACGACAACTATGTTTTTATGGTTGCTGTAACAATAAATAATGTATCTAGCAACTAAATTATGGCACATTTCATTATTTTTATAGTAGAACTAACTATATTTAGCAAGTTGTCGCATTTATTTTTCTCAGTGCGAAAGATACCAAAAAGAAATGGGCGGGAAGTCTTAATGGACAACAGATTTTCAAGAATCCTACTTCATTTTGAGGTTAATACCCTGCTAACCCTATTTTCCACGAGGTCTACAGTCAAGTTTTAATAAAAATGATGAAAATCGAATTGAATTGCGTAACAGAAGGGCGAAATTTTGCAAATGATTTTTCCATGTAACCATAGATAGATAGATAGTTCAATTTACTAGATTCACTGGAACGCAATCCTATTAAAACACAAAAACAGAAAAAGAACTAAAGGAGATTGAATATAAATCAAGAGAAAGTAATTTTCTTAGAATAATCAATGTAAAACAAAACAGTAAAGGAAATCTAAAATAAACCATTTAAATAAATCGTACCTCTTCTTAAAACTAACAATAAATGATCGAGGTCTGCAAATAAAACTGGATTTTCTACAATAATAGAATCGTAATGAACTCAACAAGAGGATTGAAACTTGAAATAAAAGCTTTGAAATAAAATACATGGATAGCACAATCGTTCACCAAAGCTTCCATCATCGAGTACATTGTCTCCTCGTTTCTACAGCTCAAATCAATCGTACCGGCAAACATGGTCTCGAATTCGCAAAAGAAATAGCAAGAAAACCTCTTGTCAAGACAGACGACCCGGGTCTATGAGGATCATATAATAGTAAGAAGATAAGGGAGAGGCGAAGGTATAGAGGCGTAGAGAGAGTGTATCCTGTGCAAGTGCAGTATTTCCTCTTCAGGGTATTCCACAAGAACGATAGAACGAGCCGAAGGCCCTCGAAAAGTGGAAGAGGGTTGCACAGTAGAGTACCAAAGAAACTATAGTATATACCGGTGGATGTGAATCGTGCACTAGATCCGATGCTCTTCGAGATGCAAACATTGGATCCATTAAGGGCTCTACTCTCGCTATATAGTCACCAGCAACCTATAACCCAACCACTGCACAATGTTTGAGAATACAGTTTGAAAGCGAGTAAGAGCTACCGTATAGAATGAGACAAGGAAAAAAAAGCATTGTACACACACGAGAAACGTGAAAGCACTTCTCTCGTTCTGATAAAGCCACGCGATACTTCTGGAGATAGTATAACGAAGAGAGAAGTCGAGCGTGAGTACTTACAAGAAGAGGAGAAGGTGCACGGAAGAACAGAAATGTGCCCAAGTGTTCTCTTCCACGTGCTCACTAGAAGAGCTCTCTTAGGCACTCGAGTATGAGAAAACGTGTTTAAAGCCCTGCACGACGTTAATTGCCAGACTTTTCCAAGTGATATTAAATGCGACAATGAGAAAACTAATCTAGCGTAATTGCCTCGAGTTAAAAGGAGAAGGCAGACGAATCGACAGACGAGTCTAGGTTGAGTGGTACAGTCACTGGCCTCGTAAACAAATGAAAAAAATACAGTGATGGGCATGTTTGTGCCACTATCTGACAAATGCAGCGAGGGAAAACTTCTTAGATGGAGCTAGCGGTATTTAGTTTGGGACAACTGGGCTACGTTGGCACAAAGTACATTTAATTATGCAAGCTCCGTGTAGTTGGCTCAATTGCATCGTGAGATGGGATACCGCGAAACTCAACATTCAACTTAGCTATAGCTTCTTTAAGCTACTTAAGTTCTTTTGGTTCTGATTCTGAAGTGATATATATTCTTATTACGAACTGATATATATTTGAATTCTTAACTGATGCACTGAGAGAAAACTTGAAATCCTGACAACCTCGCGCGGTGGTTGGCGAATATTACTTGGGCTCAAAGAAATAGAGGTTGACACAAACACCCATTCGTCAAGGCAATACAATGTATTTCTTTGAGACAACTACCCGCGGAGAAAAAAATAGTCCGGGATGGAGTCCGGGACGAAGTCCAGGATAATGTCCAGAATGGAGTCCCGGATGGAATCTGGGCAGTCCAGATGGACTCTCATAGGGACTTCGGCTTTTAATCCGATCCCGAAGTCCATCCTGAAGTCCATCACTCCATCCGGGACTCCCGAAAGGACTCAATCTGGATTCCATCCCGGAGTCAAAAAACTTTCCCGGACTCCATGCAGGACTCCACCTGGGATGCCAAATACTCTCCTGGACTCCACGCTGGAAGATCAGCGAATCTCGGGGAATCAATCGAAGAGTCCATCCTGGCGTCCATTTTGGATTCTCGCCTGGACTGTTTTGTTTTCCATCCTGGACTCTACCCTGGACTCCATCCTGGACATAGCCCATCCTGGTGAACACCAGGACCAGACGAGGTGTCCAGACGGTCTATTTTGAACTGTTTTATGCTTTTGAAAGAACCTCGGTGCAACTGGTTTCTAAGATATATAAGGTTGACTCAACCTCACGTCCGTTTGTGTGAAAGCTGTTGCTGAAGATACGAGTATTGACTTTAGAGTCATCCCCATGGTTACCTATCCAACTACTGACCGCCAGAGACAGCCAGGTAGTCACCCATCCTAGTACTGACCCTCAAGTCAGTGAGACCGTCATCCATCCAAATACTAACAAACTAATTCGGGCTAATTTATGTGTCATGACAACATAAAACGGTGACAACAAAAATCATTTTGTTAGGCTAACAAAAAAAATTGGTCAGCCCAGCAAAAAGATTTGTCAGCCGAACAAAAGATTTATCAGCATAGCAAAACTGATTACCAGCCGAACAAAAGATTTATCAGCATATCAAAACTGATTTGTCAGCCTAACGTAACGATTTTTGTTGCCACCGTTTCATGTTGTCATGACACACAAATTTCTCTCCGTGAGTCTTTTCCAACAGTGTAGGTTCAACGGAGGCTCAAAATTTCGACATGGAAGGATATTTTGAAGTTTCATGATAAGTTTGTCGCAGACATGTACGATATCACCTGTTCATGACGCTCGTTTCTACGGTTAGCACTAACTATAGTTTACGACAATGCTTATAGCACAGATGCAGCCACGAAAGCGGAAGGAAGCCAGTCGTAGAAGTACAGGAGAGTATTTAGAGGGAGGATCTCGCTTTACGACAATTGTCGCTCGCTCTCGAGTGGTCGAGAATTCGGTCGTTGTCTCGACATGGAAGACACACAAGACCATTGGTGAGAAATACCCGTAGCACATATACCTCGTTAAGTATATAGTCCACGAGTTGTGGGCACTCGAGTTAGGAAACTGCAACGAACTTTGCGGAGAGGCAAAGACGCGACACAGAGAGCACGAGTCACTAACGACGTGAATATTCCTCGTTTCTACTGCTCTTTAAACCCATTCGTGCTCTTTGCTTCTCTCATCTGTAGTTGCGCTCTATGTACATGCGGGAAGAAGCCATTAGAAGAGCGGAATATGGCGAGGCTCGACGATGTCTAGGTACTTATTATACCTATGTTACGTGTACGAGAGCGCGAAGTGCACTCACCGGAAGTGGAGAGTCGAGAGGACTGTCCCGTCGTTGTGTAAACAGTGCAGGGATTGTATGCACGTTACTGTCATCCGCAAACTCGCTTATTTCAGTCTCTTAATAGTTACGACGGTTTTCCAGAACTTTGGTACATTTTCAATGTCAGTTGCACAATATATTTTAAGGTAGGTGAAATATTATTATCATATGCTGAAATTTTGTATTGATTAAATTGTATACGCTGAGTTTACAAATGGCGAAGTACACATAGGGGAGGTTTGACCCACGCTATGGGAGGTTTGACCAACCCAAAATTATATCGAAAATAAATCGCGAAAAAATGATAAATCATAATTTGAAGTAAAGTTTATTGATGAACTGAAGAAACGAAGACAACTTTGCCGTCAATTATTATCGGGATTTTTTACCCGGACCTTTTTTCGGTTTCTTGGTCGCCACTTTTCTTCCTCTCGAAACCGTACAACTATTTTCTTCTCTTTCCTTTTTCTTTTCTTCTCTTTCTTTTTTCTTTTCTTCTCTTTCCTTTTTCTTTTCGATTACTTTTCTCTTCTTGACCGTACGAGCGTTACTCCCTCTCCAAACCTCCCTCTAATTAATGGGTCACACCTCCCGTCAACGTCTTTCCGTAAACTTGAATTTATTTTAGAAAAAAAATAGACGTTTTTCGATTTAATTTATATACCATTGCTTCGGTCACTAATAAGTACATAAATACAATGGATGGGGCATGAAATATATGTTGATTTAACTCACTTATATCCTTAGAGATCGTACGCGGAAACTATAACCTTTTTTGCTCGATCCAATATTTGAGAATTATAACCTTGTTATCGCGTTCCTAACGTTACCGCGCACGGCGTTTAGCGCAGATAAGACTACGATCCTCTAGCACTCATAGTTTTGTTTTAAAACGATTTCCTTGCTTCTTTATCGGCAGATGGTTAAGCCTCCCGCATGGTCAAACCTCCCCAGTCTCCCCTATGGGTGTGTTTAATGCATTTATTTTCATCAAATAAATTACGGTATTTAATTACGGTGACGGTACGGTATTTAATTAATTAAAACAATCCTTGAGAATGTCAATTCTCCCCTGAGATGAATTTTCCCCTGAGTAGCAGTAAACAAGTTTATTTTTTAAAAAACTAACTAATGAAATAGCGTTTGTCACGGTCAATGATATTCCCTGTGTTATTAATCTTTAAAAATCTTAAAATTGAAAATTAAAGATGGTTTTATGACGACTCCATGAAATTAGATCTTTGAAGAGTGTCTTTTATTTTATGAACGGGTTGAAGTTTTTGGTTGAGATTCCCGAGTAGAAATTTTAAGCGATAGTTCAGGCGTGAATCTCTCACTCTTAAAGCCCTGATAGGGCCTCATCAGCGCCTAGTCAGGGCCGGATTTCAACCTGATGTGAGGCTAAAAAAAATTGTTATTTAATTTATTAAGCACATCTTCAAAGTATCAAAATATTTGCGTTTTTTCGATACAAACGTGTATGAATTTTGAAAAAATTCGGTATAGGAAATCGAAATTAATATGTTTGCATAGTAAATTTAATATAGATGAATGATTTTCGATAATCCGATGTTTGTAAATTGTAACACATGATTATTAAATCATTAATTCCTAAATTAGTATATGAAAATCAATATACATTTTTGGAATTTCCATGTTCGATTTGAAATTTAATATATGGGGGATTCCACGGGACTTTCGCCACCCCCCAAAAAAAAAAATCTCAAATTTCATCTAAAAATCAGGTTCAGCGGTGTCTATTGATGGACCAAATTTCAAAATTCTAAAAAAATAGTTGACCGGAATATGCAAATTTTTTTGTTTTTTATCGTTTTTCATTTAATCTGTAATATCTCAGAAACTATTGATCGTATCGAAATCATTAAAAGACGAAAATGTGCATTTTTTTTATGGCCAACAAGAAAAAAATATATTCAAAATTAATTGCTTAATTTCAGGTCACATTTTATGGAAGAAACAACAAAATTATTTTTTTTTATGGTTGGACTTCAGATTTTTTCATCGGACAAATTGCCTCGGAATCTTTAAGTGATCGCCGAATTTTGAGTATTTTTTTTTTCATGGGATGGCCCAATGCTGTGACGTTACAGCAATTTGAATGTGTTTAATATATATAAAAAAATTTGAATGTTAAACATTCAAATTGCTGTAACCTCACAGCATTGGGCCATCCCATGAAAAAAAAAATACTCAAAATTCGGCGATCACTCAAAGATTCCGAGGCAATTTGTCCGATGAAAAAATCTGAAGTCCAACCATAAAAAAATAATAATTTTGTTGTTTTTTCCATAAAATGTGACCCGAAATTAAACAATTAATTTTGAATATATTTTTTTTCTTGTTGGCAATAAAAAAATGCACATTTTCGTCTTTTAATGATTTCGATACGATTAATAGTTTCTTAGATATTACAGATTAAATGAAAAATGATAAAAAACGGAAAAATTTGCATATCCGGTCACATATTTTTTTAGAATTTTGAAATTTGGTCCATCAATAGACACCATTGAATCTGATTTTTAGAAAAAATTTGAGATTTTTTTTTTTTTCGGGGTGGCGAAAGTCCCGTGGTATCCCCCATATATTGTCGCATCAAATGTAAGATCAAAGTTACCCAAATTTCAGTTACTAATATTGAAAAATACCCAGCAAAGTATTTGCAATTTTGCCTACATGGATATTCCAGCAACATACAAGTCACATTCCAGCACCAGCATGCAATAATTAAAAATCTGAAAAAATTCTGAAAGATTCTTTTTTTTTTATTTTTTAATAATTTTTTTAAATCAAAAAAGCTTAAAAACCATAAGAAGAAAAATCTTGCCCTCTTTGGCTATAAGCTAGAAAATTTTTATATTCAACAATGTATTTTTCGGCATTTTTTTCCGATTTTTAAATTATGGCATTCGATATGTCACTTTAAAAGAATATAGCAAAAAATTGGATAGAAAAAATTTAAAAAAATAAAATTTGGTGCATTTTAGGGTCTAACCAATCCTTAAAAAAATTACAAGTCAAATCGGGGAGGTCGATGATCAGACTCAGGTCGAATCGGGATGGAATGCCCCATATTAATTTTAAAATAGATTTTTTTTACACACGGTAAGAAATGCTTGGTTGTGGCAACTACGTTTTCGATTTGCTGTACACAATGTCTAAAAAATTAGTTGCCTCAACCATATCGAATAGTAACCTCAACTATTCACGATTAGTTCTCGCGAGATTAGTTAGGTTAACTAATCCAATCGTTGGGACTATCATTCGAATCGTCGGTATTATCATTCGAATCGTCGGTATTACCATTCGAATCGTTGGTATTACCATTTGAGTTGTAAGGGAAATAGAATAATCGATTGGTTGTGTCAACTCATTTCTTGGTTATGGCAACTAATCTTTTTTTTCCGTGCAGAGTATGGCAATAATATTTTTTACGACGAGATAGGCTCCCCGAAACTGTAGGAGCTCCTTGAGGCGGTTTCTCTTACCATCTCGTGTCTTCGAGGACGTACAACTTTTCCATCGAGCACATCAAGAGTACCCGGGACTCGTTCGTCTGAGAAGGAAAAGCACCTGGAGCGACCAAGAGGAAACACTTGGCTGTTGCACAGTCGTCGCAGATGATGCAGCAAGACGAACTTAGAGAGTTTCTCTTTCTGCAAGTCTCTGCAAAGACACGAAGCACATAGTGTAACGAGGAAGGTCTAACGGAATGATGACGACAACGACGACGACGACGACGACGTCGTCGACAACGAAACGATGTAACCCGAGGCTACCATTAAAAATTCGCGACCTGCCGAAGGGTCGCGAAAAGGGGTTGGAATATAAAGATGCTGCTATGAGAATAACGAAGACTGAAGCAGTACGAAGACAACGACGACGAGTAGTCGCATAGTCAACGACGGCGATTTATTTTATTGCTCGGTTTAATGGCGCGTAGAGAATATCCAGGGATCAGTGAAGTTGCAATTACAGGATAGTTTTTCTCTCTTTCCTTCTTTCTTGTTCAGCATCTACATCACTATATCCGCTACGAGAAGAGCAAACCCCTGGGAATAATACATTCCCATTACTACAGACCTACAATCTACTCTCTTGTGAATGCTTTTTGCAACATCCAGAGGCGCCATTCGAACCATCGATTCCAATAGCTCAATTCGATAAATCCAAGTCCTCGGAGTACCATCTGCCAAAGTGCACCGGAAATACGTTAAAATCAGTGGACGAAAGAGGTACAAGTGTTGGAGGAAGAAAAACAATGAAATCATTAAAACGTTTTTGCAGAGTATCTAGTCCTAGGAAATTCCGAAGTGCACAAAGAGACTTTTTTGCGTATAGGATAAAAAAAACTTGGTGCAGTTATTGTTTGTTGGAAACAGTTTAGAAATGCACTGTTAGAAAAGATCGGACATTTTTAGGCATAAACCCGTCAATTAAATTAGATTTCCAATTGTGATATAAAATGAATGAACTTTTGCAGGAAAATTCAATGTCCCGATTAACATAATTCAGGATTTTTCACCGATCATCAACCTCTAAGAAGGTAAAGCACTCTTTTAGAACATTCCCATTACTACAGTCACAATCTACTTGTAAACGCCTCTTGCTACATCCATAGACACCGTCTGAACCATCGATTCCAATAGCCCAATTCGATAAATCCAAGTCCTTGGAGTACCATCTGCCAAAGTGCACCGAAAATACGTTAAAATCAGTGAACGAAAGAGGTACAAGTGTTGGATGAAGAAAAACAATGAAATCATTAAATCGTTTTTGCAGAGTATCTAGTCCTGGGAAATTCCGAAGTGCACAAAGAGACTTTTTTGCGTATAGGATAAAAAAAACTTGGTGCAGTTATTGTTTGTTGGAAACAGTTTAGAAATGCACTGTTAGAAAAGATCGGACATTTTTAAGCATAAACCCGTCAATTAAATTAGATTTCCAATTGTGATATAAAATGAATGAACTTTTGCAGGAAAATTCAATGTCCCGATTAACATAATTCAGGATTTTTCACCGATCATCAACCTCTAAGAAGGTAAAGCACTCTTTTAGAACATTCCCATTACTACAGTCACAATCTACTTGTAAACGCCTCTTGCTACATCCATAGACACCGTCTGAACCATCGATTCCAATAGCCCAATTCGATAAATCCAAGTCCTTGGAGTACCATCTGCCAAAGTGCACCGGAAATACGTTAAAATCAGTGGACGAAAGAGGTACAAGTGTTGGATGAAGAAAAACAATGAAATCATTAAAACGTTTTTGCAGAGTATCTAGTCCTAGGAAATTCCGAAGTGCACAAAGAGACTTTTTTGCGTATAGGATAAAAAAAACTTGGTGCAGTTATTGTCTGTTGGAAACAGTTTAGAAATGCACTGTTAGAAAAGATCGGACATTTTTATGCATAAACCCGTCAATTAAATTAGATTTCCAATTGTGATATAAAATGAATGAACTTTTGCAGGAAATTTCAATGTCCCGATTAACATAATTCAGGATTTTTCACCGATCATCAACCTCTAAGAAGGCAAAGCACTCTTTTAGAACATTCCCATTACTACAGTCACAATCTACTTGTAAACGACTCTTGCTACATCTATAGACACCGTCTGAACCATCGATTCCAATAGCCCAATTCGATAAATCCAAGTCCTTGGAGTACCATCTGCCAAAGTGCACCGGAAATACGTTAAAATCAGTGGACGAAAGAGGTACAAGTGTTGGAGGAAGAAAAACAATGAAATCATTAAAAGGTTTTTGCAGAGTATCTAGTCCTAGGAAATTCCGAAGTGCACAAAGAGACTTTTTTGCGTATAGGATAAAAAAAACTTGGTGCAGTTATTGTCTGTTGGAAACAGTTTAGAAATGCACTGTTAGAAAAGATCGGACATTTTTAAGCATAAACCCGTCAATTAAATTAGATTTCCAATTGTGATATAAAATGAATGAACTTTTGCAGGAAAATTCAATGTCCCGATTAACATAATTCAGGATTTTTCACCGATCATCAACCTCTAAGAAGGTAAAGCACTATTTTAGAACATTCCCATTACTACAGTCACAATCTACTTGTAAACGCCTCTTGCTACATCCATAGACACCGTCTGAACCATCGATTCCAATAGCCCAATTCGATAAATCCAAGTCCTTGGAGTACCATCTGCCAAAGTGCACCGGAAATACGTTAAAATCAGTGGGCGAAAGAGGTACAAGTGTTGGATGAAGAAAAACAATGAAATCATTAAATCGTTTTTGCAGAGTATCTAGTCCTAGGAAATTCCGAAGTGCACAAAGACACTTTTTTGCGTATAGGATTAAAAAACTTGATGCAGTTGAAAAATCCTGAACATAATTCAGGATTTTTCACCGATCATCAACCTCTAAGAAGGTAAAGCACTCTTTTAGAACATTCCCATTACTACAGTCACAATCTACTTGTAAACGCCTCTTGCTACATCCATAGACACCGTCCGAACCATCGATTCCAATAGCCCAATTCGATAAATCCAAGTCCTCGGAGTACCATCTGCCAAAGTGCACCGGAAATACGTTAAAATCAGTGGACGAAAGAGGTACAAGTGTTGGATGAAGAAAAACAATGAAATCATTAAATCGTTTTTGCAGAGTATCTAGTCCTAGGAAATTCCGAAGTGCACAAAGAGACTTTTTTGCGTATAGGATTAAAAAACTTGATGCAGTTATGGTCTGTTGGAAACAGTTTAGAAATGCACTGTTAGAAAAGATCGGACATTTTTATGCATAAACCCGTCAATTAAATTAGATTTCCAATTGTACACTGTTAAAAAAATCTGTATTAAAATTAATACAAAAGTGTTGGAAGTTTTTTTGCAGATACCGTATATGAAATTTTGTATACATGTGTATATGAAAAATCATAACGTTTAGAGGAATATTAAAATTCAACGTTATTAAGATTTAATGTCAATATGACCATATGCATAAACTGTGCATTAAATTTCATAAACATGTACGATGAATTTTCATATGAGCGGTATCTGAAAACTCAAGCACATATGTGTTGGAAATTTAAAGTGGACATAAAAACAATTTAAAAAAATAGAAATATTATACGGACATTATTTTTTCAAATAAATTATGTCATCAGAAATTGTTGGGTATTGGTTTTCGCCACAGAACATTTTTCGCTTACACTGGGGTTTGAACCTACGACCTACTTACCTAAGTACCTAACAACGCACGCACGCTACCAACTACGCTATCAACGACTTAGTAATTTTGGATATCTAAATGGCATAACAGTTGTATAACTATTATTCTCTCAAGCATACTTATAATTGACATAACAAAATATTCAATTGATTGCAATCAGAGCGCGAAGTGGGTTGGAAATATTTTCAAGTGAACATCATTTTTGGACGGCTGGAATCTTTTTCTCACGAGGAAGCTCAGGTATCCGGATTTTCGAAAAAATTATATCCGCAGACCTGTGAAGTTCTAGCAACAAACATAAATCAAACATAAATTTGCCGCAATAGCAGCGCGAGATGCTCCAGTGTTTAAAAAAAATCGATTTTGGAAATCTCGAGTAACTTATCAGAAGTCGATGCTAAGTAATAAGTGTTAGCGATCTAGTGCGGGTTTTTTTCGTTATTGGAAAATGTGTATTAAATTTCAAATCAGTCACTAAAAATCCAAAAAATTCATGTTGATTTTCATGTACTGATATAGTAATGATTGATTTAGTAACCATGTGTTATAATTTTATATCACCGGATTGGTAAAATCCATACACGCATATTAAATTTACTGTGCAACTATATTAATGTTTATTTTCTACACCAAGTTTTGTAAATTTCTCACACGTTTGTGTCGCAAAAACACAAACATTTTGCAAAAAGTAGTACACCTATGTGGACAAAACTGCAAATACTTTGACGAGTATTTTTCAACATTAGTAACTGAAATTTTGATAACTTTGATCTTAAATTTAATGCGACAATTTGTATTAAATTTCAAATCGGGCACTAAAATTCCTAAAATGCATGTTGATTTTCATGCACTGATTTAGTAATTATTGATTTAATAATCATGTATTGTAATTTTCTATCACCGGATTATCGAAATTCATTGATCTGTATTAAATTTATTATGCAAACATATTAATTTTGATTTCCTATACCAAGTTTTACAAAATTCATACACGTTTGTATAGGAAAAACTCGAACATTTTTTACAGTGTATATAAAATGAATGAACTTTTGCAGGAAATTTAAATGTCCCGATTAACATAATTCAGGACTTTTCACCGATCATCAACCCCGAAGAGGGTGAAGCACTCTTTTAGAACATTCCCATTACTACAGTCACAATCTACTTGTAAACGCCTCTTGCTACATCCATAGACACCATCCGGACCATCGATTCGAATAGCCCAATTCGATAAATCCGCGTCCCAGCGAGAAACGGTCCACCATAGACCACCGGAACCAAGTTAAAATCAGTGGACGAAAGAAGCGCAAGTCTCGGTAAAAGAAAAGCAAAGAAATCGTGAAATCGCTTTCCGGCGTATCTAATCCCGGAAAATCCAAGTGCGCACAGAGAGACTTTTTCGCGTACAGGATCAAAAGGCTCGATGCAGTTATAGTTTTATTGGAGACGATGCTATGTATGTGAGAGTAGGAAGTAGAAAGCGTAACTGCGGGTTCCCTCTGCAGGGTGAAAAGAATCGAGGGAACCAGAATCCAATTTCGCTTCTTCCTTTCCACTTCTGTGACTTTTTTCTCTCTTCTTCTCCTATACGTTTCGAGTTTACCACCCGTACTATGTGACTAGAAGTGACCAGTTTTTGGCTGATTGAGTGTACCATCGAAACCAACGAGGAAAACCCGGCCATTTCCTTCTTCTTTTTTTCCTGTAGCGTTCGATCCTCACGCAGTAGCTATGGAAGCTCGTATTTCCGAGTTGCCGGTGATTTTTTCAGAAGCCCATGCAGCCCGCATGTAGGGATATGTATAACGAGGCAAGGAAAAAAAAAAAGAATAACTGAGGCCCATTCATATCCCTGGCTAGTGGCGTAGACGGGAACTAGAGAATTCCCGAGTGTGGCATGTGCTAACGATTGACGTAACGACGACGTAACACGTGTTTGGAGCATTCTGGCAATCGGACCACTCGAACTAACACGTAAGGGCTCAACATACAGTGAATGGCCGCCTAGAATTGTAAACATAGCGCTTGGCATACAAACCAGAAATATTTTTTATTTATCTAACAATTTGTTATCAGACGAATATGTTTGTAAAAAAAATAATGGCAATTTTTTATCAGCGAGTAAATTATTATGAATTTTGATCCTTTAATGGGTTTTTCTTGTTGAAAAAAAAAACAATACAAAAAGAATACATTTTCTTCAATAGGATCATGGAAAATTTGCACTTTTGAATCAATCACTTTTTACATTTTTTACATGACATATAAACCATAAATATTTTTATTTATCTAAATATTTATCTATTTATAAAAATTCGTTATCAAACGAATCTGTCTGTAAAAAAAATAATGGCATTTTTTTATCAGCGGGTTAACAAATGTAAATTATTATGAATTGTGATCCTTTAATGGCTTTTTCTCGTTGAAAAAAAAAAAATAAAAAAAGAATGAATTATCTTCAAAAGTATCATGAAAAATTTGCACTTTTGAATAACTCATTTTTTACATTTTTAACATGGCGTACAAACCATAAATATTTTTATTTATTTATCTAAAAATTCGATATCAAACGAATCTGTTTGTAAAAAAAATAATGGCATTTTTTTATCAGCGGGTTAACAAATGTAAATTATTACAAATTTTGATCCTTTAATGGCTTTTTCTTGTTGAAAAAAAAATTAAAAATAAAAAAAGAATGCATTATCTTCAATAGGATCATGGAAAATTTGAAGTTTTGAATAAATCACTTTTTACATTTTTTACATGGCGTACAAACCATAAATATTTTTATTTATCTAACAATTCGTTATTAAACGAATCTGTTTGTAAAAAAAATAATGGAATTTTTTTATCAGCGGTGTAACAAATGTAAATTATTATAAATTTAGATCCTGTAATGGCTTTTTCTTGTTGAAAAAAAAAGAATGAATTATTTTCAATAGGATCATGGAAAATTTGCACTTTTGAAAAAATCACTTTTTACATTTTTTACATGTAAATTCGTTTTTATTTCACGGGATGGAAATGTAGGATGTATTTTTAATAGAATACCACGATTCGACAAATTAAAAACAAAATGTATAATTTGTAATTTCTATTAACTTGTTTAAAAACAGTTTTTTTTTTCGAAGTAGCAAATGTGCTACGTTTGCAGTTGAATACTTAATAAATATCCTTATTATTTTCACTAACGTTTATTGTAAAAAAAATCGATGAATTGAAAAATTAATTTTAATTGTCTAAATATATTTTTTCAAAATCTCTATGATTTATTACACAAACAGCAGTAAAAAAAAAAATATATATATATATAATAAAAATTAAAAAAATAAAATTAAGTAAAAAATAAAAAATATATATAATACTGTGCGAAGATATATTTCTATACGATAAAACAATGTTTTTATAGTTTCCTCAAGAATAATTAATGGTACAAGTAACTTTTTGTATAACACAACTGACTAAGTTGTGAATTTTAATGTATTGTTGAAAAAAAAAAAGAATGAATTATTTTCAATAGGATCATGGAAAATTTGCACTTTTGAAAAAATCACTTTTTACATTTTTTACATGTAAATTCGTTTTTATTTCAAGGGATGGAAATGTAGGATGTATTTTTAATAGAATTCCACCATTCGACAAATTAAAAACAAAATGTATAATTTGTAATCTCTAATAACTTGTTTAAAAACAGTTTTTTTTTTTCGAAGTAGCAAATGTGCTACGTTTGCAGTTGAATACTTAATAAGTATCCTTATTATTTTCAATAACGTTTATTGTAAAAAAAATCGATGAATTGAAAAATTAATTTTAATTATCTAAATATATTTTTTCAAAATCTCTATGATTTATTACACAAACAGCAGTAAAAAAAATATATATATATAATAAAAATTTTAAAAATAAAAATAAATAAAAAATAATAAATATATATAATACTGTGCGAAGATATATTTCTATACGATAAAACAATGTTTTTATAGTTTCCTCAAGAATAATTAATGGTACAAGTAACTTTTTGTATAACACAACTGACTAAGTTGTGAATTTTAATGTATTGTTGAAAAAAAAAAGAATGAATTATTTTCAATAGGATCATGGAAAATTTGCACTTTTGAAAAAATCACTTTTTACATTTTTTACATGTAAATTCGTTTTTATTTCAAGGGATGGAAATGTAGGATGTATTTTTAATAGAATTCCACGATTCGACAAATTAAAAACAAAATATATAATTTGTAATCTCTAATAACTTGTTTAAAAACAGTTTTTTTTTTCGAAGTAGCAAATGTGCTACGTTTGCAGTTGAATACTTAATAAGTATCCTTATTATTTTCAATAACGTTTATTGTAAAAAAAATCGATGAATTGAAAAATTAATTTTAATTGTCTAAATATATTTTTTTCAAAATCTCTATGATTTATTACACAAACAGCAGTAAAAAAAAAATATATATATATATATATAATAAAAATTAAAAAAATAAAATTAAGTAAAAAATAAAAAATATATATAATACTGTGCGAAGATATATTTCTATACGATAAAACAATGTTTTTATAGTTTCCACAAGAATAATTAATGGTACAAGTAACTTTTTGTATAACATAACTGACTAAGTTGTGAATTTTAATGTATTACATTTTCTGAGAGTGAAAGTGATTGAGGCCAACGACTGTACAGTCTACCCTAATATGGTCGAGATACAGGCACTCAGTCACGCGCCCTTCGGAGGGTAAGAGAGGCGGGATGCTCGAGGATGGATGGAAACACGTTCTGATAAAACTCCCGGACGGATCACTTATCATGCTAAAAAATGAACGTTAAAAAAACTTATTTCGTAAAATATGAGTCGGTGACAGGATTTGAAGAATCTCTGTGCCGGAATATAAATGAGGTTTTGACTATACTTTACATATACTTTGGTATGAATTTCTCACAGAGAAATTTATAATTTTTTCGAACTTCTCAATAAGTTAATAAATAAATATAATATTATAAATAATTAATGACACATCCGTTTGTTAGTATAACAAAATATATTTTCTTCTTCATCATCGAGATTATATTTTACGTTTCGTACCATAAATTTTACATCGGTGAATTTATACATTTTTTAGAAAAATTTTACACAAGAATATAAATACAACGACGAAGCTTGTTTTACGGTTTTCCGATAAAAATTCGTTGACGTATTTTGCGTTTGATGCTTTGCGTTTGCGACTGACGGTTTCATGTATAAATATTGGGAAACTCACGAGCAAATCTGTATATAGATTTAACTACTAAATAATTAAATAAATAAATAAATAAATAAATAAACTAAAATAATTTTTTTTATATAAATGAAAAACACAACCGCTTGTTAGTTTAAAAAAAAGCTTTTTTGGCCTCGACAATTCAGAATATACATAGAGTTTAAAATCATGACATTTTACATCGACGACTTTATACATTTTATAAAAAAAATTTTACGGGAGAAAATAAATACAAGGACGATATTTTTTTTTTACTTTTCGATAAAAAGCCTTTGACGTATTTTGTGTTTGACGTTTTGCGCTTGTGACTGACGGTTTCATATACGAACAGACAGAAGCTGGCGAGAAAAGCGATATACATCGATTGAACTACACAAAAGCACGACTGCACGAAAGAGAAAAAAAGATTCAGTCAGATTTAATTTCGATATTGAAAAGCGGAATTTCTGTACTAAAGCTGACTTTCCTATATTGTATGTATTACGTATGAAACTCGATGGAATTAGTTTCCGATATGTCTATATTATAAATTTTATATTGGCTTTGAAATACTGCGAAATATATCTGGTTAAACATTTCAAAAATATTGATTTCCGCGCAGTTAAATTACGTCTAGCGATCAAAATTATTCATTCGCAAATAATTTATTCAGATATGCATTGCCATGGCTTTTCATCTATAGAAATAGACATTTTCGAGTTCAATCAGCCGGCACCAGGCATCCAAGGAATTTCGTTCGACCTCCTGTCTATTTATCGAAACAGAACTGCAGAAATAATTGAAATATTGATTGCTCCATATTCTGCACTGTAGCGTTTTTTATTTATTTTTATAATTTTCATAGGATTTTGTAAAAAGTATTGTAATTTTACATCGCACTTGCATATCAAATTTCATATATCAATTTGTGTAAAAGAACTTGTTTTATCCGTAATGGAAATTTACAATAAATTTTTTTTTAATTACAAATTTTTATATAATATTTGATAATTTTCATAGGATTTAGTAAAAAGTATTGTAATTTTACATCGCACTTGCATATCAAATTTCATATACCAGTTTTTGTAAAAGAACTTCTTTTATCCGTAATGGAAATTTACAATAAATATTTTTAACAAATTTACAAATTTTTATATAATATTTTCTAATTTTCATAAGATTTTGTAAAAAGTATTGTAATTTTACATGGCACGTGCATATCAAATTTCATATACCAGTTTTTGTAAAAGAAATTCTTTTATCCGTAATGGAAATTTACAATAAATATTTTTAACAAAATTACAAATTTTTTAAACGTATTTTTCTAATTTTCATAGGATTTAGTAAAAAGTATTGTAATTTTACATGGCACGTGCATATCAAATTTCATATACCAGTTTGTGTAAAAGAACTTCTTTTATCCGTAATGGAAATTTCCAATAAATATTTTTAACAAAATTACAAATTTTTTAAATGTATTTTTCTAATTTTCATAGGATTTAGTAAAAAGTATTGTAATTTTACATGGCACGTGCATATCAAATTTCATATACCAGTTTTTGTAAAAGAACTTCTTTTATCCGTAATGGAAATTTCCAATAAATATTTTTAACAAAATTACAAATTTTTTTATTTATTTTTCTAATTTTCATAGGATTTAGTAAAAAGTATTGTAATTTTACATCGCACTTGCATATTAAATTTCATATACCAGTTTTTGTAAAAGAACTTCTTTTATCCGTAATGGAAATTTCCAATAAATATTTTTAACAAAATTATAAATTTTTTTATTTATTTTTCTAATTTTCATAGAATTTAGTAAAAAGTATTGTAATTTTACATCTCACTTGCATATCAAATTTCATATAACAGTTTCTGTAAAAGAACTTCGTTTATCCGTAATGGAAATTTACAATAAATATTTTTAACAAAATTATAAATTTTTAAATTAATTTTATCGAATTTTCATGGGATTTAGTAGAAAGTATTGTAATTTTACATCGCACTTGCATATCAAATTTCATATACCAGTTTTTGTAAAAGAACTTCTTTTATCCGTAATGGAAATTTACAATAAATATTTTTAACAAATTTACAAATTTTTATATAATATTTTCTAATTTTCATAAGATTTTGTAAAAAGTATTGTAATTTTACATCGCACGTGCATATCAAATTTCATATACCAGTTTTTGTAAAAGAAATTCTTTTATCCGTAATGGAAATTTACAATAAATATTTTTAACAAATTTACAAATTTTTATACAATATTTTCTAATTTTCATAAGATTTTGTAAAAAGTATTGTAATTTTACATCGCACGTGCATATCAAATTTCATATACCAGTTTTTGTAAAAGAACTTCTTTTATCCGTAATGGAAATTTACAATAAATATTTTTAACAAATTTACAAATTTTTATATAATATTTTCTAATTTTCGTAAGATTTTGTAAAAAGTATTGTAATTTTACATGGCACGTGCATATCAAATTTCATATACCAGTTTTTGTAAAAGAACTTCTTTTATCCGTAATGGAAATTTACAATAAATATTTTTAACAAAATTACAAATTTTTTAAATTTATTTTTCCAATTTTCATAGGATTTAGTAAAAAGTATTGTCTATATTATAAAATTTATATGGGCTTTGAAATACTGCGAAATATATCTGATTAAACATTTCAAAAATATTGATTTCCGCGCAGTTAAATTACGTCTAGCGATCAAAATTATTCATTCGCAAATAATTTATTCAGATATGCATTGCCATGGCTTTTCATCTATAGAAATAGACATTTTCGAGTTCAATCAGCCGGCACCAGGCATCCAAGGAATTTCGTTCGACCTCCTGTCTATTTATCGAAACAGAACTGCAGAAATAATTGAAATATTGATTGCTCCAGATTCTGCACTGTAGCGTTTCGATAAAAATTATTCATTCGGAATATATGATAGAGTCAAGAGACCCAGCTATTAAAATAATGATATTCAATTAATTCTCAACGGAACCGACAATTTTATTAAAAAACATTCTGTACACCATTGGGTCATTGCTGATGAAAATAGAACAAGGAAAGAATTCAGCAGCGTGAAAAAGACTCGCCAGAAAAAAAAACGACTTCACCAGCTTATTTAATTAAAAAATTTTCTCATATTTTACGAAATATTAACTTAAAAATGCAATAAAAATTACATGACTTAACAAAACCACAACTTTTGTTATTTTGTGAAAGATAGATTTTTGGTTAAACATTTTCAGTGAAATTAGAAATTACACCCAGAGAAATGGATATAATTAGTTTATTTTAATGACACACAATTTATTTAAATTACGATTTATGAAAATTAAATAAAGTAAATTAAAATATTTTACAACCGTATAAAATTCGATTAGGCCACCAAATAAACTCAATTATTGACGCATAAATGAGTTTATTGCATGGCTGGCCTAATAAAAAATTATATTAATTAATTTGCATTTGACAAAAATTTTTAAAAATAAATAAATATTAAATGTAGCTATAAGAATTACAAACACTCAAATTTCACAAATTCATCAATCAATACGAGAAAAAATAATAAATTTAAAAAAATATTATTCTGCAAATAAATAATTGTAACAGTGTAACTTATATTTAATATTTTTACATGGCCTTAAGGCGCTCTCTTGATATATTTGCAATGATTATAGTCATTCCCACGCATCGCATTAAGTAAATAAGCGCCAATGAAGAGCACCCACACATATCCAGCACATCTTCAGCCTCTCCGAGCGTAGAAGAAGCTAAACAATAAGAATAAGGAATGCTCGATTGTTTCAGGATCGCGGGCCAATACGTAGGCGTTGCTGGTATCGCATCATCATCTCTCGAATAAATGATCGATGAGCCGACGTCATCACTATACACTTTGGCATTGCAAATTTGTACTACAATGACGACTATGCATTGTTTCAATCGTAAACCTTAAGGGGCAACACTGTTAAAAATGTTTGCAAATTTACATTACCGTAAATTTTATTCATCAGCTGATATATGACAATTTAATAGACCATGTGTGATAAAATTACCAATTTTTATATTGAATTTTCTAATTTTCATAGGATTGAGTAAAAAAGTATTATAATTTTACATCGCACTTGCGTAATAAATTTTATATACCAGTTTCTGTAAAGGAACTTTTTTTCTCCGTAATGGAAATTTACAATAAATATTGTTAACAAAATTACAAATTTTTTAAATTTATTTTTCTAATTTTCATACGATTTAGTAAAAAGTATTGTAATTTTACATCACACTTGCATATCAAATTTCATATACCAGTTTTTGTAAAAGAACTTCTTTTACCCGTAATGGAAATTTACATTAAATATTTTTAACAAAATTACAAATTTTTTAAATTTATGTTTCTAATTTTCATAGGATTTAGTAAAAAGTATTGTAATTTTACATCTCACTTGCATATCAAATTTGATATACCAGTTTCTGTAAAAAGAACTTTTTTTCTCCGTAATGGAAATTTACAATACATTTTTTTTTAAATTACAAATTTTTATATAATATTTGATAATTTTCATAGGATTTTGTAAAGAGTATTGTAATTTTGCATCGCACTTGCGTATCAAATTTCATATACCAGTTTTTGTAACAGAACTTCTTTTATCCGTAATGGAAATTTACAATAAATATTTTTAACAAAATTACAAATTTTTTTATTTATTTTTATAATTTTCATAGGATTTAGTAAAAAGTATTGTAATTTTACATCGCACTTGCATATCAAATTTCATATACCAGTTTTTATAAAAGAACTTCATTTATCCGTAATGGAAATTTACAATAAATATTTTTAACAAAATTTCAAATTTTTTTATTTATTTTTCTAATTTTCATAGGATTTTGTAAAAAGTATTGTAATTTTACATCGCACTTGCATATCAAATTTCATATACCAGTTTTTGTAAAAGAACTTCTTTTACCCGTAATGGAAATTAACAATAAATATTTTTAACAAGATTACAAATTTTATTTATTTTTCTAATTTTCATAGGATTTAGTAAAAAATATTGTAATTTTACATCGCACTTGCATATCAAATTTCATATACCAGTTTCTGTAAAAGAACTTCTTTTATCCGTAATGGAAATTTACAATAACTATTTTTAACAAAATTACAAATTTTTTTATTTATTTTTCTAATTTTCATAGGATTTAGTAAAAAGTATTGTAATTTTACATCGCACTTGCATATCAAATTTCATATACCAGTTTTTGTAAAATAACTTCTTTTACCCGTAATGGAAATTAACAATAAATATTTTTAACAAAATTACAAATTTTTGAAATTTATTTTTCTAATTTTCATAGGATTTAGTAAAAAGTATTGTAATTTTACATCGCACTTGCATATCAAATTTCATATACCAGTTTTTGTAAAAGAACTTCTTTTATCCGTAATGGAAATTTATAATAAATATTTTTAACAAAATTACAAATTTTTTAAATTCATTTTTCTAATTTTCATAGGATTGAGTAAAAAAAGTATTGTAATTTTACATCTCACTTGCATATAAAATTTCATATACTAGTTTTTGTAAAAGAAACTTCTTTTATCCGTAATGAAAAATTACAATAAATATTTTTTAACAGTGAAGAATACTTCGCAATTTTTAAATATTCATATTAATGTATTTTTATGGCCCAAAAAATTCTATTGTAATACATTTTTAAGGTATGACATTGTTAAATAAGTATAAAGAATGATGCTTTTTTAAAAATAAAATCACAGGGCTATGATTAATATGAATAATTTCCATAAATAATCGTAACAAATTTGTCTATTCTTGGTACACTGTTAGAAATTTTTGTATGAAAATTAATATAAAGTATTCAAAGTTTTTTTTGCGGATACGCGTATATTAAATTTAATATACAAATATCAATTAATACACAAAAAAATTGTTGTATAATTAATATACAGTATACTAAACATTTCATAAAAGTTGTGCTTACAATATGATTATTGAAATTTTACAACATATCTGTATATTAAATGACATTTAATATCCCGTATTTTCTTCCAATACACATATTAATTTTCAAGATATTTTTAACAGTATATAAATTTACTCTTATGTCAATAAAATAATACCAAAATTGTATTTAAAAAAAGAAAGACATTTGTAGATAACAAATTGTAGAAAAATGTACGAACATTTTCTGGTGTATTCGAAAATAACACGTAAACGTGCAAAAAAGTGTCTACAATAGAAAATATATGGAACTACACATTTAGCACCAGACTTGGAACTGCAGTGTAGATATGGTAGAGCAGAGGGTGTTTTCCTTTGACTGCATTTAGCGCCGGCGTTCGAGGCAAAGTGCGATAGGATTTTCCTTTGAAGCCAAGAAAAAACGTTCTCTCTTTTCACCGACTTGTCCCCGCTTTTCTTTGATTATATTTCTCCGCGTCGTTTTTTCTTTCGTTTGCTCAATTTTTTTTCTTTTATTCATTTTTTTATCTCGATTCTCGCCTTGCCTTAAACTCTTGCGAGGCAAGTTCCGTCGAGCTGGTAATTAACGTCTGGGTACTCATCGTGTCAATTTATCCTCAGCACAGACTGAACAATTTTTTACCAACGCAATTTTTACATCGTACAATTGATGTATTGTAAGTTTTATTTACATTTTATTTTTTGTATACTTGGATATTAAAAATACAAGATATTAAAAAATAATTTGAACAAACCTACAAAAAAGAACCTTACACTTTGCTTCCTAATTTTATGACGAAGTATATTTGTCAGTTTGGAGTTCTTCGTACAGGAGGTTTCTTCAAATATGTAAAATAATTAGCAAGCAATTTGGAAGGTTTCTTAAAATAAAAAAAACGTTTTTAAATCAAATTGTTGTATAATCCAATGAACCGATTTATGTCAAATCTTTATTCTTGTTCCATGATTATCTATACCTGAACCAAATTTATGCTAGATCTATAAAAAAATTCAAATATTATTTTTTTATCGTGCCAGCAATTTATTTTTTCTTTTTTATGAAGCAAAATCGAAATTTATCAACATAGAGGCCGTTCCTTGGACTAAATTCATCATTGATAATCACTTATTGTAAATTCACGTGGAAAATTGCAGCCACATATCTTAGAATTTATACGAGATGAAGTGTCTACAAACATTTTTTTTTAAATTTAATTTGGAATAAAATTGGAACGACATTATCGATTTTCGCTAAATTTAGCACCGATCATAGTTTAATATTAGTCTATTTGTGTATAAAATTTCAATCCCATATCTCAACATTTCCGAAAATTATAGCGTAAAAAGACTTTTTGAAAATTTTCAAAATGCTATCAAATTTGAACCGCTCAACCGATTCGAGCCAAATGCAATCCGAAATATTCTTATATGATAGTCTACTTGCATACCAAATTTGAAGAAGATACATGAAAAATTACGACAGTTATCGTGCTAATAACGAAATCTGTACACACTATGAAAAATGTAATTTTCTAAATGCTTTAATATTTTGAAAATTATAAAATAGTAATTCGAATAAGCAAATAAAAAAAACTAACAATATTTATTATAATTTTCTCCCCAACCTTCAATTTTTAAAAACATTTTTGTAACTGTTAAGGGGAGGGAGTCAGATTAAAAAAATTGATTTTGAAAATTCAATATCATTCAAATTCTATTGCATATAAAAATGCCCAACGCACTATATTGTTGGTACTCGATTAAAGGATTTTTTACTGTCGTCTGACTTGCATATGGTTTTAAATATTATCTTAAGCAAAGATCTTAGGTTTTCCATTCTGCGCATGATTCAGATCAAACTACTAGGCAGATTGGAATGGTTGACGTCTCATTTTCTTCTTCATGAACAGATACACCGGCTAAATGGAGCAAATGTTAATAAAATGTAATATTTTTTAAGTAACATAATTATTAATAAATAAATCTTATGCTATTTTCTAAACCAGTGATTAACTTTGCTTTCAGAATGAAAAAAAATAGTTTGCTCCATTTAGCCGGTGTATCTTTTCATGAAGAAGAAAATGAGACGTCAATGATTCCAATCTGCCTAATAGTTTGATCTGAATCATGCGCAGAATGGAAAACCTAAGAACTTTGCTTAAGATAATATTGAAAAGCATATGCAAGTCAGACGACAGCAAAAAATTCTTTCATCGAGCACCAACAATATAGTGCATTGGGCATTTTTATATGCAATAGAATTTGGATGATATTGAATTTTCAAAATCAATTTTTTTGACTCCCTCCCCTTAAGAAAATACAGCTTTTTCTTATATTTTTCATTAGCAAAATTTTTAATAACCAACATTTTTGCATCAATTTAAAAAACGGCAAAAACTCTACAAAATCCAGTGTTTCCGTGATATCATTACTGAATTCCATAAAACTCAATCGTGGTCCATGCGAGCAAGTTGGTAATTAACGTCTGCGTAGGCGTCGACGTCGTTTTATCCTCCGCAGAGACCGAGAAATTGTACGCTGAAAGAAAAATACCGCAGCGCGAAGCGAGGTTGTTTGCACCTGTGAAAAAAAAAAAAACGAGGAAGAAGCTGCGCGGAAGCTCGATAAGCCGCGGCAAGCGTTAGCCAGACCTGCCGCACCTGGAACTCGCGTCCGCGAGGAGGAAAATACGAGCAGTGGATATGCAGAAGAAGCCCATTGGCGAAGTCGAGAGGAGCTAACGTTTTTTGGAGGGCTCTTGAGCGTGTGTTACTATATATAGAAGAGAGAGAGAGTACAAGCGGAACGCGCGGCGGCTTATAGCTTCGGTAGAATCTGACGGGACAGCCTCGAGGATTTGGAAAATCGGATTCCACGTCGACGAGCGCGGAGCGGTCCGCAGGATTTACGAAAGTGAGTGCGGAAAGCAGGTACACCAACACGACGGAACGACGATTTCGCCGACGGTTATCCTCGCGGCTTGTACACTCTCTTTAAACCGGCTTATCACCGGTACACGTAATCTCCCAACCCAACGGCAGACACTGCGAAGAATCCGTGATAAAATATTTGTTTCCTCTTTTTTTTCATCCTTTTCGCACAAAAGAGATGGGGGTTAAATAGAATTAAATGTTTTAGTTGCTAATGGTAATGTGATTTAACTAGTAGGATCATGAATTCGTGAAAGGTGCTAGATTTGATGATCAAAGTAGTAGCACGTCGTACGCCGAGAGAAAAAGTTTCATTGATTCACGGAAATCTTTGCCAATGAAATGAAATACTTGAATTGCAATACTATCTTTTCTTTAAATGATCTTAAACTCAATGAAAAGTAGTGACATTGATTCGAAGAAACATTTCTTTAAACCAATGAACCTTTTTCATTGATTTCAAAGATATCGTCTCTGATTCAATGATTCTTACCAGCTCAAAATTTCGAAACCTATTTTTTCCTGAAGTACGCGGCAGATAAAGCTCAAATTTTGTGAGTATGTAAGAAAGTACGGCAGAAATAGGTTAAGCTTCTGGCTCCTCGAAACTCAAAGCCGTTCGTTCGAGAGAACCGGAAAACAAAAAAGTGAGGTTAGGTGCGAGAGAGAGATCAATGAAAACGTTTCTTCGAACCAATGAAAATGTCTCTTTAAAACAATGAAACTGTTTCTTTATTATATGCTCACTAAGTAAATCTTTATTTCCAGGCAATGAAATGTTCTCTTTGAAATTCAAATGCACTATTTCATTGATATCAAAGAAATATTTCGTTGAAATGAATGAAAAAAAAATCAATCCACCCATTACTTTGGCGTGAATGAAATCTTTTCTCTCGGTGTAATATGTTTTGTTAAAATGTTCAATAATATTTCGAAGGAGAATAAATAAAAATTTTGACAGTCGTAAGCAAAATGGCAATGGTAATTATAGTATTACGAAATAAGTAGTGGTAGTAGTAATTGTGATTTATTGACAAAATATACATAATTATTTTGGCCTGAATATTGCAATTTAAAATTGTAATTCCTATTGGCTTACATTATAATTTGCCAATTTTTTTATTTTGTTTTTTATTTTTTGACATATCTTATTATGTTGTGTTTCAGTGTGTGAGGGTGTATTTTTTTACATTGTTATTATGTTTATTTATTAATTTATCATATATTCGAGGTGCTGATAGATTGTGTGTGTGGGGTATTTGTGCTTTCTGATTATATTTTGTCTCGGTTGAATACTTATTGGTTGTAAATTTTCTAATTGATCAATTACAAATTGTTTGTTCCTATTGAACAATAGGTAATGATACCTATTGTGCAAGAAATAATTAAACATATAGATTCCTATACACGGTTAAAAATGCTCTTTGTAAAATAATCGGGACCTGAGAGGAAAATTATAGGAGGGATTACATCAATTTAGGACCTGGGAGATTTAGAATAATCAGGGTTTAGGGTTCTTATAAAGGGATTTAGAATAATTAACGTGTGGGATACGAGTATAGGGATTTAGAATAAACAGTGCCTAGAGATGTAGAACAATCGAGCTCTGAGGATTTTATGGATGGATTTATAAAAATCAGGACCTGTGGGTTGTGTTAGGGTTCTTAGAATAATTAGTGCCTGGGGTTCCCATGGGAACCTAAGAATAATCGGGACCTGAGGATACTATTGGGCGAATTACAATATTCAGGGCCTGGTCTCTAAGGAAATGAAAAATGATCAGGGCCTGAAAGACCCATGGGGAACTTAGAATAATCAGGGCATGAGAGTCTCATAGGGGGCTTTACAATTTTCAGTGCCTGGGGCTTACACAAGACGACTTACAATGATCAGGGCCTGTGAGTTTAGTAAGGGCACGTAGAATAATTCACGCCTGGGGGATTTAGAATAATAGGGACTTCAGGATCCCATAGGGGGTCTTATAATAAACAGGGCCTGATGGTCCCATAGGGGTATTTACAATTTTCAGGGCCTGGGGCTCTCATAGGCGGACTTACAATGATCAGGGCCTGTGAGTTTAGTACGGGCACTTAGAATAATTCAGGTCTGGCTGATTTAGAATAATAGGGACTTCAGGGTCCCATAGGGGACTTAGAATAATCAGGGCTTGCGAATTTCACAGAAGAACTTAGAATAAATTAGGACTCGGGAGAGGTCTCATAGGGGATTTAAAATAATCAGGGCCTGGGAGACGTCTCTAAGGAAATGAAAAATGATCAGGGCCTGGAATTGCCATGGGGAACTTAGAATCATTAGGGCTTGATGGTCCCATAGGGGTATTTACAATTTCCAGGGCTTGGGACTCTCATAAGAGGACTTACAATGATCAGGGCCTGTGTGTTTAGTACGGGCACTTAGAATAATTCAGGCCTGGGTGATTTAGAATAACAGGGACTTCAGGGTCCCATATGGGGACTTAAAATAATCAGGGCCTGATGGTCCCATACGGGAGTTTATAATTTTCAGGGCCTGGGGCTCTCATATGAGGACTTACAACGATCAGGACCTGTGTGTTTAGTACGGGCACTTAGAATAATTCAGGCCTGGGTGATTTAGAATAACAGGGACTTCACGGTCCCATAGGGGGACTTAAAATAATCAGGGCCTGATGGTCCCATACGGGAGTTTATAATTTTCAGGGCCTGGGGCTCTCATATGAGGACTTACAATGATCAGGACCTGTGAGTTTAGTACGGGCACTTAGAATAATTCAGGCCTGGCTGATTTAGAATAATAGGGACTTCAGGGCTCCATAGGGGGACTTAAAATAATCAGGGCATGATGGTCCCATACGGGGGTTTACAATTTTCAGGGCCTGGGGCTCTTATATGAGGACTTACAATGATCAGGACCTGTGAGTTTAGTACGGGCACTTAGAATAATTCAGGCCTGGCTGATTTAGAATAATAGGGACTTCAGGGTCCCATAGGAGGACTTAAAATGATCAGGGCCTGATGGTCCCATACGGGGGTTTACAATTTTCAGGGCCTGGGGCTCTCATATGAGGACTTACAATGATCAGGACCTGTGAGTTTAGTACGAGCACTTAGAATAATTCAGGCCTGGAGGATTTAAAATAATAGGGTCTTCAGGGTCCCATAGGGGACTTAGGATAATCAGGGCTTGCGAATTTCACAGAAGAACTTAGAATAAATTAGGACTCGGGAGAGGTCTCATAGGGGATTTAAAATAATCAGGGCCTGGGAGACGTCTCTAAGGAAATGAAAAAATGATCAGGGCCTGAAATTGCCATGGGGAACTAAGAATCATTAGGGCTTGATGGTCCCATAGGGGTATTTACAATTTTCAGGGCCTGGGGCTCTCATAAAAGGACTTACAATGATCAGGGCCTGGAATTCTCATGGGGAACTTAGAATTTTAATTAGGGCCTGATTGTCCCAAAGGGGCATTTACAATTTTCAGGGCCTGGGGCTCTCAGAAGAGGACTTACAATGATAAGGGCCTGTGAGTTTAGTACGGGCACTTTGAATAATTCAGGCCTGGGGGATTAAGAATAATAGGGACTTTAGTGTCCCACTGGGGGACTTGGAATAACCAGGCATTGCGGTTTTCACAGGAGAACTTAGAATAAATCAGGGTCTCATAGGGATATGAAACTATCAGACCCTGGGAACGGTCTTATAAAGGAATAAAAATAATAATCAGGATCTGAACGTCCCATAGGAGAACGTAGAATATTCAGAGCTGGGGGCCCCATAGAACAATTTAGCTTTTATCATATTAAGAACCAAATAGATATTCCTAAAGGTATTCACATCTACCCCCGACCGAAAAATGACACATAGTTTTCTACGCAATTACGCAGATATATGAAATTTGAATAAAAATTAAATAAATAAATGGGTATTAAAAACAGAATATAAAAATGCCTATGTGGCCATTAATCTACACTTAAATCTAGGTAGTACATATTCGCCGAAGAATATGCATATTCCCGGGTAGGAGATTAAGGAGACTGGCAGGCCTCCAATTATCAGTAGTATAGGAGTGTTAAATTGCCCGGTCGCATTTTACAGGGGTTCATGGATAATTCCTGGTGTGCTGATGCTGCTACCTCTGACGCTCCTGCTGTTGTCCACCACCGGAATATCGATTTCCCGACACGCTATCTATGCTAATTCATGGTAACGAGCGAGCATTTCTGGATTCATTAAGCTATATCGATCAGCGCATTCGGACGAGCTTAAACGTATCTCTTGCTCTCTCTCTCGTGGTCTACACTACTCTCTTGTTCCCAATACGTTTTTATTTATATCTCTTTTTCATTCGATATTCTATTTACAAATTCCCCGGTAGCATTTATCGGTTCATCAATTATTCCGTCATTTATTTCCAAGCGCAATCCTTTGGGGATTACGAGGATATCAATTTTTTAAGTATTTCCATTCGAGATATTGATCATATTAAAATATGAAGAAATTTTTCTCTCATCGAGTTATAGGGAAAAAATATTATAAACACAGCTGTATGCACACGTGTAAACAGAGACGAGGCTTAAGAGAGATGACTTAACACGCGTGGCCTTCATCCGCATTTACAAGTGCTCAGCCAAAGCCGAATCAACGACCACCACGATTTTATCCACTATATGCATGAATATATACATAATTGCTATGTATACGTGTTGAGATCGTGAGCTCGCCATGCACTTGCCATGATATCATCACTAAATTCCATCAACCACGATCGTGGGCACATAAAAGATGGACTTGATCTACTTCTCCAGATATTTATAATAACAATTATTCACCAACGCAATTTTTTTATGTTCGATAAATCTGTTAATGCAATTTTAATGGAAATTCATTTTATTTTCTTTAGTATTTTAAACTGTAATGTTTAAAATACTAAAAAGTAAATAAGGAAAATATTATTCGAATAACTGAAAGTTTCGAACTTTTATATATGTTATTTTGGTATTTTTATTATTTGTAAAAAGTCGAAAATACTAAAAGGTAAATAAGGAAAATATTATTCAGATAACTGAAAGTTTCGAATTTTTATATTTGTTATTTTGGTATTTTTGTTATTTGCAAAAAGTCGAAAATGGTTGAATTGGATTATGATCTAGAATTTACCTTCTAATTTTGACTTGTTACACTTTTATTGTAAATTTCGTTTAAAAAAATACCGTTTTTTAATCGTTTTTTATACAGGACATTTTTTTAATTGTTGATAAACTGAATTTTTTAAATGTGTACCAAATTTATCCACCAATTTGTAAATGAGACAATTCTTTGCAATCACTTCTAAAAGTGACCAAATTCTTGCATAAATTTTAAAAAATGTGTGAATGTTCTGTACCAATTTTGGAACGTGCCGAAGTTTTTTTCACCAAGTATAAAATTTGACAAAATGTTCGAACCACATTAATATTTGACAAAAGGTTTGCAGTAAATTCATTATTCGACAAAATATTTGCAACAATTTCAATATTTGACAAAATATTTGCAACAAATTCAATATTTGACAAAATATTTGCAACAATTTTAATATTTGACAAAATATTTGCAACAAATTCAATATTTGACAAAATCGTTGCAACAAATTAAATATTTGACAAAATCGTTGCAACAAATTCAATATTTGACAAAATATTTCCAACAATTTTAATATTTGACAAAATATTTGCAACAAATTCAATATTTGACAAAATCGTTGCAACAAATTAAATATTTGACAAAATCGTTGCAACAATTTCAATATTTGACAAAATATTTGCAACAATTTTAATATTTGACAAAATCGTTGCAACAATATTAATATTTGACAAAATATTTGCAACAAATTCAATATTTGACAAAATCGTTGCAACAAATTCAATATTTGACAAAATCGTTGCAACAAAATTCAATATTTGACAAAATATTTGCAACAATTTCAATATTTGACAAAATATTTGCAACAAATTAAATATTTGACAAAATCGTTGCAACAATTTCAATATTTGACAAAATATTTGCAACAAATTCAATATTTCACAAAATCGTTGCAACAAATTAAATATTTGACAAAATCGTTGCACCAAATTCAATATTTGACAAAATCGTTGCAACAAATTCAATATTTTACAAAATCGTTGCAACAAATTCAATATTTGACAAAATCGTTGCACCAATTTCAATATATGGCAAAATATTTCCTCCAATTTCAATTTTTGACGAAATATTTGCTCCAATTTAAAAATTGGTGATATTTGGGTACTAATTTTTAATGCTGACAAAACTTTTGTTCCAATATAATAAATTGTGTTTTATTTAAATAAAATAGTATTACCAAATATAATAATTAAATCTATACAATCCACGTATAATAATAACTTTGCACCGACTCAATTTTTGTATAATACAATCAGAATTGTAAATCCCCATTAATTGATGAGATATAGTTTACAGTATAATTTGTTTTGTAATTATCATTTCACAATAATAATATGTAGTGATTATAAAAAAGAGTGTAAACATTTGAATAGCTGAAAAAAATACTAATTTTCGCTTTAATATTGCAAGAAATAGTGGCAAAAATGGAAGAAATAAGTAATGCATTACTTATTTTTTTTCCATTTTTTCAAAAAGATTACCGTGAATTTTTATTGAACAATAATAACTTTTGCAGCCATTCCAAAGTTTGATCATCGTATTACAATCGCTACATCCCACGCAAAAAGGGAAGTATTAAAATAGTATTAAAAAAGGTATGAAAAGTATAATATCTTATGTATGATCTATTGGACTGAATTAATACCAAAAAGTATTAGACCGTATTATTAGTTTTAAGCGTCCGGGTCGATATGTCCACGGTTTTCGGTATTCAGGTCGATATCTCCATGGTTTTTGGTGTCCAGGTCGATATCTCCATGGTTTTTGATGTCCAGGTCGATATCTCTATAGCTTTTGGTGTCCAGGTCAATTTTTTCATAGTTTTCAGTGATCAGATCGATTTTTTCATAGTTTTCGATGTCTAGATATACTCCCACTTGTTTTTTAAGTAACTAGACCGAACTGGATACTGAAAATTGAGGTGCGATTAACCTACAGCTCAAAAACTGTAAACAAATATAATTTTTACAACAAACATTATGAATCGATCGACCTGGACTCCGAGAACTATGAAGATATCAACCTGGACACCGAGTACTATGAAGATATCAACCTGGACACCTAAAACTGTGGAGCAATCGATCTAGACAACTAAAACTATGAGCCGGTCGACCTGGACATCGAAAGCGATGGAAATATCGACCTGGACACTGAAAACCATGGACATATCAATCCGGACCCAGAAAACTAATAATACGGTCTAATACTTTCTAGTATTAATTCAGTCCAATAGATCATACTTGAGATATTATACTTTTCATACTGTTTTTAATACTGTTTTAATACTTTTCTTTTTGCGCGGAATGTTATTATTATAAAATCATAATTATATAGCTGATCATATCATCATTATTATTTCTATAAGTATTAGGCATTTACAACTCTGTATACAATCGATGAATATGTGAATGCAAGTTTGATAGAAAATAAATGTCTACCTATTTCCAGACGATGGCACACTTGTAAGGCGTATGGTATTTGGGTTACCTAAACTTTCTACCGTCGTCACGTTACAGAACGAAAACGTGACCATTATTGTAATAACTCGAATCACAGTTAGGTCTGATATATACAATGTACTTTTGAGAAGCAGCGATAAACTTGATATGTGCATTGCTTGCATTACTTCCGTCTCAATTACCAAGATGATGCATCACTGTTGCAAATGCTTCACAACTATAACTGCCTGGAACGTTACATCATTGATTTTAAATCTAGCATTGAAACTGTTATCTGAGCCACGTGTTTATGTATATTACGACGCAGAAAGCGATAAAAACGTGTTTGAATGCAAAATAATACTTTAAGTCAAACAAGATATTCAATATTAAGCCTTTAATAGATTATTTTTATTATTTTGCTTCCTCATGGAGGAAGCTTCGTTTTAATGAAAAAAAAATTTCGAGATTTTTATGTCAGGACACTTAATGCCTAGAAAAAGTGATTTAGAAAAAATGTGTGTGTGTGTGTGTATGTATACAACTCCGAAAATTCGAACGCCGATAACTCAAGAACGGTTTTGTATATCGCGCTCAAATTCGGCACACTAGTGTAGCAGCAGGCCCTCTTCAACTATAGCATTTTTCGACAAAATCTGTGCGAAAATTTTGATTTTATGCCATTTTGAATTTTTTGAAAAAAGGACGTGGTCGCTCTAACTTTCGTAAAATTTGGTCTATTATGCTAAATAGTTGGTTATAAGAGTAGGTGCACTGAATGCTGTTTGGTATTGAATTTGGCTCGAATCGGTAAAGTGGTTCAGATTTTATGAAATTTTG
Organism: Ephialtes manifestator; assembly: GCA_963970395.1. Classification (NCBI taxonomy): domain Eukaryota; kingdom Metazoa; phylum Arthropoda; class Insecta; order Hymenoptera; family Ichneumonidae; genus Ephialtes; species Ephialtes manifestator. Next base: position 15,277,123 of record OZ019982.1, read on the forward strand.
AATTTTTCAAAAAATTGACATTATCGCTCTATTGTAACTTTTGCAAAACTTGAAATGGCGAGCTCAAATTTTGTATATAAATGAAAGAATATTCAGCCATTATATATGTATAATTTAGTGACAAACGGTATGAAATTTGTGATTTTATGGAATGTTGAATTATTTTTAATAGTATACATTATCACATTTACTTTCGAAAACGCTCTAATAATAACGAAATAACGGAATAACGAAATAGGAAAAGCGAATTCACAACATGTTCATTTATCTGATTTAAAAAAGGATGCAAAGTAGAACCTTGCACATTGCTTCCTCATTATTTTTCGTTTTTTACAAAGCTTCCTCTATAAGGAAGCAAAAATTGAATAACATACTTTTTTGCTTCCTCAGAGAGGAAGCTTTGTAAAAAGCGAAAAATAATGAGGAAGCAATGTGTAAGGTTCTAATTTTTTTTCCGAAGCATCTTCTTTCATTCGTATTCAAAAATTATAGAATGGATAGACAAATATTGGAATTACACTCGAAATACATACCACATTTTTATTTCGTGAGATAAAAATGCATTCGCATGTAATAATTTATAAAATAAATTTTCAAGAATTTATTTAGCCGCTGTTTTTATACAGGAAAGTTATCAATAATTAAGATGCATTTTTGTTTGGTGGGAAATATTGGAATTACACTCCAAATACATTTTTATTTCGTGAGATAAAAATGCATTTGCACGTAATAATTTATAAAATAAATTTTCAAGAATTTTTTTAGCCGCTCTTTTGATACAGAAAAGTTACCAATAATTAAGGTGCGTTTTTGTTTGTTGGGAAATATTGGAATTACACTCCAAATACATATCACTTTTTTATTTCGTGAGATAAAAATGCATTTGCACGTAATAATTTGTAAATAAATTTTCAAGAATTTTTTTTAGTCCCTATTTTTGTTGTTGTTGTTATCATTGTTGTTTGTACATTTTTGTTAAAGGGTTAAATTGCAGATAACATTTTTTTTTAATGTTACATCGTTACAGTAGTTTAAGGAAAGGAATTATGTATTTTATGTGATTATATCTTTGGTGCGAAATTCTGGCGAAAAACGTACCAAAATTGTTACCATTTTATTAAAAATTTAAAAAAATGGCGTAAATTTATCGTCATGACCAGTGTATTTAAAACGCGATAAATTTTTTTCGATAGTAAGTACAATGGCTAACAAATTGCATGTTTTTATTCAAAATTAGGTTAAGCCTAAGTGCAATGGCCAAATGTGTCCAAAAAAGCGTATATCACAAGCAAATATAATCCGTTATTTTTCCATCTAGTCCCAAACGTCTCAAATAATATTACAGCTTTTATTGTGAATTTTTCGAATACATAAATGTATGTATTCGATGTAAATATTGTTACGAATGATTTTTCATCAGGAAGGGAATGAAACGGCCGGAAATATGAGCAAAAAGTGATACGCTTGGGATTTCAAACGCAGCGCAATGTCGGAAAATGTCAACAAGACTTTTATATCGTATCGACAAAAACCGAGCTATTCTAGAACTTCTCCAAAACATGTTTTTACATAACATAGAACGAAACCACTTTTTTTTTCCCACAGAAATGAAGTCAACATTTCATTCACATTATTGCAAAAATATCATAAAAAACTAACGACAGGCTACAAATTTAATTGTATAAATATGTATTATTATTATTGACGATTGTAGTTTGTCTTTTTTTCATAAGCATCTATACGTTTCAAATTCTTATATTTTTGCATAAATTGTGTATTACTATTGACTATTCTACGGTTTTTAATTTTTTTTAAATACTTCATGAATTCTCATTTTCTCCCAGAAACATAAACTACAAAAAATTCCATTTTTCCAGCAATTTTTTAATAGTCGAAACAATAAAATTGTTCCTAATATGCAAAAATATCATAAAAAACTAACGACAGGCTACAAATTTAATTGTATAAATATGTATTATTATTATTGACGATTGTAGTTTATCTTTTTTTTCATCAGCATTTATACGTTTCAAATTCTTAAATTTTTGCATAAATGTGTATTACTATTGACTATTCTACGGTTAAATTTTTTTTTTTAAATACTTCATGAATTCCCATTTTTTTCCAGAAACATAAACTACAAAAAGTTCCATTTTTCCAGCAAATTTTTTATGGTCGAAACAATGAAATTGTTCCTGATATGCAAAAATATCGTAAAAAACTAACGACAGGCTACAAATTTAATTGTATAAATGTGTATTATTATTATTGACGATTGTAGTTTATTTTTTTTTTTCATCAGCATTTGTACGTTTCAAATTCTTAAATTTTTGCATAAATGTGTATTACTATTGACTATTCTACGGTTTAAATTTTTTTTTTAAATCCTTCATGAATTCCCATTTCTTTCCAGAAACATAAACTACAAAAAGTTCCATTTTTCCAGCAAATTTTTTATGGTCGAAACAATGAAGTTCCTGATATGCCAAAATATCGTAAAAAACTAACGACAGGCTACAAATTTAATTGTATAAATGTGTATTATTATTATTGACGATTGTAGTTTATTTTTTTTTTTTCATCAGCATTTGTACGTTTCAAATTCTTAAATTTTTGCATAAATGTGTATTACTATTGACTATTCTACGGTTTAAATTTTTTTTTTAAAATACTTCATGAATTCCCATTTTTTTCCAGAAACATAAACTACAAAAAGTTCCATTTTTCCAGCAAATTTTTAATGGTCGAAACAATGAAATTGTTCCTGATATGCAAAAATATCGTAAAAAACTAACGACAGGCTACAAATTTAATTGTATAAATGTGTATTATTATTATTGGCGATTGTAGTTTATTTTTTTTTTTTCATCAGCATTTGTACGTTTCAAATTCTTATATTTTTGCATAAATGTGTATTACTATTGACTATTCTACGATTTAAATTTTTTTTTTAAATACTTCATGAATTCCCATTTTTTTCCAGAAACATAAACTACAAAAAGTTCCATTTTTCCAGCAAATTTTTTATGGTCGAAACAATGAAGTTCCTGATATGCAAATTATCGTAAAAAACTAACGACAGGCTACAAATTTAATTGTATAAATGTGTATTATTATTATTGACGATTGTAGTTTATTTTTTTTTTTCATCAGCATTTCAAATTCTTATATTTTTGCATAAATGTGTATTACTATTGACTATTTCAGTCTATGGTTTTTTTTAAATTTGTTTAATACTTCATGAATTCCCATTTTTTTCCAGAAAAATAAACTACAAAAAGTTCCATTTTTCCAGCAAATTTTTTATGGTCGAAACAATGAAATTGTTCCTGATATGCAAAAATATCATAAAAAACTAACGACAAGCTACAAATTTAATTGTATAAATATGTATTATTATTATTGACGGTTGTAGTTTATTTTTTTTCATCAGCATTTATATGTTTCAAATTCTTATATTTTTGCATAAATGTGTATTATTATTGACTATTTCAGTCTAACATTTTTTTAAAAATTAACATGTATACTTCACGAATTCCCATTTTTTTTTCCAGAAAAATAACCTACAAAAAGTTCCATTTTTCCAGCAAATTTTTAATGGTCGAAACAATGAAATTGTTCCTGATATTATGCCGGACTCACACGCCCAGCGGGAAAGTGAGTCAGGCCTTCGTCATTTCTTAACCGTGGTTAGCAAGGAGACTCGTCATTACCGCAAATATGATGATGCAGCCCATGAAATAAATGTGCATTATTCTAGGATCACGTACAATACAAAAAAACCCAAAAGTTATATTAATATTATAAAATATTTAAAAAAAAATAGAAATATTCAGGTAACTTACTGATTAAAAGTCAGTTTGAATTACAATGAATTAAAATAAATACTGTTTTCTATATATAAAAATATTTAAAAAATGAAAATAAAAATATTCAGGTAACTTACTGATTAAAAGTCAGTTTGAATTACAATGTATTAAAATAAATACTGTTTTCTATATATATATACATATATATATATATACATATGCAGAATGCGAGGCGTTGACGTCTTGATTGATTCACAGCTCACGTCAAAACGACGCGGGTCTCGGAACCACTCGGGCGATGAATCGATCGAAGAAGTCTCTCAGCTCGACGGTTCAAGAAGTTAAATCGTGTTTACCATCAAGTATAATAAATCGGGCATGATAAGGTTAAACGTGCATCATAATACCGTCAAAATCGGCGAGAGAAATAAAAATAAAAAGCCTCTTTTATATTCTCCTCGTTTGTTTTTATTTTTGTAATTGCAATTATTGTTATTTTATTCTCTATATAAAATAAGTGTTTTTATCACCGGAGAAATAAATTGTATTAAACATTACGATGAATTATATCATTCCGCCGGAAAAATATGTAAATTATTTTTTAAAAATTTGTTATTCAAATGCCAGGCTGTATATTAAAATGCCTTATTTATGAGAATCTTAAGAGGGTTGAAATATAAATAAGTATATCCTGGACGAAAGTACCTCATCTAACATTCGTCCAACAGCAGTTTGTTTTTGCCACACCTCAAATTTAATCGTTTACCAATAAAAAAATTCACAAATATCGATAATAATCGCATTAACCAATTATTCAAAAATCCGTACAACTTGCACTTTGATTAAATTCAACATTCCGAAAGGGTAATTTTATTCTATAGACTTTAGTGTTGATAAATAAATTATAATCACAGCAAAATTTCTTTGTGACTAAAATTTGATATAAAATTTATTTCGTTAATATAATCATAATTATTATTTTATTCTTATAATTTAATAAATTTAAGAAAATTTCATGTTGAAAAGTGTAATTATAAGAAATGACAATTGTAATTGTAATACTAACAAATAATTGAAGAATTACAAAAATAATATAGTAGCCGATTCACGGTTAAAAATCTCTTGCTAACCATTAAACTAAATCCGGAATAAATAAAATGGTTAATATTAAATAATAAATAATAAAATGAAATAAATTGGTTAATATTATGGTTATCAATATTAGTGATTGAAATTTAGTACACCATATTTATATTTATTTTTCGATTCTCTTAAGGCACTCACAAATAAGGAATTTTAATATATATATTAAAATTCATATAATATATATAAAAAATATATATATTAAAATTCCTTATTTGTGAGTGCCTTAAGAGAATCGAAAAATAAATATAAATATGGTGTACTAAATTTCAATCACTAACATTGATAACAATAATATTAACCAATTTATTCAAAATATTATAAACATCACAAATCGATGTAATTTAATTTTCCGAAAGGTACGAATTTTGGTCTATAGATTTTAAGGCGCTCTTTGGGACGTTACCAAAATTAATTGGAAACTTCATTGCATAGCATATTTGCTACATTGTATGGAAAATAATTAAAAATTTTTTTAAAATCTAAATACAAAAAAATGTCTTAAGGAATTAAAAAAATAATTATATCCTAGACGAAATTACCTCGTCTGAGATTCCCAGTAGTATCTGTTTTCGCCACGCCTCAAGTTTAATATTTCACCGATATCACACAAAAAATTTAACCACAAAAATCGTCAACAATCATAACAATAGCGAATTCAATTAAAATTCGATAAACACACTCGTTTATAATTTAACTATTCCGAACGGAATATTTTATTCTATAGTCTATAGTTCACGCTGATGAACTTTAGGGTGCGAAAATTAATTGGAAACTCGGCTGGCTGTCGATTTAGTAAAACCGCAAATTTTCCGGTTCGACCGGAAGCGTAGCGAACGAGACACACGGCGCGATTATACTGTTGCTTGTTGTACGGCGAAAGCGCTGAACTAGTGAGAGACACTATAGAGCATAGAGAACGCGCGCCGTCGGTGCGTCCGGAGCGCGTCGCGTGTGCGCATCGACTGCTAACTAACTTGCACCGTGAAGCTTCATCCACGGTCGGGCCATCCACCGTCGTCTCGCTCGTTGCCTCTCTCTCATTCTTTTACTTCTCCACTACCTACGCTACGTCTCTGTTCCTCGCCCACTATGCGAGCCAGGGATTCCCGAAGCGCCAGCGAGAAGCAGAAGCAGAAGCAGCAGCAGCAGCAGCATCAGCCTCGCCCCCACGTGCTCTGCGCGCCCGCGCCTCGCTCTTTGCATTTCTTATTTTTCCTATATGTACTTCCTCTCTATCTCTCTTATTTCTTTCCTTTTCCTCTTCGTCTTCGTTCCCCTTCGAATAGACGCCCGCGACTGACAGGAAAAATAAAAGAAAAAAATGTTTTCTACTCCTACGACTCCTCCACTGTTGAACTCGATTGTTTGAAATACCTATCTGTTATAATGCATGGCATTGGTATTAGATTGGGGGTTTTTAATTATTTGGGCCTTGTGTGTTTTGCGTCATTTTTGCTTCCTTGGAAACTTTGTTTTCGTGCAAACATTTTTATTCGCTTTTTGCTTCCTCATAGAGGAAGCTTTGTTTTCGTGAAACATTTTTTTTTCGAGATTTTCATGTCAGTACACTCAGAATGGTCCAAAACATCGAGAAAAGTGATTTAGAAAAAATGTCTGTATGTGTGTGTGTGTGTGTGTGTATGTGTGTGTGTATGTGTGTGTGTATGTTACACAATCGAAAAATGTAAACCTTTATAACTCGGGAATGCCTTGAGATATCAAGCTGAAATTTGGACCATAGATAGAGGGATCAAGCCTCATCGTTCATGCAAATTTTTGTTAAAATCCACTTCATCGTTAAATTATTACGCGTTTTTTAATTTTTTGAAAAATGTCTGTTTACGCGATAACTCTTTCAATTTTCGAGATATTGATCTAAAAATTGGTATGAATTTGAGCTTTCATATGCCGGTGATCGCTATTGAATTTGGTTAAGATCGGTTGAGCCGTAAAAATTTTATGATGTTTTGAATTTTTTTAAAAATTGACATTATCGCTCTATTGTAACTTTTGCAAAACTTAAGATAGCGAGCTCAAATTTTGTATATAAATAAAACAATATTCAGCCATTATATATGTATAATTTAGTGACGAACGGTATGAAATTTTTGATTTTATGGAATGTTGAATTATTTTTAAAAATATACATTATCACATTCACTTCGGAAACGCTCTAATAATCACGAAATAACGCAATAACGAAATAGAAAAAGCGAATCCACAACATGTATATTTATCTAATTAAAACAAGGATGCAAAGTAGAACCTTGCACATTGCTTCATCATTATTTTTCGCGTTTTACAAAGCTTCCTCTATGAGGAAGCCAAAAATTGAATAACATACTTCCTCATAGAGGTAGCTTTGTAAGAAGCGAAAAATAATGAGGAAGCAATGTGCAAGGTTCTACTTTGCATCCTTTTTTATGTTAGGACACTCGAAAGAACGGTCTAAAATGTCGAGAAAAGTGGTTTAGAAAAAATGGATGGATGCACTGAGAGAAATTAAGATGGTACTGGTAACTAATCAGTGATAATTATATTTTATTAGTCCAGGTGACTATTTTTGTAGTTACATTAACTACGTTATTGTTAATGTGACTATTTTCGTAGTTATATTAACTATGTTACTATGAATGTAACTACGAAAATAGTCACCTGAATTATATTTTATTGGTCCAGGTGACTATTTTTGTAGTTACATTAACTACGTTATTGTTAATGTGACTATTTTCGTACTTACATTAACTATGTTATTGTTAATGTGACTATTTTCGTAGATACATTAACTACGTTACTATCAATGTAACTACGAAAATAGTCACCTGGACTAATAAAATACATGGTTAAAAGTTTGACTAGCGCAGGTTAATATAAGCAATAAGATAAAGAATGTATTATTATTTTTTGCTTTCTCATAGAGGAAGCTTTGTTTTCATGAAAAAAAAAAAATTTCGAGATTTTTATGTCAGGACACTTAGAATTGTCCAAAACATCCAGAAAAGTGATCTAGAAAAAATGTCCGTATGTATGTATGTGTGTGTGTGTGTGTGTGTATGTATACAACTCCGAAAATTCGAACGCCGATAACTCAAGAACGATTTTGTATATCGCGCTCAAATTTGGCACACTAGTTTAGCAGCAGACCCTCTTCAACTGCAGTAATTTTCGACAAAATCTGTGCGAAAATTTCGATTTTATGCCGTTTTGAATTTTTTGAAAAAAGGACGTGGTCGCTCTAACTTTCGTAAAATTTAGTCTATTTTGCTAAATAGTTGGTTATAAGAGTAGATGCACTCAATGCTGTTTGGTATTGAATTTGGCTCGAATCGGTAAAGTGGTTCCGATTTTATGGAATTTTGAATTTTTCAAAAAATTGACATTATCGCTCTATTGTAACTTTTGCAAAACTTGAAATAGCGAGCTCAAATTTTGTATATAAATGAAACAATATTCAGCCATTATATATGTATAATTTAGTGACAAACGGTATGAAATTTGTGATTTTATGGAATGTTGAATTATTTTTAATAATATACGTTATCACATTTACTTTCGAAAACGCTCTAATAATAACGAAATAACGGAATAACGAAATAGAAAAAGCGAATTCACAACATGTTTATTTATCAATTTAAAAAAGGATGCAAAGTAGAACCTTGCACATTGCTTCCTCATTATTTTTCGCTTTTTACAAAGCTTCCTCTATGAGGAAGCCAAAGTTGAATAACATACTTTTTTGCTTCCTCAGAGAGGAAGCTTTGTAAAAAGCGATAAATAATGAGGAAGCAATGTGCAAGGTTTTTTAAATTGTTTTTCATAGTTAATAAATTACTGAAGAGGACCCAGACCAGAGTCGAAACGTATAATTAAAGAGACTTCTTTATTAAATGGGGCTGCCAATAGCCGACTAACCATCAAATCAACCTAATAAAATATAATTATCACTGAATAGTTATCAGGACCATCTCAATTTCTCTCAGTGTAATTACTAATCAATTAATTTGCAGGCCCATCCAAATTATTTGTCGCTTCAATTAATTGATTTGTTTCTATAACCAACTTGTTCATTGTCCCAACCAATTTGATCGCTTTTTCAACCAATTATTTTTTTCCGTGTACTTGAAATCCTAGAGTAGAAAAAAATCAATAGTACACACGTATTTATTGTATGTAAATGTATTGTATTGTATGTAGTCATTTATTTATACTTATTCACGTAGCTACAAGAAAATAGATTCAAGAAAACCCAAAGCATGTCGGGAAAAATGGACTGCAGAATGTTATAGTCGATGGCCCATCAGCTTCAAGAATGAAGATTGAGCATGTTACATATAGTTCTGTATCCACATTAATTTAATATGTCAAATATGTAGCCAATAAAAACAGTTTACTACTACTACTATTACTTCGATTCGCCAGTACGAACGTCCATAGCACTTGCATTTGCTCTTTGCATTTCTTATTGTTTCTATACTTGTCTCTATATTCTCTTATTTCTTTCCATTTTCTCTTCGTTCTCGGCCCCAGGCGAGTAGACGCCCGAGACAGACAACAGATAGAAAAAGAGGAAAACGTTTTCTACTCCTACGACTCTCCACCAGGGATGGGCACATTCGAATGAAAAAGTATTTAAATACACTATTTAAATACCGAATGATTTTTCACTCGTTATTTATTTTCACTTAAACACAATAAGTGGTTTTCCACTCAGTATTATTTTGACTTTAAATAATGCTTTTTTATCTACTCATAATTTATATGAAATTTCAATAATTTATGGATTTCTATTCATTATTTTTTCGAGTGTAAATAATGAATGGATTAATTATTACATGAAACAAATTAAGACATCAATAAATTATGAGTGGTAAAAAAAATTATTATTATTTAAAGTCAAAATAATGCTGAGTAAAAATCCACTCATTATTTTAAGCGAAAATAAATAATGGGTGGCGAAATATTCATTATTTTCATTATTATTTTCAAATTGTATACTCTATGCTAAAAATTTCTAAATTATGAAAAGGAGAAAAGGAGAAATTATTATATAATTATTATATAATAAAAATATTATATAATTATTATTATTATAACTATACTGTTGGACTGAATTGTTTGAAATATCTATCTGCTATATGCATGGAATACATGTTAATTTGGGGCTTTTTAATTATTTGTGCATTATGAATTTTGACATTTTTTTATGACTTATCAAAATGTTTGGAAGTTTTTATACATAAACTGAAAAAATTAACTTATGAATTGTGATGTAAAATCAAAGTACTTTAACAGAAAAATTAAAGTAAATTACAAACATGCATTTTTACTATGCCATACATTACTATTATATAATAATTAGCATTACATTTAATTCGCGATTCTACGAGCTCTTTGCATTTGTTCGTTTTTCTGTACTTCCTCTCTCTCTCTCTCTTTTATTTTGTTCCTTCGTTTTCGTCTGCCGGCGAATAGACATCGGCGACTGACAGCAGAAAAAAAAGAGGAAAATGTTTTCTACTCCTACGCCTTTCCAATGTTGTACTCGATTATTTGAAATACCTATTGGAATATGCATGGAATAGTCAATGGGTTGATGATTTTTTATTATTTGAGCATTTTGTATTTTGGCATTTTTTTATGACAATTATGTTGCGTACGATGAAATATAGCATTTAATTTTTTTTTAAAGTGGATTGTTTTTTAATAGTTCATTTGCAAATACTTTAATATGTAGCCCTATTATTTTTATTCGGGCTTTTCTGATCGAGACTCTTTTTGAAATCTTCATTTCTAGTATTGACAAAATTCTTAATTGTACGGTTAAAACTGGGTGGAAGTTATTATACAGAAACGGATAATTTCGATTTAATATACAATTGTGATTTAAAATAGAACACTTAAACAGCAAAATTGAAGGAATTTTAGTGACTTTACTCTATTAATTAATTAAAATTAATGTACGATACATTAATTCTACATTGCAATGGTATAAAAATTTGCAGTACTTGTACATTAAATTTTGAGTAGATTTTATTTACAGTGTTATTTCCTGTTCCGGTGGCTGACCGCGAAGACGAATAAAGCAACGATAATAGGAATATTTTTATTTTTACGACATCTTCTTCTGACCCACCGATTTTCGAAAGGAGGATTTAAAAAAATTTGAAACCTTCTAAAACTGAAAAAAACTTGTCCTTTTTCCCGATAGGCTTAAACATTTTTACATGCAATACTTGATTTTCTGGAATTTTTAAAGATTTTCAAATTGGTTTTAAAACTTGAATTATCAATAATGAAAAAAAAAATTGGCTGATCTAAGAAATCTATACAATTTTTACTTAATTTTAGCAGTAATAATAATATAAAAATTTTAGCAGTAAAATTCATAAAAAAACTCAATGAGGCATATGGAATTTGAAAAAAATCTAAATATTTGTCTTTACTAAACTTGAATTCGAATTTCGAAAAATCGAATTATTTATCTTGTGTAAAGATCGATTTATTATATATATTATATATATTATGTAGCCTTAAAATAAACAACCCGCGTAGAAAAAAAGAATCTTTTAAAGAATCTTAAAAAAAGTCTCGAAAGAATCTTTGAAAGAATCTTTAAAGGAATCTTGAAAAGAATCACGTATAGGATCCGGAGCAAGATTCTTTCCAGGATTCTTTTCAAGATTCTTTCTACCCGAAAGCGTTCTGAGAATCTTTCAAAGAATCTTCGAAAGAATCTTGAAAAGGGTCTTTAAGAGAATCGTGAAAAGATTCCGTCCATTAAACAGAAAAATCGTTGAAAGAATCTTAATGAAAATTTTCAGAGGAATCGAGCGAAGCCTGTTGTTGCTTTCCCTTGGTGTCGAGTCAGTACATTTCGATACGTCAACGAAGGGTAAACCCCTCGTGTATAGTCGAACTCAGGACAGCTTTGCAGTCTTATATACGTTTAGGCTTCAAGTCACTTGCGAGAAACGCTTCGACGGCTCGCCATCTAGCGGAGTATTGTCCACCAGTGTTTCGTATGATGTCACTAGGTGGCGAACGGACGGAGCGTTTCTCGCAAGTGGTTTGAAACCTCAGCGTATATATAAGACTGGAAAGCTTTTCTGAGTTCGACTACACACGAGGGGTTTACCCTTCGTTAAGGGCAGGGTAAAGTTAATTCGGCGAAAAAAAGGCATGTTTTTAAGATTTTTTTTTGGCGTAACGGAGAGTGTTCGTTTATTGAAAAATTTACATATTATAAAGTAACATTTCAACAACATTTTCCCAAATTTTCATTGAAAAATTTTCAAAATTGAGCGAATGAAAATTAATCCCCGGAGCCGCCGCGAAAAAAAGGTGGTTTGCGGTGAGCATCATAACTCGCAACAAAATCATCTGAAACAAAAAAATCAAAATGCATTTGTTAACGTACCGAAATATACTGTCTCGACACCAAGGGAAAGCAACAACAGGTTTTGCTCGATTCCTCTGAAGAATTTCATTAAAATTCTTTCAACGATTTTTCTGTTTAATGGACGGAATCTTTTCACGATTTTCTTAAAGACGCTTTTCAAGATTCTTTCGAATATTCTTTGTAAGATTCTCAGAACGCTTTCGGATAAAAAGAATCTTGAGAAGAATCCAGGAAAAAATCTTTAAAGATTCTTTCAAGACTTTTTTTAAGATTCTTTAAAAGATTCTTCACAAGATTCTTTTTTTCTACGCGGGAAATCAATAAAATTTGTATATTTTCCAGTTTCGTGTACTGAAAACAATAATAACAGTAAAGCATAATGCATGAGGTACATTTTATTGGTACCATGCCAGGTGGCATCAATTTTGGCTTTTCCTAGATATTTCCAAGATGAACTTCTCTTCCTATTCCTGATCTTTTGAGCTTCATATCACGTGTATTAAAAAAAAAAGTTTCTTTTTCCTCGTGTCGTTTTTAGCGTCTGGAAGAATATACGACGGTGTGACTCGCCCGAAGAATTCTTACTGCTGCACAATCGCCTTATAAACTTCTCGAGTTTCACACGCGCCGTGTGTGAGAAAGACAGAACGAGATACTGTGAAGTCAAGAGTGGAGGAAGTCGAAATCTGTTTTCCCACTCTGTTCACGAACGTCTACTCTCTCTTTCTTTCTCTTCACTGTAGTTCGTTTCTTCCTACCTTTTCTTCTCAGTTTTCCTTTCATTATGTTTATTTTTATTTTTTTTGTTATCCGAGTCTCGGAGTTCAACGTGACTCGATGCTTCCTTAGAAAGTATTCCACAGTTGCTCGTCAGAAAAACTTATACCGTGCAGCTAATTTTCTCCATTTTCATTATCGTTGGCTCTCGAAATCATCCAGCTTCATATATATATATATGTATTTAACGAGGGTTATTTATCGCAACTTTTAATTTTCCTGAATACGTGAACGGGTTTTGTAACATTTTTTTTTCCCAATTTCGAATACGTTCTTCCTGTTTCCTTTTTTGCGGTTTTCGTACGTAATACGACCGCCAAGAATATGAGACAGTACGGAAATATAAATGCCACATGCAGCTAAAATATGAATCACTGCATTGCACAGTTATATTTTTATTTATTCAAATAGTTATTTATAAAATATATTCATTATTTATTCTATAAATTTAAAACGTATATAAACTATAAGAATATCGTGAAACGTACAGATTTTATGTATTTTGAACCATAAATGTGACACTTTTTGCACCAATTAATAATCATTTGTATATTTCTAATAATCCATATATTCTCCAAATGAAAAAAAAATTTGATATTCTTTTTCTTCGTTTTTGTAAACTCTTAAGCTGTTTGGAAACTCATTAAATGCTCTGACTCGAAAACTCGTTTAGCAAACGAAAGAAACATTTATACATAAATGATTTAACATTAAAGAAATTTATGTACCAAATCTGTCAAGAATTGTACACAGTATTTAAATCATAAGGAATTTAGATTTTCACCAATTTTTTAAAAAGTGCTATTAAATCGCTATTATGAATGTTTGTCATCAGTTTTCCAATGTTCTATATTTTTCATACTTTAAAAGTGTAAAGGTGACATTGTAAAAGTGACGAAAATTTGAAACATATATTAAATTGAGAAATAAATAATTAGTAGTTATAATACGAAATACGTATGATTAAATTCGATATAAACTCGCAAATTAATTTCCATCACGTTAATATGCATCTTCTCTTACAATTTCTCTCATATTTTTTTTAATCGGTAAAATTCTAAATTTTACATGGTACAAATGCTTTCAACAATTCGCTACTAATCCGATAGAAACTTTTAATCAAATCAAATTGCTTTAATCAAAACCTTCTAAAAATGATTTTTAAAATCTCCTTTTTTTGTAGACTTAAATTTTCATTATTCACTACGTGATTTTTCGATTCCGTTCCAATTCCGAAATTGAGGCATAATTCAACCTAACAATCTAAAAAACATTTTAGATTGTCAATCAGCAAAGTAAAAAAAAAAGTTGGTTTAAATTATTTTTAAAAAAATCAAAACAAAATTAGGTTAAATTTAGGAGCATTTAAAATAACATAAAAATTCATGAGACTAAAAATGAAACAGTTCAGGGTCACACATTTACAAACTTGGTCAGGAACAGCTCACGTACATTAATAGTATTTTATTAACAGATAAATAAGACACCACTTGGTGTACCATGGCCACCATGGGCATTCTATCGTTCGTACATTAAATTACAAAGGTGCTTTTAAAAATGATAAAAAAATCTTGCCTGCTTTTTTGTAGACTTAAATTTTCATTATTCACTATACCTGATTGATCGATTCCGTTCAAATTCCTAAATTGAGACATAATTCAAACTAACAATCTAAAAATCATTTTAGATCGTGAATAAACAAAACACAATAAAAAAATTGGCTTAACCTATTTAAAAAAAAATCAAAACAGAATTAGATGAAATTTAGGAGCATTTAAAATAACATAAAAATTCATGAGACTAAAAATGAAACAGTTCACGGCCAAAGGTTTACAAACTTGGCAAGGATCAGCTCACCTACATTAATAGTATTTTATTAACAGATAAATAAGACACCACTTGGTGTACCATGGCCACCATGGGCATTCTATCGTTCGTACATTAAATTATATAGCAGCCTTAAAATGATGTTCCATATTCCCACCAGCCGGCTTCATATTATTTAATGACGCTTCCTTATATGTTCGTATATTTTGGTCACTTGGGTTCCCTCGCCGACCACAATCGCCGCTTCGAGATTTACGCAAAGTGATTCGCGGCCGCGTGTGTACGAGAATTCGAGGCCATTAATGGAAATGTATAAGCCCGAGAGCACGTTGAGTGCGCTTATACGCGCGAGCTTTAGGAGGCTGTAAATGTACTTTATGATTCAGAAGCGTAGCCGAACCTGTGCGGGTTCTCTTCGGGGTTCGGAGCCACAAGGAAATTAACGATGCGTCGAGCGCCATGGACTCAACTATATGCATATATGTATACATACTTATATATACATATAATATATATATGCAGGTCTGTTTATGCTTGTTCGATGCGTGCGATCATATCGCACAATTATGGGTGATGTTCCACGTTGCCGAAGGCATTGCATTTACGATTTCGTTACCACCCGCCTGTCATTCGTATTTTGCTAACGAGGAAAACGGCGTAATGACGTCGGTACACACGGTCTGTGGTTTATAACCAGTAAAAATTTGAATAGACTACAAATTGAATTTTCTACCTCCGGATTATGAATAATGAGTGTGGCTTACTCATTATTTTAAATTGTCCATGAATTTCACGTTAAAAAGTATATTTATTTTAATATTTCGATTGATTTTGAAGAATCATTACTTTAAGGGGAGGAAGACAGGTAAAAAAATGGATTTTGGAAATTCAATATCATCCAAATCCTATTGCATATAAAAATGCCCAACGCACTATATTGTTGGCGCTCGATGAAAGGATTTTTTTACTGTCGTCTGACTTGCATATGCTTTTCAATATTATCTTAAGCAAAGTTCTTGGGTTTTCCATTCTGCGCATGATTCAGATCAAACTACTAGGCAGATTGGAATGGTTGACGTCTCATTTTCTTCTTCATGAAAAGATACACCGACTAAAGGGAGCAAATGTTAATAAAAGGTAATATTTTTTAAGTGACATAATTATTAATAAATAAATTTTATGCTATTTTCTAAATCAGTGATTAACTTTGCTTTCAGAATGAAAAAAAAATAGTTTGCTCCATTTAGCCGGTGTATCTTTTCATGAAGAAGAAAATGAGACGTCAACCATCCCAAACTGCCTAGTAGTTTGATCTGAATCATGCGCAGAATGGAAAACCTAAGAACTTTGCTTAAGATAATATTGAAAAGCATATGCAAGTCAGACGACAGTAAAAAATCCTTTCATCGAGCACCAACAATATAGTACATTGGGCATTTTGATATGCAATAGGATTTGGATGATATTGAATTTCCAAAATCAATTTTTTTTACCTGACTCCCTCCCCTTAAGTCATTTATGATTACGAAATAATTAGTATATTAGTTATTTGTAACTTTTTTTTTCTGATTTTCCATTTGAATGATGTGCTCATACAATGTTTGGCTTAATGACGTCGGTATATAAATGCGATCCTCAGTTTATAACTGGTTGTTGTCTGCAAGCATGAAAACTGTTTGCTTCCTGGCTTACAGTTTTTTTTCTTCCTGTAAAATAAAAACCCCGTCCTAAACTGAAATAAAATTTCCCTAACGGCCCGGGCCCCCCCGAGTTGGCGATCCGCGCCTGAGCTCGCGAAAGCTCCCGTAGTTCCCGCTCGGCCGACAGATGGCCACGACGATGCGGTTTCTCCCGCAAGAGAAAGGAGTCCCGGCCGTGCATATAAGCAGTGAAGATTCAGAGCTTTTGATCCGAAACTTCCTGCCCGTTTCTCCCAGTAGAGACGACCGCAGGAGGTAAGGATCCGGGAATAGTGCTGCCTACGTACGATTCCTAATTATTGTCCTATTTACTGCTCATAAGTAAATATATTAACCCGAGGTTGCTGTTTAAGTAATTTCTTTTCTTACAGAATTCACCTGACTGTCCATAAGTCGGGACTTCCCTTTAAATTGTGTTTTTTCCAAAGAATATAAATATAGATATAAAAAGATAACTTAAATAAAATATTCTTTTAACGTAAATTGCCCTCCCTAACAAATTTACTGCCCATAAGTGAATTTTTCCTTTAATAAGTGACTGCTGACTTCAAGTAGTCACCCTTTCCTTTTCCTCAGGAACTCGCCGTCTCTAAAACTCAGCTTATGTTTCCCTTTTTATTTATTAACTTTTATTAATATGTTTTAATTGTTTGTTCCTCCATTACGGAAACACTTGTAAAAATAAACGAAAGCGAGGGAGAACATTCTCCTCGTTAAAACCTACAACGCCTTGTCATCATTTACGACATGGTAAAATATAAAATAGATTACACATCAAATATTCTTCCTCCGAATTAGTAATAATGAGTATAGCTTACTTGTTATTTTGAATTATCCATAATTTTTAAGGTAAAAAGTATGTTTATATTAATATTAAAATTAACTTTGAAGGATAATTACTCTAAGTCATTCATTATTATTGCAAGAGCCGGTACATTTTTTTTGCAATCAATTAGTTGTAGTTATTTATTTAAAATGTATTTTTTTCTTATTTTTTCACTTCATTTAAATTATTTTTTTTTGTGTTTTTTTAAAATGATGATCATCTCTGGTTTTGTATAAAATAAGAAAACGGAATAATGATGTCGGTACATGCGGCTTGAGGTTTATAACCGGTGAAATAAAAAGTAGACTGCAAATTAAATATCCTTTCTCGTGATTGTGAATAATGAGTATAGTTTCCTCATTATTTTCCAATTTCCATAAAGCTCACGTTTGAAAGTATTCAAATTAAATTTAAATTCCCCATAGACAAACTTAATTTCAAACTGGCGGGCTTTGGTCTAATGAATAATAATTTTCTATTGAAGGAAATTCATTTCCTAGTCAAAGAAAAAGTTGGGCTTTAGATTTGCAGAAATCTGAAGTTATTAACTAAATTCGTTAAAATCGCAAAATGTTATATTATAGATTTCTAGTTAACAAAAAAATATGAATGACAGACGTTTTTTTTTCTGACGTAAAATGTATAGATATGAAAAGGTTAAGCCATAATTATTGAATAAATTGTTTTAAAAAAATACTGTATATGGGGCATTCCAGCTGAATTTTTCATGCTTTGACCCTGATCTCCTTCAATACTTTTAACAATTTTTTATCAGAAAGTATTTTGAAAAAGAGAAGACACGTATTTTTTTGTTTGGCGCTACGACCGATATTTTCGACAGACAAATTTTTATAAAAATTTGAATTTTTCAGTATTTATATTTTTTTATTCGTTAATATCTTGAAAATTAACATCCCTATCAAAAAATGTCCCGGATCAAATTTATTCAATTTATGAAGAGCTGCATAATGTATATAACATTTTTTATTTTCGTTGTCCTAACGTTTTCTTTTATGACATCAAACAACAAAATATCGTTTTAAAAAAAAACCGCCACTTTGTATCATTTTTATATACTCACGGAAAAGTCTGTTTGAAATTACGAAATTTTTGAAACCCAGAAAAGCAAAATTTTTAATGAGAAATTATACGTAATTGAAGATTTTTTTAATTCGTAATTTTAAACAGAATTTTTGCGTGAGTATATAAAAATGATAAAAAGTGGCGTTTTTTTTAAAAACGATATTTTGTTGTTTAACAACATAAATAAAAACGTTAGGAAAATGAAAATAACATTTTTTATATACATTATGTAGCTCTTCATAAATTGAACATATGTGATCGTGGACATTTTTTCATAAGACTATTATTTTTTAAAGTTCTTAACGAATAAAAAAATATAAACACCTCAAAATTCAAATTTTTATAAATATTCGACTGTCGAAAATATCGTTTGTAGCACCAAACAAAAAAATACGTGTCTTCTCTTTTTGAAAATACTTACTGAAAAAAAAAAAAATTTTGATATTTTTGAAGGGGGTCAGGCTCAAAGCCTGAAAAATTCACCTGGAATATATACATTATTTTCTATCATTTTCAAAAAACCCAAACATACTTAACTACAATCCGAATGAGAAAAAAAGTTGAATTAATTTTGAACAAAATTATTCCAGATAATTACACCTCCGAAATATTACCATTTAATGTAAATTATCGTGACTCAAAGCCATTCATAATTACTGCAGTATATATTTTTTTATCTCTGCATCAAATAATTGCATGACATTTTTTTTACATCTTTTTTTTTTCTTTCGAATGATGTTCGCCTCTGCTCTTGTAAAAGATAACCAAATCAGGAGAAGTTGTGTAGGCGTCGCAACAAGAGCAAATTCTTTTCGCTTTTGATGCATCCACATATACATATATCTAGAGATTAGCTGTGGTTCTTCTGAGCTCTCGTGAAATTAACTGAATGAGCTCATCGACGGGCTATCCTTTGGGCAAGCAGAGAGCACCATTATCACCAAAACTGTACAAGCGACTTGCGCTAATTGATATTAAAATTTCAAATTGCAGTACAGCTCCGCCCGAATCGAGTTGAACTTTAATGAGACGAGAATAATTATGGATTATCGTAGTGGTGGTGGCGTCATGACGTTCGCATCGTTCGCGAACGAGAGCCAAGGGGAAGCGAGAGAGCAAGTTTGTAGGTTGTACAGGCTGTGAAGTACCCTGATATATAATAGGTAACCACTGATGAAACGGCAAGCTTATAAGCGCGTTGAAACGAGAGATAGTTTAAAGTGTGTTTAGAGAGGCTCCCCCAACCTTTCGAGTTAAATCTGTACATGAGGTGGAATATGGAAGTTCGAAGCGGTCGAGATTATATTTGCATTATAAGGGTTGAGCATAGGTAATATGGATCAACTAATAGGGCCAGCAAAATCTAATTTTATAATTACCATTTGGGGAATTAACATTAGAATTTCTGCCTTACAATTATTAGTATATCCTACCGCATCGCTGGACCCAGAGAAATCGGT
Source organism: Ephialtes manifestator (assembly GCA_963970395.1). Lineage (NCBI taxonomy): Eukaryota > Metazoa > Arthropoda > Insecta > Hymenoptera > Ichneumonidae > Ephialtes > Ephialtes manifestator. The sequence goes on from OZ019982.1 coordinate 15,297,150, forward strand.
TTGATGAGTTCATTTGAATCAAATATTGGATCCATTTCAAATAAATACAATTTTATTTGGAATTAATACGATTTTTTTAAAAAGTGAAATCAATTCTATTCTATTGAAATAAGATTTTATTATGCTGGCCATTTAAGAAGAAATTTATTTGATGGCCGGCGTAATAGGATTTGTTTTCGATCAAAGTGAATTTATTTCATTTAAATAAATCGCATTAGTTTCAAATAAAACTCATTTTATTTTATTTATATTACTTATTGACTATTTACGTGGTAATAGAAAATATGTAAGGTTAAAATATAGTTATGTATTATTTTATATATTTGTGTATATATTATACACTGTTAGAAATTTTTGTATGAAAATTAATATAAAGTATTGGAAGTTTTTTTGCGCATACGCGTATAATAAATTTAATATACAAATATTAATTAATATATTAAAAAATTGTTGCAAAATTAACATACAGTATACTAAATACTTCATAAAAGTTGTGTTTATAATATAATTATTGGAACTTTACAATATATCTGTATATTAAATGAAATTTAATATACCGCATCTGGAAAAGAACTTCCAATACATATATTAATTTTCAAAATATTTTTAACAGTGTATGTTTGCCTCAAATGTTTCCTTTTTTAATATACGAAAGTAAATGAAAATTCGCTATACGTGTGGTAAAATTGAATTTAACTTATATTAAAAAGACATCTGTAAAAAAATTAGTAAACTGCACATAAATTTTAGTATACTGTGCATCAATTAATACGATTTTTGTAACAAATTTAGCAGACATGTACATCAATTTAACGTTATACTTATGTAGTAAATTCTGCGACGTATTTTTCGTGAGCGCATTCGGAAATCGAAAATATTCGAGAACGACAATACGAAACTGTCACTTTCGGCCGTCCATCCTCGTTTGCGCATTCGCAAACCCGATGGACGCCAGCTAATTTTTGTTTCGCCAGTATTAACGAACCGTTATGTCCGAAGAATCGAGTTGATCAAGCTCGATTCCAATAAAAATTGAAAGTCCGGAACAAAACTATCGATCGGGAACGAAAATAAGCGAAAACGGTAACTGAGTTAGTTTTCGGGGTCGCGCAAAATTAAGGGATGTTTCCAGTGTGACGGCCCGAAAAATAGCCTATTTTCACAATTTTTTTTCGGACGGTTACTATATGCCGATCAATCTGAAATTTTTATGACATATTAAGGTAATCATGAATGACAGAAAATGATTTTTTATGAGACGATTTTCATTGTTTAAATAGTTTTTTTTTAATTGTTGAAAATAATGTTGATGAAAAAGATAGCCTCATGGTGGACATCCTAGGGGTCGCAAATATGATCTAAAAAAAAACCCGAAGGATTATTAATTAGTATGCGATTGGCTATCGCGCTATGGAGGCTTTTTTTAAAATCAAAATTGACAAAATGGCGGCGGTTTGAACAAAAAGTACCGATTCTAGCCGTTTTTTCGACAGTTTTTCTTTTAAAAAAATGGGAAGATTTTTAAAAAAAGCTTCCATAGCACGATAGAGAGTAGCGTGAGGAATGTTCTCCTAAAATTTGAAAACGATCGCTTGAAAACTGTTCCTCGGAGAATGTTCACCGTTTTGAAAAATGACGTTTCGATAAAAACGCGTTTAAAGTTCCGAGTGTAGAAATTTCATATACCTACCTAAATTGTGTACTTACGACTAATCGGCGATGTCAGGTCCATAAAGTATGTCTGTGAAGTATTTCGAATTTCGCTTTAAAAATTTGAGAGGATGTTTTTCACCGTATGTACTAATGAATAAGACGAAAAAAAAGAAGTCAATAGTTTTTTTCTATAAGGGTGGTAAGACCCTATCGGGCCCTTCTCATCGCCCCGTCAGAGCCTGATTTGTGACTGATGTAAAAAAAAAAATCTGCACGGGTATGTTGTCCTCCCCAGACCCTGATTATTCTGAGATTTACGGAACACAACAAAATAGTCACACAGCTACTGGGCTTAGCTACTGAGTCAGAGAACGATGCGTGAGTCAATGCGGTGAGTCAAATAGACTAGAAATCATTGCCCATTTATAATAACCAGTAAAAATGCACTTCTAATCTACAGACTCAGAAAAAAGTTTGGATAAAAATAATGATTTGACCAAAACCATCTACACGGGAAAAAAGGCTTGGTTGGAACTACCAAGTGCTATGGTTATATATGCGCCAGACAATTAATTGGTTGGTCTAACCAAGTCACTTGGTTAGCTTACCAAGTCACTTGGTTAGTCTAACCAAGAAATTGGTAGCCTAACCAAGAAATTGGTCGGTCTAACCAATTAATTGTCTGGCGCATATATAATCATAGCACTTGGTTGTTTCAACCAAGCCTTTCTTTCCGTGTAAGTGGATTTGAGTTTGTACCAAATATCTCCCTTACTTCCTTTTGCTTTTTTCGAGATTTTCATGTCAGTACACTCAGAATGGGCCAAAACGTCGAGAAAAGTGATTTAGAAAAAATGTCTGTATGTGTGTGTGTGTGCGTGTGTGTGTGTGTTACAAGATCGAAAAAGGTAAACTTTTATAACTCGGGAATGCCTTGAGATATCCAGCTGAAATTTGGACCCTAGATAGAGGGATCAAGCCTCATCATTCATACAGATTTTTGTTAAAATCCACTTCATCGTTAAATGATTACGCGTTTTTTAATTTTTTGAAAAATGTCTGTTTACGCGATAACTCTTTCAATTTTCGAGATATTGATCTTACAATTGGTATAAATGTGAGCTTTCATACGCCGGTGAACGCTATTCAATTTGGTTAAGATCGGTTGAACCGTTAAAATTTTATGTTTTGAATTTTTCAAAAAATTAACTATCGCTCTATTGTAACTTTTGCAAAACTTATTTAGCGAGCTCAAATTTTGTATATAAATGAAACAATATTCAGTCATTATATATGTATAATTTAGTGACGAACGGTATGAAATTTTTGATTTTATGGAATGTCGAATTATTTTTAAAAATATACATTATCACATTCACTTTCGGAAACGCTCTAATAATCACGAAATAACGTAATAACGAAATAGAAAAATCGAATCCACAACATGTACATTTATCTAATTAAAACAAGGATGCAAAGTAGAACCTTGCACATTGCTTCCTCATTATTTTTCGCGTTTTACAAAGCTTCCTCTATGAGGAAGCCAAAAATTGAATAACATACTTCCTCATAGAGGTAGCTTTGTAAGAAGCGAAAAATAATGAGGAAGCAATGGGTAAGGTTCTACTTTACATCCTTGTTATCATTGATTTTCGAAGCTAAACTTTTTTAAATCCTCTAAAAGCCTTGAATATCCCTCGAGAGTCATCCAATGTAATTTTTTAGCGAAAACCCATGAATTAATCTTCCGAACAAAGGAGTAGGAGAGAGGTGGACTAACGGGGTTCCCTTGCGAGTGTAAATGATTATCCCTTCGTGGCTGTTCCTCTGTTTTAGTATGCAATTCCTATACATACATGTTTTTCAGTCTGTGTATGCTAAAACACAAGGAAAAAATTAAAGTTTTAATCGAAAAAGTTCAAACAAAGCGCCCGGAGCTCGCTTATAACAATAAGATCTGCCATCCGAGTGGCTCGAAAAGCTGAAAAACGAACGCTCCGTTTCTCCCGGATTCTACGATTTTACGAATGCTGCATCGAAGGAGAATCGTCGATGCAATTCTTATCGTCGTCGTCGTCGGTGCCAGTGCGCACCAGTAGTCCTCGCAAAATGCGTTTGACTTTACTTAATTTATTTCCTCTCTTTCTCGTAGCTGGTTCGTCGCGTTTCACTTTAATTACTGGTATTCATCAGCGAGTTCTACGGCGCTAAAAGTTACCATCCGTCGCATCTGTCTATCCTTCTCTTCTCACTCTAGGACGTCGAACGCTCAGACTATAGAATTACTAATTTTATTCGATTCCAGCTCGACTCCCGTGGACGCGACTCCTAACGGCAATTTAATTTACAATTAATTATATAACAGTCATCCTGAAGAGGAAAATAAACGGTTAATTAGCGGAATAAAGAGATCAATTGTGACGCTAAAACTACGTTTTTGACAAGCTAGCTTCTGCTCGACAGTTTTAGTGACATAATCAATTAACATTTCTTTGTATTCTGTATTTTTTTAGATTGATATCGCTTTTAAAAATAGTTCTTCAGGATGGCAGTGGTTCGATCCTACATATCCCAACTAAACACAGACGGTATTGGACATGGGCAACTGCATACAAATCAACTGGACATGTTATCAGTTCGACACGGCAGAATTCGACACAGAACTAACTGGACACGGTACGACTCGACACGACAGAACTCGACACAGCACTAACTGGACACAGCGCAACTCGACACGGCAAAACTTGAAACATCCCCAACTGGACACAGCAAAACTCGACAAACATCAGTTCGACACCGAAAGACTGTCCAGTGGCTCAATTGAACACAGACCTCATTGGACACAGACGACACGTTTGGTAATCCAGCTTTGTTCCAATTGGACACAAACCCAAAAGAACAGACGCAATTGACAAGTGCGTCCTTTTTAGTCTGTGTCCAATTGGAACAAAGCTGGATTACCAAACGTCTCGTCTGTGTCCAATGAGGTCTTGTGTTCAATTGAGCCATTGGACAGTCTTTCGGTGTCGAACTAATGTTTGTCGAGATTTGCTGTGTCCAGTTGGTGATGTGTCGAGTTTTGCCGTGTCGAGTTGCGCCGTGTGCAGTTAGTGCTGTGTCGAGTTCTACCGAAAGACTGTCCAGTGGCTCAATTGAAAACAGACCTCATTGGACACAGACGAGACGTTTGGTAATCCAGCTTTGTTCCAATTGGACACAAACCCAAACGAACAGACGCAATTGACAAGTGCGTCCTTTTTAGTCTGTGTCCAATTGGAACAAAGCTGGATTAACAAACGTCTCGTCTGTGTCCAATGAGGTCTATGTTCAATTGAGCCATTGGACAGTCTTCCGGTGTCGAACTAATGTTTGTCGAGATTTGCTGTGCCCAGTTGGTGATGTGTCGAGTTTTGCCGTGTCGAGTTGCGCCGTGTGCAGTTAGTGCTGTGTCGAGTTCTACCGAAAGACTGTCCAGTGGCTCAATTGAAAACAGACCTCATTGGACACAGACGAGACGTTTGGTAATCCAGCTTTGTTCCAATTGGACACAAACCCAAAAGAACAGACGCAATTGACAAGTGCGTCCTTTTTAGTCTGTGTCCAATTGGAACAAAGCTGGATTACCAAACGTCTCGTCTGTGTCCAATGAGGTCTTGTGTTCAATTGAGCCATTGGACAGTCTTTCGGTGTCGAACTAATGTTTGTCGAGATTTGCTGTGTCCAGTTGGTGATGTGTCGAGTTTTGCCGTGTCGAGTTGCGCCGTGTCCAGTTAGTGCTGTGTCGAGTTCTACCGAAAGACTGTCCAGTGGCTCAATTGAAAACAGACGCAATTGACAAGTGCGTCCTTTTGAGTCTGTGTCCAATTGGAACAAAGCTGGATTACCAAACGTCTCGTCTGTGTCCAATGAGGTCTGTATTCAATTGAGCCATTGGACAGTCTTTCGGTGTCGAAAAAATGTTTGTCGAGATTTGCTGTGTCCAGTTGGTGATGTGTCGAGTTTTGCCGTGTCGAGTTGCGCCGTGTCCAGTTAGTGCCGTGTCGAGTTCTGCCGTGTCGAGTTGCACCGTATCTAGTTATTGCTGTGTCGAGTTCTGCCGTGTCGAACTGGTAACGTGTCCAGTTGATTTGTATAAAGTTGCCCATGTTCAATACCGTCTGGGTTTAGTTGGGATATGTAGGATCGAGCCACTGCCTTCAAGATCCTTTTATCTTTTATGTATCTATATGTACACGCCTAATCACCTGCAGTGACATCATCCACTTCCGATAAAATGATTCGCCTGGATTCGACCATTGTTAGTCCCATTCCCATGGAGCTCCCTTTTTTAAGGTGGCCAAGTCAACGAAGAAAAAGAATTTTCGTTCGACTGTATTTTTTTCCCCAGTGGACAGAAAAATTTCAATAAAATGTATCCTTTGAAAACTCAAGCGAAGGATTTTTCGGCCAACATGAAAGCCAGTTAGGTCAACCGGTTCCATTGCAAACCGGATTTAAGCTTTTTTTTAACTCTGCATGTGGTTCAGAAAAAACTGTTCGTAGGATTGTTCTGTATGATGTTTTATTGTCTTCACAACATCATTGCATACCTGTAAAGTGGAGGACGTTTTTTTAAAGGTACAGTCTTAAGACATTATTATTAAAAATTAAAAATGATTGTTTTATTTCTCTAAATATACCAAAACAAGTACAAATGAAAATGTCGTCAACTGAGAATCATTTTTTTCTCTCTGATTTGGTCTAATTTACAAGATATTATATAAAAGTCACCCTGAAGAGGAAAATAAACAGTTAATTAGAGGAAGAAAAATATCAATTGTGACGCTGAAGCTATGTTTTGCTTCTGCTAGCTCCTGTTGGCCATTTTCAGCGACATGATCAATTAAGATCTCTTTGTATTCTCTATATCTAGATTGGTATCGCTCTTGAACGTCGCTCTTCAGGATCCTGCGCCTGATAATTCAACCTTTTATCTTGTATCTATCTATATATACACGCCTTATCGCCGACAGTGACATCATCCACTTCCGATAAAGAGCTCCACTAGGACGCTACCATTTTAGCCCCATTCTCTTGGACCTCCACTTTCTTCCTCTTCTTGTAGTTCTTCGTCTTCTACTTATTCGTTACTATCCCTAGGGGACATGCAGGTCTGGAGCATTACGTTCTCTGCCACAGGCCGAACCACTGTACTTTCTATCCGCCTTGGCAATTTGCATAAAAAAACACGAGGAAAACGGTACACCAGCGCATTGTAACGGACGCCATTAGGAGAAAACCGTCCTCGCGTCGGACGTTCTTTTATGCGGAAAATTTCACTTCTATCTCTGCCGACTTTTTTGCTTGTTTTATTACAGTTTTTTTTTCTTTTATTTTCCATAAGTTTCTTGAAAACTCGGAGACCCAGAAATGTTAAATTGAATTGAATAATTGGATTTACAGCATTTTCAGGCATCTGTTCTGTAGTATAACATAAGCTCTCTTGGTTTCTCTGAAAGAAGCTTAGGGTTATTAAAGAAATCTGCCTCAGTTATCTGTAGCGCCTAAATGATATTAGGTCCTGCTTAGAGTTTGGACAGTTCAGAATTGAGTCTGGGCAGTCCAAAATAGAATCTGGATAATCCAGAATGGAATCTCGACAGTCCAAAATGGAATCTGGCCAGTCCAAAATAGGATCTGGACAGCCTAGAATAGAATCTGGTCAACCCAGAATAGAATCTGGACAGCCCAGAATAGAATCTGGACACTCCAAAATAGAATCTGGGTAACCCACGATGGAGTCCGGGTAACCCAGGATGGATTCCGGGTAACCCAGAATGGAGTCTGGGCAACCCAGAATAGAGTCTGGGTAACCCAGGATAGAGTCTGGGTAACACAGGATAGAGCCTGGGTAACCCAGGATAGAGCCTGGGTAACCCAGGATGGAGTCTGGGAAGCCCAGGATGGAGTCTGGGAAACCCAGCATGGAGTCTGGGTAACTCAGGTTGGAGTCTGGGTACCCCAGGTTGGAGTCTGGGTAACCCAGGATGGAATCTGGGTAACCCAGGATGTAATCTGGGTAACCCAGGATGGAATCTGGGTAACCCAGGATGGAATCTGGGTAACCCAGGATGGAATCTGAACACTCCAAAATAGAATCTGGGTAACCCAGGATGGAATCTGGTCAGCCCAGAATAGAATCTGGACACTCCAAAATAGAATCTGGGTAACCCAGGATGGATTCTGCGTAACCCAGGATAGAGTCTGGGTAACCCAGGATAAAGCCTGGATAACCCAGGATAAAGCCTGGGTAACCCAGGATGAAGTCTGGGTAACCCAGGATGAAGTCTGGGTAACGCAGGATAGAGTCTGAGTAACCCAGGATGGAGTCTGGGTAACTCAGGGTGGAGTCTGGGTAACCCAGGGTGGAGTCTGGGTAACCCAGGGTGGAGTCTTGGTAACCCAGGGTGGAGTCTCGGTAACCCAGGGTGGAGTCTGGGTAACCCAGGATGGAGTCCAGATTCGCGACTGGGCGTCCAGAATGGAGACTGAAATTCGATCCGATTCCATACTCCATCCAGGACGTTTTTCGGATTTTATTCACCGGAATACGTATTAAATGCCTAACTTTTTAAAATAAGATAAAAATAAAAATGCTCAATTTAAAGTAGCAAAGAAGTGCCCGGTGTGGTCTTCGAGTCGAGCACCTGATAGCATTGTATTAGAAACAGGAAACTTGGTGTGTCGTATAGAGCGAGAATTTAACTTTAGTAGAAGGTATAGCTTCTCTCCCTGACCCGAAGGAGGTCGGACCAATGAATCCTGGGCTTCCGGCGCAACGAGCCGCAGTTGCATTCCACGAGAATGATGGCTTCCGTTACGGCCGGCGTAGCTGCAACGCTTCGCATCGTTGTTCGAAGCCCGCCAAGGCACAGAGGTTTGCGGCACCCTTATCGCTCGTATAAATCGAAGTACGATTCTTGATTAATCGTCTTCTACGAGCACAGTTTGTTTCATAAGCTACATATAATGTATGTATATAGAACAGTCTCACAGAGCTGAGCGAGCACAAACTCCAAAGCTCTGCCAACAACCAACCTGGAGTTTAATCCTTGTTCCAATGTTCCGTTCCATTAATGTTACTCTGATCGACTTCGATGTATATAATTCAGAGCAATCGTCCAATGCGTAAGACATACATGGTAGAAGTTCAGAAAATATTAAAGCCAAGAAATAAGAACCAAATAAGAGAAATAGAACACAGATTTAAAAAAACGTCCAGCTTTATTGTCCAGCGCACACAAAACTACCTTCATGAAGAACAATTTTACTCAATATTGGTTTCCTCATAGATGGAGCTTTGTGAAATCTGAAAAATAATTCTATAGCGTTTGTCAGTTCCGGACAATATTAACAACTGTCAATCTCTTCTTGTTAATTCATTTATGTATAAATTGCAAAATGGATCTCGTAAAACTTCAATTGCTCTGTCGATATTCATTATATTTACCACAATAGTCAGGTTATATCCACTTCACTCCTGTGATGAGATTCAGTTCAACCCTTCAAGTCGTTATCGCGTTATACGAATCAAAGCGAATAGATGTTGAAAAAAAAATTCTTAAATTTTGAACCGCTTTGTCAATTCTGTCCAAATGCATTATCAACCAATCTTAGTTGTAAGCGCAAGTCTGGAGAAACTTTCAGATGAATAGTTTAAAATTTGCTCGTCTTAGTGTGTTTAAGGTAAACGTACCAATGGCGGGACGTTTAAGGCGGTGTCTGTTTTGTATGCCAATTTCCGCATGCATATATTACTTATTTTGCAAATGGTGGTAACGAATTGCAAGATTAGAGTTTCTAGTTTCCAAAAACTATACAATAAAAATATTTCTGATTGTTTGATAAATAGTTATTGATTAAAACGCTGAAAAGTGCAGATGTACCAGTGCCGGGACGGGTATTTTTGGGCATGTCCCGCTGCCGGGACACCAAATGTCCGTATCGGTGGACATCTACAAATTTTAATGCATCTGCTTGAAAAGAAATGCCAAAAAATGTGCGGCACACATATATACACCTATGATGCAATAAATAAAACATATATGTTTATAAAATACATATATATATTTTAGTAAATTATGAATAAAGTTTTTGCTACCGCATAACCCAACATCCGCGTCAAAATGTCAATCGTGCGATTGTGTCCCGGCTCTGGGTCGCAGCGAGATTGCTTACTACTTGCCCCAGTCGCGGAACATACGTTGGACAGTGGTGCCAACGTATATTCGGTCAGCTCCAATAACGGGACACAAAAATTACGAGTTTTAAGATATTGTACGTAACATTTGACAGTGTAATCTTAAACTTTAAGAATTTCTGAATTTGAAATACCTATGGAAAGTCTCGAACGAACTATAATCTCCGGGGTATCATATTAATGATTATTCGGCTCTCCTTAGCTAATTGGTTTAGAAATTTGCTGAAAAAGCTCGAACACCATAGATCCGCTAATATACTTATTATTTACATTTTCAATTTACGATGAAAAACATGAAATCTTTTCACGTATGTTAATTATATATAACAGATACAATTGGAAGAGTTATTTTTAAATATTTTATCCATTAAACTCTTAGTATCTACAAATATCCCTTTAGTGTCCCTCAATTGGGACCTGTCCCACCATTGGTACGTTTACCTTACGTCGTTTTGAATTTTCAAAAACAAACTTAAAGTGCAACGAACTTCAATTAAATTTACTACGAAGAAAAATCAACGGCTTCATTTGCGTACCAAGTGTCAACCTGATAATCGTACCCGTTTTCTACTTATATGAGATAAATTTTGTATGTAATGACAAAAGTTATTTCGTAAAACGAAAATACAAAATTTGTATCGAATTATTTTTGTACTTTTTTATGAACCCGTAAGTAAAACAAATGTATAGAATTATCAAAAAGTGTCTGCGGATTTAGATATCACATTAATAAGAAGAAAACGATTTCAAAAATTATTTAGTTCTTAAAAAACGACCAAAAATCAGATTGAAAAGGTTTTTATTCTAAAAGGACGTATAAAAAACAGAGAAAAAAAGTTACGATTCACGTTTTTAACTTTTTAACTTCTATCCAACTCGAAGTGACGTTAATCGTCTAAAAGTGAAGGCAGTAGTGATAAGTGAAATGGCAAAGCCTCTACTTTCAAGGAAAAGAGGTTGAAGAGCAGAGAAGTCGACGAGGAAGCCCTCAAGGAGAGTAGAAGTCCGTCAGGAAATGCGACGAGGGTTCGAAGAGTTTCTTCTCGAGCTTCTTCCGGAAGTTGAAGATCGCCAGCGGCCAGAATCATTAGGAAACTCTGAAATGACGAGAAGTACGTGGTATGTACCTGGCTGAAAGAATTCGCAGAAGAGTTGCTCCTTCATGTCAATCCTAAAGAAATTTCGTTTTAGTCTGAATACCACTTCTTTGACCGGAAAACGTTTTCCAGGTCCTCGCCAAGTCTTGGCAATTCAACGTATAGGTACGGAAAGACATATAACTCTCCCTACGAAAGTATAGTGTCTCGTGAGGAAAAGTTTTATCGTATCAACGTGAACGCTCTGGGTGAACCGCTCGACGACGACTGGAGCGAGACCCTCTTTCTTATTTCTTTTGAGGATCTCTCCAGCACGACGAAATAAATGTCCCTCGTGACTCACCGAGCTTTTCTCTCGTTTCGGGATACGCGATAAATAATGGCACGATTAGGGATATCTCTTTTAGTCTCGTCGACTGATTATTATCGAGGTACGAAGCGATGACTTGGGAAATGGGCAATTGCAGGGATAATTGATGGTTGGGATATCTCCCGACATAGTCGGCGTAATTAATTTATCGAAGTAATAGACTACACTCGAATAAGTCATATTCACTCGTATTTCTTAGGTGCAGCTATTGAGAAGTTTCGCAATAAATATTGGAGAAGGCAGCAAAATTCATTCACACATTTAATGTGAGTTAAAAAATATGCAATAGTTTTTGTAAGGTAAACGGCCCTGTTTGTGACCCTCCCTCGGTTTGTGACCCCCGATAGCTATTTTACACTGTCATAAATGTAATTTACATTGAATGTTAACCTTATTATCGCCAAATTGAAGAGCTGTTTCAACAGTTATTTTCTGCAATAAACAAATTTCGTAACAGATTATTTAGAAATACATTTCACCGTTGAAAGCCGTGGTATTGCGTCTCAGTGAGTTCGAACCGCCATTCCTAGACGGAGCTCACTAGCTGCATCGGTCGCGTATTTGATCGTTTCCATCCTTAAGTAAGTATAATACAACATAACAATTATATGAAAATGATCACAATAATTAGCTTTATCGACGAGAAATAGAATACTTAAGCTATTGATTAGTTTTTCCCGTAAACTCGTAGGGTCAATAACTCCCAACGTAATTATGGTTATTGATGCTTTTGCTGACCCTCCCCATATTTACGATTTTGACGTGTTGCTAAAAATTAGGTTAGGATTGAATACTGCATAAATTTCAACATTTATCGTTATTATGGTTTCGTTTTCATTTAATTATCGATATTTTTTCCAGATAGGAGTTCGAAAGACCCGGATAGGAGTCAGAAACCAGGTACACGGGGGGTCAGGATCTACGGCGTGAGTGTCACAATCCCGGTACACGCGGGGGTCAGGACCTACGGCGTCAGTGTCACAATCTCGGTACACACGAGGGTCACAAGCTACGTCTTGAGTGGTTCTGCAGGGTCAGGAACCCCGGCAGTAGACAAGCAATATTTAAATAATGTTTTTATTAATATTCTCAACATTTTGCCTTTGAAGAATAGTCTAATCTGTTTCAGAAGGTTGTAATGCGCGTATTGAAAACGTTCATTTTCAGTTTAACAATATCACGCGTCTATACATAACAGAAAATCGACCCCGCTGCTCTAAAGGTGTCACAAACTGGGCCGTTTACGTTACTTCTAACAAAAAGTTTTTGTCGAGATATGTCATTAAATTTTGTTTAATTTCTAGTTTTACAAAAAGATGTACAAAAAGGATTTGTTACATTAACAAAAAAATGGCCCCTTCTTGGTTTTACAAAAAAAAAAAGTACAGAAATAATTCGTGAAAGTAGTAATAGACCAAGATTTTTGTGTAAATTAACAAAAATTTCAATTTATTTTGTACTGTCTATTTTTTTCAAACTTAATTTTTTATTTCAATTAAATTTAAAAAATGTTCTGTTTCACCTCGGAAACTCCTCCGAATTCATTTTTGACATCGGTTATAAAAAAATAGTTTTTAAAATTTCTCAAAAAAAAAAAATCACATAAACGAGGTTTCGATAATGAATTATCATGTCCCGATCCTAAAATATTGAAGCTGTGTCAAAAAATCCTAGCAAAAGATTCTAGATAAAAGATATCACAGACAAAATTAAAAGTTATCTCAAAGCATAATAACAATAATAATTACACGAACCCATAAACGGATATTTGGCAGTTTTGTGATTCCCGTAAAACAATCTTCAAAAAATGATTATATTTAATTTCCACTTTCGACGATTTTTAAAGAGCCCTAACTTCGTTTGACAGTGTAATACATAGTCAATATTTTAGAAACTGTTTTTTTAAAAGTCTACCTTAATCCGATATCTTTTTATGGAGTGGCCCTCAATGTTTACTACCAAACATAATCGCCCTATTATGACACCTGCGGCTATTCGCCTTGGGATTGTTCATCTCTCCTGGAATTGCCCTATAAGCAGTTAACACTCGCACTATGTTTCACCAACAGTGTGGCTAGGTCGGAGAGATCCTCTCGAAATGCGTGACAATGCTCTAACGACCGTGTCGAGAACATAAAGCTAGTCAATAGTCTATAGGGGATGAACGAGAGGACGAATTGTGAGGAGACTTTGGAGAGAGAACCAACCATAGTAGGAATAGAAACGCAGAGAGCAAAACCGGAAACCGAACGAACGGGATTTCCGCATGAGCTTGCGGATAACATCGAGCTTGATGAGTTATGGTGCGCTCGGAAGAACGTGCTAATTACGGTGTCCCGAGTTTACGCCGTTAATACGCGTGTTCACGTACGTGTATATGTGGCTGGCTAACGAGACATACTAGACCAGGCCTGTACTATACCTCCACAGGTATATAGAAGAGGAGATCGGGGCTAATTCGAACACATTTGATTTCACATTTTCTCCATTTTTAAAAAAATTTCTCATCACATATACTGAGAAAAATATAGTAATTAATAAATATAGTTAGTCCGACAATAATCTAACTATAAACTATAATTCCGAGACGGAACTTTTCTATTTTATGGTTATACCAAAAAATAAGAAAATAATTGGCCATAAATATCAACCATATCTAATCAACCATAAATATAATTTCCAGGAGGAACGTCTATATTTTATGGTTATAGCAAAAAAATAACTATAGTAGCAATCATCAAAATGATAATAATTTTTTTATATAGTTTCGTTGCATAAACGATTTCAAAGTTTGTTTCCAATAACTTTGCACGTATCGTTTATTGAACTATATTATCATCGCTTTAACCATAAAACATTGCAAGCCTTGCTATATTTGTTTTATCGTGTGAAATCGTTAAATCAAGGGCGGGGGTAAAAATGGCGAATGACCAAAATAGCGAATGGCTAAAATAGCGAATTTCAAAATAAGGAACGTCTAAATATAGAATCGCCATCATTATGAAATTGGCTATTTTAGCTATTCGCTATTTTGACCATTCACCATTTTGATTGCATTTTAATAAGACTGGAGGTCAAAATAGCGAATGATCAAAATAGCGAATGGCTAAAATTGCCAATTTCATAATGATGGCCATTCTATATTTAGACGTTCCATATTTTGAAATTCGCTATTTTAGCCATTCACTATTTTGGTCATTCGCTATTTTGACCCCCACCCAAATCAACAATATGCTTTTCTCTCAGTGTACCAAATATGTACATAGAATTTGTGTATTGCAATTTTAAAAAAATTGACTCTCTGGTTTTTGTGTAAATATATATTTTCAGTGGCCTCAATGAAAAAAAAACACGTAGGCATTGCTGTCGGAATAACTTTAGTAAAAAGCTGTGGACCGCAGTAAAATTTGGTGTATTTTCTATCTATCAAATGTAGATTTGGTATTGAAATTCAATCCGAACGCTTCACTGCTTAGATTACCTGAAATGCGAAGGAAAAATAAGGAATTGTAAACCGTTAATTTTTGGTCCGATAACTGATTTAAAAGTTCTCATGATATTTTCGAAAATATACAGACGGAATTACCAGGAAGTGAAAAAATTGTGATACAATACAGCAATAAAGCACAAAAGTGAAAAACTATGAAACAAATATTATTGTTCTAATATTGCTCTCGAAGTTTTTTGTCGGGTGGCTGGAAATTAGGAAATTAGGAAGTGACCAACTCTTGCGAATTCCTAATTACATTTAGCATTCCGAATTACGTGATCCAATTTTTGTAATTCCGATTATACGACTTAAAATACGCAAATAAGCAATCAGATATTTCAATACCGAAACATATTGAACGAATATTGAATTTAAAAAAATGTTATTATAGATGTGGCAATACTAAAAATGGTCTTATAGCTTTCCAATTTCGTGTGACTTATACTTAAACTAAAAACAACAAGGAAATTAATCAACAGTTGTGCTATCCCATTATTAAAACAATTCCGTTTTTTCGATTCCGACAATTTCACATATTGATGCATCAGTATTAAATAATATGCTAGAAACTTTATCGATTTCACATAATTTATTTACCGGCCAACAATAAACTCGGCGAGAGTTTCGAAATTCCAACATAAATAACGTCAAAATTGACGTTTTGTCTATCGTGACGTTTTTAATATCTTTCACAACGATGCGGCAGTAGTAAGTACTGTCGTATTGTGGTACTCAAATCACTAGGTACCCAAATTTAAGCGAGCATAAGAATATATGAAGATCGTATTTTGTAACCGTCACAATGGGGACAGATACCTACATTTATTAGTACTCAAGACCAAATGGTCTTCTGACACGCAATCCATACAACAAACACGACAAACAATAAAAAATAATTAATGTAACAAAAAAAATGAAAAAATATAGGTTTCGCCATAAAAAACATAAAAATAAAAATATAAGGGAACAACAATCGACCAAATACAATACAGAATATAAGAAAAATACAGAGTTAAAAAAGTAAAAATAATGAGGCAATATGCAAAGTTCTTTGCATCCTTGTTTTAAATAAATTCAAAAATCTGAATTTTAGCAAAATTTTATTCGTCAAGAAATAAAATAGAAAAATTTTAATTCCTATGTAATCCGAACCCTTCTACCGATCGCAACTGAATTACGTATTTAATATCTCTGGATATTATTTCGTTTACCTACAAAATTTCGTCACGGTAGTACTTGTTTTGCAAAAGTTAATGCAATTATTGCGTTTGTACAATTAATGCAATGCGTTTCTTTTTAAGTTTTCAAGTTTAATAACAAACGACATTAAATGTATCTGTACTTGTGAAGAACTATTAACCAAAATGACGTACACTGTTAAAAAATATTGGAAGTTTTTATTCATAAACTTGTCATCGAAATTAAATATACAATTGTGGTATAAAATGCATGTACTACTTTTCCAGTAAAATTAAAGCAAATTATTAAAATTCAAGTACTTTTACTGTAAAATTAAAGTAAATTATTGAATGTGCTGTACCATACATTACACTTGTATACTAAATTTAATATACTAGTTTATGAATAAAAACTACCAGTAAAAGTACACTAAATTTCAAGTAGATTTTTTT
The DNA here is from genome assembly GCA_963970395.1 of Ephialtes manifestator. Lineage (NCBI taxonomy): Eukaryota > Metazoa > Arthropoda > Insecta > Hymenoptera > Ichneumonidae > Ephialtes > Ephialtes manifestator. Next base: position 15,313,630 of record OZ019982.1, read on the forward strand.
ACAGTGTAAACAATACGAAACACTGATAAAAATAATCGTTAGAACCAACAAAACGTGCGATTGCGGGCGGCGAAAAGAATATTTTGTCGATTGGACCAAATATTTTGGAATGATAATCGAACCATTTTTTAATTCTATCAGCTGTTGCTTCAATCAATTGCATATTTCATTCGATGAAAAGAATATTCTTTTCCCCGCCCGCAAGCGCACGCTTTGTTGGTTCTAACGATTTTTTTATCAGTGAAATTAGAGCGATCGTCCTTTGAAAAAATTTGAATTTGAAAAAATTGAAAAAGACATAATCTAAATCTGTGCATACACTTTGTTAAAAATTGCAATAATCAAACCACTGCTTCACTTGTATGTCAAATTCCACCTCAATCAAGTGAACGATTATTGCATTGAAGGTGATTAAAATTTTAAAGCCCTGCAAAACACATACACTTTTTTTTCTAAATCACTTTTCTCGACGTTTTGGACCATTTTGAGCGTCCTCCTATGAAAATCTAAAAAAAAAAGAAAAGTTAAATGAAAACAAAGCTTCCTCCATGAAAAACCAAAATGGAAATACAAATCGCAGAAAATGCCACATATATATTCACGGTGTGTATGTGAGTGTCAAAAAGCTGCATGAAACGTCAAAATTTGAAAAGTCAGTGTTTCAACTTGCCCCGGTCTCCCCTACACGGATATGCATTGGTACAGAAACGTACAGTGCGTTATTCGACCGTCCTAGGGTTTTGTCCAGCATCCTGTTGTCTCTTCACGCAGAGTCAGAGTTGTATGGTGACTTTATGCGGAGTGAGCTGGGTGCGTTCAGCCAGGCTGCAAACCAGAGGGTCCTGCGGAAACGAGACGACACGTTCGGGCAGCAAAAGCTGAAAGAGCCGCGGAACCAGCGACCCGGCAACCCCTAGGGCACATGACGGCTCCTCCTCGCACCATCCGTGCGATGAAAACGTGTTTCAAGAACAATTCGTCTCCGTTTTCAACTTGCTACCACTGATGACGGTCCCGTGGGTCTACTGTTCTTCCTCCTCCTCATGTTTTTATGGTATATCGGTATATGAATGGCGAAACTACAAACTAGTTAGGTTTATTTCCCTTTTTCCACGTGTCCGTACCCGCGTAAAAAGAAAAGTATGAAAACAGTATTAAAAAAAGTATAAAAGAAGTATGCAAACAGTATTAAAAAACAAGTATACCGACAGTACTAAAATTTGATACATTATGAAAAGTATAATATCTCAAGTATGATCTATTGGACTGAATTAATACTAAAAAGTAATTGAGTAATTGAGTGTTTATTGTATACAGGTAAATACCTATTACAATTATTAATCTTTCTTACTAGTATCTTAAGTATCTTATTCTAATATCCGACTTCCGGCTGAGTACGGTGTATTATCTTTGCTATTTTAACATTTGATATCAGTTTAGATCAATTAGTACGGCTATTTTCTCTCTTATTAACCTAGACACGCGCGTAGAAAAAAAGAATCTTGTGAAGAATCTTTTAAAGAATCTTAAAAAAAGTCTTGAAAGAATCTTTGAAAGAATCTTTAAAGGAATCTTGAAAAGAATCACGTATAGGATCCGGAGCAAGATTCTTTCCAGGATTCTTTTCAAGATTCTTTCTATCCGAAAGCGTTCTGAGAATCATTCAAAGAATCTCCGAAAGAATCTTGAAAAGCGTCTTTAAGAAAATCGTGAAAATATTCCGTCCATTAAACAGAAAAATCGTTGAAAGAATCTTAATAAAAATTTTCAGAGGAATCGAGCGAAACCTGTTGTTGCTTTCCCTTGGTGTCGAGACAGTACATTTCGATACGTCAACGAAGGGTAAACCCCTCGTGTATAGTCGAACTCAGGACAGCTTTGCAGTCTTATATACGTGCAGGCTTCAAGTCACTTGCGAGAAACGCTTCGACCGCTCGCCATCTAGCGGAGTATTGTCCACCAGTGTTTCGTATGATGTCACTAGGTGGCGAACGGACGGAGCGTTTCTCGCAAGTGGTTTGAAGCCTCAGCGTATATATAAGACTGGAAAGCTTTTCTGAGTTCCACTACACACGAGGGGTTTACCCTTCGTTGACGTACCGAAATATACTGTCTCGACACCAAGGGAAAGCAACAACAGGTTTTGCTCGATTCCTCTGAAGAATTTCATTTAAATTCTTTCAACGATTTTTCTGTTTAAAGGATGGAATCTTTTCACGATTCCCTTAAAAACGCTTTTTAAGATTCTTTCGAAGATTCTTTGTAAGATTCTCAGAACGCTTTCGGATAGAAAGAATGTTGAAAAGAATCCTGGAAAGAATCTTGTTCCGGATCCTATACGTGATTCTTTTCAAGATTCCTTTAAAGATTCTATAAAAGATTCTTTCAAGACTTTTTTTTAAGATTCTTTAAAAGATTCTTCACAAGATTCTTTTTTTCTACGTGGGATAGTATTAAGATTTAGTCCCACAGGGCGAAGGTTCGCAGCTTACAGCATGAGAACATGAAATAAAAGAAATTCTGCAACTCTTCTTTCGATGTCTTTTAACTTTTAACTGTCTCGGGAACGATTTCTCGTTAAGACATTTCAGGCGGTATGGTTCATATTGTGGGCAGCTGACAAGAACATGCTGTAGGGTTTCTTTCTCATTTAGGTTACACAGTTGGCATGAGGATTCTACTTCGAATTTGTATATTAGGGTCTTGATTTTAAGTCTAAAGAAGATATTACCAGCTACTCTACACTGTGCTAGGACTCTTGCATATGCAAACGGTTCTTCGGACAGTAGGTAGCTTTTGCATTCTAATACATTCAGTTCCTTTATTTCTTTGTAGACTGTGCTATATGTCGATGTTAGGGCTCTTACTGTATCGTTTTGAAACTGTTTTTGGATGATTTTGTGCATCAGCTGCGGTATCTCTTCAGCTATCTGGGCAGGATTCATGTTTTCCAGCATCTGTAATACTAAAAAGTATTAGACCGTATTATTATATTTTCGCGGTTTTCGGTATCCAGGTCGATATCTCCATAGTTTTAGGTGTCCAGGTCAATATCTCCATAGCTTGAGGTGTCCAAATAAATTTTTTTATAGTTTTCGGTGGTCACATCGATAATTCCAAAGTTTTCGATGTCTGGATGGATCTAAATACAGCTTTGATGTCCAGGTTAATTTTTCTATAGTTTTCGATGTCTAGATATACTCTCACTTGTTTTTTAACTATCTAGACCGAACTGGATACTGAAAATTCTAAATGTCGGTGAAGTTTGAAACGTTTCAAAGTTGAAACGGTATTCAACTGTTTCTGCCAGCGCTAGCGATGCCAAAACGGTTACAGACATGGTTTTTAATTTATTACTTAATGAACGAGGAACTTGTCCATATTAAGATAAGCGTTTTCGGATGGAAAAAACTCTTCCAGTCACTTTAAAACCACTACCAAATCGATAGACCCTGCGGAAGACCCTCATTTCGGGGAAAAATCACACGCTCTGAAGTGTTTGTCAGATTTAACAATGTTTTTCACTATGAAGGAAAAATTTGTCTATATTTAAATAAGCGTTTTCAGATGGAAAAAACTCTTCCGGTCATTTTAAGACCACTACCAAATCGATAGAGCCTGCGGAAGACCCTCATTTCGGGGAAAAATCACACGCTCTGAAGTGTTTGTCAGATTTAACAATTTTTTTCACTATGAAGGAAAGATTTGTCCATATTTAAATAAGCGTTTTCAGATGTAAAAAACTCTTCCGGATATTTTAAAACCACCCCCAAATCAATAGACCCCGCGGAAGACCTTCATATCGGGGAAAAATCACACCCTCTGAAGTGTTTGTCAGATTTAACAATTTCTTTCGATATGAAGAATGGATTTGTCCACTTTAGGACAAGCGTTTTTAGGCATAAAAATGTCCCCCGGTCATATTAAGACCATCACCAAATCAATAGACCCTGCGGAAGACCTTCATAAGTAATAAATTAAAAACCATGTCTGTAACCGTTTTGGCATCGCTGGCGCTGGCAGAAACAGTCGAATACCGTTTAAACTTTGAAACGTTTCAAACTTCACCAACATAATTCAAAACGAATATAATTGTACAGCTGAAATTATGAATCCATCGTCCTGGACACCGAGAATAGTGAAGATATCAACTTGGACACATAAAATTATGGAGCAATCGACCTGGACAACTAAAACTATGGGCCGATCGACCTGGACATCGAAATCTATAGAGATATCATCCTGGTTACCAAAAACTATGGACATGTTGACCCGGACCCTAAAATCTGATAATATAGTCTAATACTTTTTAGTATTCATCCAGTCCAATAGATCATACTTGAGATATTATACCTTTCATAATTTTTGTTTAATACTGTTCCAATACTTTCCTTTTCGCGCGGGTAATTGCCCGGTTTTGATATTGTCGTCTGGAATGTTAATTAAAAATAAAGATTCAAACACTTTCAACATGTGATTTGTTTAATTAACTCTTTAAGAAGACCGAATCAGACACAACGAAATAGAGGTTGACGCAACTCTTCCATGAGGTTATATACGGCAAATGGAACGAGGAGGTTGGGAAAAACTCACCAAATGGTTGTGGAGCTATCTTTGATTTAAATGTTTCATGTGGTTGTCCCAACCACAGCGCATTTATTGTAACTGTAACATTGTTTTCTCTCAGACCATGCGCACGCCCGCATCAATCTCTAATCGATTAATTGGAACTATTGACGCGGTTGGTTCAACTACACTCATATTTCAATTAAATTCATTATACGTTTGAGCGAATCAATCGTTACGCATGATTCGAATACCAGATATTCTCGCAACGAAACTTTATCATACAATATTTCGACCCTACTAAAATAATAAAGAAAATTAATTGCAAAATTATTACGTCCTCCTCGAAATGATGGCCCATATTAATCGCTGAAAAACATATTTACTTTTTTTTTACATTGACGGAAATCGAACGGAAATTTTCACGGCACTCCGTTATATCGAAAAGGGTATATTGCATCGTTGTTGCCATCTATAAACATATCCGACGAGGTTGCTTGTTTGATTTGAATTTTTTTTTAATGCAGGTTTTTTAATTGGATGTATTTTTTTCCTCCAGTCGAGTGAGCAATTTCAATTAAATCTGTCCTTTGAGGACTGGAGCGAAAAATTATTCTGGCTATGTGAAAACCAGTTAGGTCCACCGGTTCATTTGTATATCAGATTCAAGATTTTCTGCTCTACACATGAACCAGAATAAATTGATCATTGGAGTACTCTCTATGATGTATTATTTTTTTCGATACATAATTTTACACCAATTAAGCGGAGGAATTTTTTTTGAAAAACCATTATGATAAAATTTTCGACTGATTTACAAAATATCAAAATAATTGTGGCATTTGGAGAGTTGTAACTCTCAAAGTTCTAAATCAAAAAGAAAAATCCCTCCATTTAATTGGTGCGCAGTTTGATTCCATGAGCAGTTTTTTCTGGATTGCTGTGATTGCACATGTGAAATATTTTACCTGGATAAAAAATACCATTCAGCAAGCACAAAATATGAAACATTTTCATGAACGGAATTTTTTTTTATAGCCAAATTCGTTGGTACAAATATATTTCTTTTTGTTGAACTTGTCATAGGCTTCAAAGAGCTCAATTTATTTTTTCCGTATTTCAAGTTTTGATGCCACAAAGTAGAAACTGAATGGAAATTTAGTACGATTAAGCAAAAGGATTCTCCACAAATATCCATGGTAAAATTTTATTAATACCATATTTTATTTGCTATTTCTGGTTTTACGAATAAAGTACAATAATGATTTGTTGCAAATCTTGCATTTTCATTTTAAGAAATATTTCTTATCATTATTGGCAAAAACGAAGTTATCATATTTCTTTTACAAAGTTTACATTCTACAATAAAAATTGCCACATTTCAAAATTAGATAAAAATAAAACTTCATATATTTTTTAAATTTGCAGAAACAAATGTTTGTAATTTTTTAATTAGACAAAAATAAAAATGTTATAAATCGGCTTGATTGTTTTTACTTACAACGCATTAGGAGCGTAACGTAGAATAAAAACTTCCTTGGAGCAAAAGATAAGTGATAATGAAGTGCACATCGAAGTCTGAAAATTTAGTGGCTGAGTTTCTCAATTGAAATTGGAATTGGTAGAGTCGAGTACCATGGAGTTTTATAGTAGAGAAAGAGAATCTCGGAGTTACTTTATCCCAGTATCTCGAGAGCCATAATTTTTTCGCCAGCTATTGAGTCTACGTATAATACCTATATAGGAAGTATGTAGTTGGTTGGAGTACCAGAAGTAGCCACGAGTGCGGACTCTATGCGATCGACTCGACGAGGATAATGGCTTTTCGTTCGATGAAATATCCCGTAAAATGTGGGCATGGCTGCATAAATGGATTGGCGAACGAGAATTCCCTGTGTGTGCTACTGGTTGGTGCTTTCTGGTTTGGTCACGCTGACTCATCCCTACATTCGTTCCAGCCTGTTTCGCCCAATGCGAATGATGATACCTAGCGTGGGTTGCAACATCCACGTGTGCGAACTTTTCCAAATGCGCCAACGAACTGAATTTATTATTAATTGAATGGAATTCAATGTAATTAGAGGTGAAAAGAAGATTGGGCTTCATTCATTACCACTTTTTATCAACCAGAAAATTAATTTCATCCCTCTATGTTCGGTAAAAAAAAAAAAATTAGATAAAAATGGAAACCTTTAAAATTTTATTCTCTCTGAGTTGACTACATTTTTACAATAATGAGCAATCAATATATTCCTTTTTCATACATTATCAGGTATGGACATTCAACGATTGAAATTTATCTTCATTAATCTTACTTTTTTTTACATTAAAAATGGAATTACATGCTTCGTGACAATTAAACAAATTGACTTCTTACAGATTAGGTTAAATTGATGTATTTGTAAAAGTAAACAAATTGTAAACTAGACCCAATATCTGTAGATGAGTGAACATATATGAACGGTTAAGAAGTGAAATAACTCATGAGATTCTCTATAATGAAAAAAGGAATAAAATAAATTAGCATAAAAACCCAGAGGAAATTTAAAAAAAATCTTTACGCATTTATAAACAGAATTTCAAAAATATATACAAGGACCTTCAAAATCTAATCACGAACAGAAATTAAAACACTCTATATAAACCATCTCAAATAAATCTTATCATTCTTCATAACCTGTAAATTTTTTTCAGATTTTATATTCTGGTATTTAAAAAAACACAGAATGTGTTAACTCAACACATTTTGACATCTATACAGAACTATAGGAAATTTATGAATTCTTAAACTTCTCTACATTTTCCTGAGATAACCGGTAAGTCAAATCCTCTCCTAATTGTTTCTAAAATTTCTAATCCTAATTACCCATGAAGTGTGGTCGGACTTGGCCGATACTCGGCTCAAGCTCGATGCCGAGATTGCCAACATTGGCATATACAACTGGCCAACCATCGGGCCGAGTCTTGGATGATAAGTGTGACTCGATATTGGCAGCCAATAGTTGTCCTATATTGAAGTACAACAAAACAATAATCGGCCGAGCATTGGTCTCATATCGACAAACCAACAATTGGAGAATCAATACTTGACCGAGCATTGGTCTCATATCGACAAACCAACAAAAGGTGAGTCAATAATCGGCCGAGCATCGGTCTCTTATCGGCAAATCAATAATCGGCCGAGCATTGGTCTCATATCGGCAAATCAACAATTAGCGAGTAATAATCGGCCAAGCATTGGTCTCATATTGACAAACCAACAAAAGGGGAGTGAATAATCGGCCGAGCATTGGTCTCATATCGGCAAATTAACAAAAGGCGAATCAATAATCGGCTGAGAATTGATCTCATATCGGCAAATCAACAATCGGCTAGTTAATAATCGGCCGAGAATTGGTCTCATATCGGCAAATCAACAATCGGCGAGTCAATAAGCGGCCGAGCATTGGCCTCATATCAGCAAACCAACAATTAGAGAGTCAATAATCGGCCGAGCATTGGTCTCATATCGGCAATTCAACAATTAGCGAGTAATAATCGGCCAAGCATTGGTCTCATATTGACAAACCAACAAAAGGTGAGTCAATAATCGGCCGAGCATTGGTCTCATATCGGCAAATCAAGAAAAGCCGAGTCAATAATCGGCTGAGAATTGGTCTCATATCGGCAAATCAACAATCGGCTAGTCAATAATCGGCCGAGAATTGGTCTCATATCGTGCAAATCAACAATCGGCGAGTCAATAATCGGCCGAGCATTGGTCTCATATCGGCAAATCAACAATTAGCGAATCAATAATCGGCCGAGCATTGGCCTTAAATTCGCAAATCATCACTTAGCATGTCGATATTCGGCCGAGCATTGGCCTAAGATTGCGAAGTCAATAATCGTCACGCCAACGTTGACCCGAGTACTGGCCGCTTCAGTTTTGTCGGCAAAACCTACATGAGTTGTACATAAAAAGAATTCTTCCGGTCTAAATATAGCTTTTATAATTTTTTTTAATTGGTGAATTTATGATATTTTTGTCAAAATAATTATTTAAATTAACACTCGAGTCTATGGCATGCTACTAATTGTACCTTAATCTAAAATCGCTACATTCAAGCCGGAAGAATCCTTTTTACATATAACTGAGTAATTTTCAGAAATTTCTATTTTTCCAGTTACTCAGGAAAGCGTGAAAAAGTTAAACGTTTTTGGCCACAGAGTAAAAAAAAACTGTTTCATGATTCAAAAGAATACATTTAAAAAGAATGAAATCAGCAGACAAACAAGTGAATTATCTGTCGATGAATATCCAATTCCCTCTCTTAATTCCAACGTGTATCTTTCCCTTTAAAATCAAGCCTTGTCCATTTCTCCCCGAGGTACACTACGTGCTTTCATCAGAGCAAATTTCGAGAAGAGTTTGATAGGGTCGTGAAATACTGCTAGGATTTAATATCCCTGTGAGGGTTGGAGGCCCTTCGCGCAGTGCTACTCTACCAGGTTGGTCGTTTTTAATGAAAGCTTGTATACCTATGTATACACTGTGAAATAAACCGAAGGGGGAAGGACTAACACCGTGGCTTTGTGGCCTCGCTAAAAATACCGTGTAAACTGTAAAGTATGCAGGCGTTTGCTTCTATTCTCGGTGATGCGAAGGGTCAGTGTCATTGCCAGAGCACGATGGCCGCGAGCGTTGTGGTTGCAACGACATATACAGAGCCCGCAGCTAATACCTGTTTGTTGCATAGCTGTATCGTTCGGTTTATCGGCCGACTCTATAGCAGGGCCCACGCGACACGTCCCTGACACATACACACACATTCAAGGTTTCAATGGCCATACAGATGGCCATTTTCTTTTACGCCCACACGTAGACTACTTCTTTCGCTGGATGCAGTCATCGATTTCTCGATAAGGCTTTATCCTCCATCTTAGCTCGTTCGGCTTCTCGTTATGAAAACGACAACGCATCTACCGGGAATGTAGATTCTGGAAAAACGCTTCTAGGAAATTGAACATCCATTTCGAATAATGATTTTTATGGGAGGTGATGTTTTTTTCTCTCTTTTAGTTGTCTTCATTTTGGTCTTAAAGTGTTCTGCTGAGAGAAATATATAATTGGATGCACTGCATTTTTTAATGGACCATTATGAAAACCGAAGGCCGTTATGAAAACGACAACGCATCTACCGGGAATGTAGATTCTGGAAAAACGCTTCTAGGAAATTGAACATCCATTTCGAATAATGATTTTTATGGGAGGTGATGTTTTTTTTTCTCTTTTAGTTGGTCCTTCACCTTCATTTTGGTCTTAAAGTGTACTGCTGAGAGAAATATATAATTGGATGCACTGCATTTTTAAATGGACCATTTATTTGGAAACATTCGAATAGACCCTTTATTTAAACCAGTTATATATTTAATTAAGGGGTGGAGGTCAAAATAACGAATGATCAAAATAGCGAATGGTTAAAAAAGCGAATTTCAAAATAAGGAACGTCCAAATTTAGAATGGCCATCATTATGAAATTCGCTAATTCAGCCATTCGCTATTTTGATCATTTGATATTTCGGCCTCCATCTTATTAAAATGCAGTCAAAATAGCGAATTACCAAAACAGCGACTGGCTAAAATAGCGAATTACATATTGATGAAATTCTATATTTAGACGTTCCTTATTTTGAAATTCGCTATTTTAGCCTGTTGCTATTTTGGTCATTCGCTATTTTGACTCCCACCCCTCAGTGTGTCTGACGACACCGCCGACCAATCACAACACGAATCAAACGATGACAATGACTGCGATATTTTCGAGATATTTCAATCCACAAACTTTTTAGAAGAGGATTGCTTTTTTGTTGTTATTGAATGAGATCCAAATTTCATTGTCTCAACAAAATATTTAATCTTTTTGACTAAATATTGTGGCGATTTAATCAAACTATCTTACGAAAATGTCAGACAATATACATGTTCATATTATATCGTTAAACCAGCCAATAAAATTTATTGAATCGAAACAATATTTGTTTCAATGTGGACAAATTTGTTTTAATGGGGACAAAATTTATTTGAACCTCAGTTAATATTCAATTGCTTCAATTAAATGGATTTTCAAATGAAACATATACCCGATTTATTTTTAAGAATGAATTTTTCTGCTTTAATTCTACTGTTTTCATTAACTCAAATAAATTGGATCTTAAGTCGTTGTTTCCAATTATATTATTTAGTGCACTCAAGGAAATGCTTTTCCGTTGCAATTAAACATTTAATCCGCTCAAATAAGGCATAATTGAATCGATCCAACTTTATCTATGGAAACAGTTCCGTATATATAGAGTTAATTAAATGGTTTTATTGATTCAAATGTATATATTAAATGCATAGTCATTTATTTACCCGACTCAACGAAATATACATGCTGCTTCAATTGTACTAGTTCTTTTGATTCAAATAAATCGGCTCTTTTATTTTTATTTTTATTCTCTTTTTACTTTTATTTTTTATTGAACAATGCTCAGTAAAATTTTCAAGAAAAAAAGTTGACCTTAAGGGTAAAAAAAAAATAAAACTGTTCTTTTCAGTTTTATTGTCATAGCTTTTTTTTTGCAAATGTGGTTACTATTGTAATTGCATAATTGCAAAAAGCACTTTCATTCGGTTAAAAAGCACTAGCAAACTTTTTTTTTACCCTGTTTACACCTCAGATACGGTTTACGGTCCGAAAATGGTTTTTGTAAAAGAGATCCATAATCAACTGGGTTCTATAATTATGGGAGACTCTTAGGATGATCCTAAGAAACGTCATTCTGGACGGGCGTTGCATTTGAGGATTCTCGGCGAAAATCTGTCCCACTATCCGTGGAATACCCCATAGGTTAATATTGAACCTCGTAAAATGGCCATCACCGTGCGAATTTTCTTAACCGTAGCGCGAAGAACTTTTTCATTCCCTTTTCGATTAACCCGTAAAAAGTTGATTCTGCCATTTGAATACAAATAACAATTTTTTAATACTTTGTACGAAAGTCTCCACGGTAGCAAAGATTAAAATCATAAAAATCTGTGAAAAGCAATACGGAAGAAAATAATTGATCAAATAAGCTCCAGGCAATTAAATTCGTTGAACCGAAAAAATAATAGGTCGTGAAAACTTAATGTGTTGTCAATGAACTAATTTTTTTAGCGCAACCAATTTGTCGACGCGACCAATTAAATGGTTAACACCAACCAACTAAATAGCCCGAAGCTTAATTAAACATTTATGTTAGTTGAACCTTTTAATTAACTTTCTCCGTGCGATGGTTTCAGATATTCAGAATATTTGATACAAAAAAAATAGAGTAGTTTACACAGTGATTCACAATTCAGAGTACTAAATTAATGCTCTCGACTTCGTATGAGACTGTGATAATTGTATGGTAATAACTTCTTAATGTAAAGCTCCATTTTCAAAGGACTTTGCTCCTTCTCTTGTAGTTTAGACAAACATCGAGTACTTTGTTTGAATGAAATAAAAGCAGCCTGTCGAGTAGATGCAAGGAGAGAAGGAGCAAAGAGGCGCGGTCTCGTCTAGCAAACGTTCGCTCGACTAGCCCCACTTGGAATATCATCAGCAAGCAGTGAACGCGAAGCGAAAAGCAGGAGGCTCGCTTTTAATGAATATTCATCCTACTGCGGAGAGCGAGGAGTTATGAAGCGAGAGAAATGAAACCGAGAGGAAATCGAGACTCTCCAATTTCGCTACGCTTCGTGGAGTTTCCTCTCGATTCGCTCTTTCACCCGGAAATTCGGCTCTGGATTCATCGCCGAAGTCTTGCAGGCTCGTTAGAAGTAGAAATAAGGAGATATGCCAATTGGAGGCCCCACTGAATGTAACGTCCTCTACATCGTCTAGACTCCTCTGAGACTGATGTAGTCTTGTGAAAGTTCGTTGAATCATTCGTTGAAGCCCTCAACAAAAGCTTTAGAAGGGCCGTGAAACTTCCAGGGCAACAAAGATAGAGTAACTTAGCGTCCCGGAGTCGGAAATAGCACTTTCAGTTCGAGGTAACAACTTTTTGCAAAAAATCATGTGGCGTCGACAAGTGTCTCCCTGACGCTTTTCCTCTTCTCAATCTCCAGTCGTTTCGACGTCTTTCGTTCTTAACCTAGCGTTCCACCCTGCGATCGCAAATTCACTTCGGCGGAAGTTCGCGCATGAATGAGGATCGATGAAGGTTCCAGTTGTACACAGGCGAGACGACAGGAGTATGGGCAAAGAACGAACAACAGAACTAAAAAGAGAAAGAAAATGGAGAGTAAAAAAAAAAGTCGAACGATCGAGAAAATGGAAGGTTTGTCTAGACTAATCACAAGACTGAGAACGCTAGCCATAAGAGTGGCCAGAATCATCATAAGATTGTCGAGGATCACCATAAGAGTGACAAGAATCATCATAAGATTGCCCAGGATCATCATAAGAGTGACCAGAATCATCCTAAGATTGCCCTGGATGACCATAAGAGTGACCGGAATCATCATGAAACTGAATAGGATAAGAATGCCCAGGATCTTCATAAGACTGGTCAGGGTCATCATAAAACTGGTCAGGATCATCATAAGACTAACCAAGTTCATCATAAGACTGGCCAGGTTTATCATAAAGGTACTCGGGATCATCATAAAACGAGCCAGGATCAGCATAAACTTGACCGGCTCATAACATTGGACCGAATCATCATGAGCACGGTTCGGATCATCATTGGAATGGTGCGGGTCATCATGAGGATGGTCCAGATCGTCATTAGAATGGTCTGGATCGTCATGAGGATGGTCCAGATCGTCATTAGAATGGTGTGGATCATCATGAGAATGCTCTGCTCATCATAAGAATGGTCTGAATCATCATGAGAATTACTTGGATCATAATAAAAGTGGTCCGGACCATCATAAAAGTGGTACGAATCATCATAAAGACTGGCCAACTCCATTATCATTAGATTGGCCAAGTTCCTTATCATAAGATGGTCATGATTATAACGAAACTGGTCATCCTACGAGGCCGGAGTCATTATAAGACTGGCCATAGTTAAATCTGATCCTAGAATCAAAAATAGTACGTCCAATTTGATCTAACAACCTTTTACAGAGAATCATGTAGCTTCGAATCCGTCGACAAGTGTCTCTCTAATGCTTTACCTCTTCTCAATCTTCTTCTTAACCGTCTTTCGTCCGAAACCTAGAGCTTCATTCTGCCATCACAAATGCACTTCGGCGGAAGTTCGTGCATGAATGAGGATCGATGAAGCTTCCAGATGTACACATAGTGAGACGACAGAAGGATGAGTTGAGAACGAAAAACAGAAGTAGAAAGAGGGAGAAAATGGAGAAGGCAAAAAATACAAGAGAAAAAAGAACTGAGGGAATGAGGAAAAGGAGAGACTGGCCAGGCTCATGGCTCTTTCCATTTATTTTTACCCTTCCAGTCGCAGCCTGGGATGCCCATACTCTCCTTCAACGTGGAATTTCGCATTTCTTGAAGTCTCGCGAATGCACCCAAGGGTTTCCGAGCAGCAGAAGCGCAGCATATCGGCGTGGCTCGTCGGCAGGGGAAGGATAAGGAAGAGGGAAGCAACCCCCAACGGGAGTGGGGAGGAAACTACCCACCAGCGCATTCCCTGAAACCCTGGGAGGTGGAACGCGACAGGAGATGCAGCAGCACCGGCTATCGACCTACCAAACCTTCGGCACACATGAATACACTTATCGAGAACAGGGGAAGGGGAAAAAGCTTTTTATCTGAGGTAAATTTATAGTCTCACGTTCTAGCAAAGGACGAGCATGTTAAGCTACGCTATTCACAATCCAATAAAAGATCCATTTTCATCGGTGAGGACATCAATTTGGTAAACCCATCGAATGTCCCTTTTCCTATTTACGTAATATGTAAATACATCGCTTATTTTATCCAATGATTGTCCGAAACATATTTGTCCTCCAACCTAAATTACACGATATTATAGTTTCCCGATTAATTCTACGAAGCTCTGTTTAACGAAAATCGTGTATTTCTGAAAAGTGACTTTGGACTCTACAATTTATTTATAACAACTTTTTTTTATCTGAGGTCAATTTACAGTAAAGGACGAGAATGTTAAGCTACGCTATTCACAATCCAATAAAAGATCCATTTTCATCGGTCCGGACATCAATTTGGTAATTCCATCGATTGTCTCTTTTCCTATTTACGTAATATGTAAATACATCGCTTGTTTTATCCGATCATGGTCCGAAATATATTTGTCCTCCAACCAAAATTACACGGTATTATAGTTTCCCGATTAATTCTACGAAGGTCTGTTTGACGAAAAGCGTGTATTTCTGAAAATTGACTTTGGGACTTCACAATTCATTTGTAACAAAATTTTTTATCTGAGGTAAATTTATAGTCTCACGTTCTTGTAAAGGACGAGCATGTTAAGCTACGCTATTCACAATCCAATGAAAGATCCATTTTCATCAGTCCGGACATCAATTTGGTAATTCCATCGATTGTCTCTTTTCCTATTTACGTAATATGTAAATACATCGCTTGTTTTATCCAATCATGGTCCGAAATATGTTTGTCCTCCAACCAAAATTACACGGTATTATAGTTTCCCGATTAATTCTACGAAGGTACAGATCGATTTAACGACCCAAGTAAAAAAATTATATATAGAGTATATAAAAAATATATATAGTTTTAAACATAGAATTGGGCATATATAGTTTTTATAAAATCTATATACAATTTATACGTAAACCCAACTTTACAAGTGATCTTATATATAAATTGCATATAGATTGTATATAGAATTTATACAGACTATATATGCCCAATTCCATATGTCGGACTATATATAATTTTTTTACTTGGGGAAAAGCGTGTATGTCTGAAAAGTGAATTTGGACTCTACAATTCATTTATAAAAAAATTTTTTAAAAAATGACTTGCCAATACAATCATATTTGCATTCGTTTAAAGAAAAGATTTGCTTTTGTATTATGGAAATATCTTAATTGCAGCTGAAATAACATCTTTTTTGGTAGTTTGGGTTTCGTACACCCAGTGTGTTCTTATTAACTTTTTGCACACCGAGAGAAAAGATTTCATTGACGCCAAAGAAATGGGTGGACTGATTTTTTTTTCATTGATTTCACCGAAATATTTCTTTGATTTCAATGAAATAGTGCATGTGAATTTCAAAGAGAACATTTGATTGCCTGTAAATAAAGATTTACTTAGTGAGCATATAATAAAGAAACAGTTTTATTGATTTAAAGAGACGTTTTCATTGATCTCTCTCTCGCACATAACCTCACTTTGTTGTTTTCCGGTTCTCCCGACCGAACGGCTTCGAGTTTCGAGAAGCCAGAAGCTTAGCCTATTTCTGCCGTACTTCCTTACATACTCACAAAATTTGAGATTTATCTGCCGCATACTTCAGGAAAAAATAGGTTTCGAAATTTTGAGCTGGTAAGAAGAAGGTAGCATTGAATCAGAGACGACATCTTTGAAATCAATGAAAAAGGTTCATTGGTTTAAAGAAATGCCCCAGCGGAAATTTTTAGCTTTACATCAGGCACAAATCAGGCCCTGACTGGGCGATGAGAAGGGCTCAATAGGGCCTTAGCAGCGCCACATTCACGCCTGATGTAACGCTCCAAATTTCTACTTGGGTGATTCTTCGAATCAATGTCACTACTTTTCATTGAGTTGGAGATCATTCAAAGAAAAGATAGTATTGAAATTCAAGTATTTCATTTCATTGGCAAAGATTTCCGTGAATCAATGAAACTTTTTCTCTCGGTGCAATTAAATAATCTGCGGATATAAGTAAACCAGAATAAACATCTTACGAAAATGAAATGTTCAACTCAAATTACATATCTGTAGTTCCTTAAGGGTACTCAGAAAAAAGTTGGCCTTTGCTTGATTGTAACTAATTTGAAAAATTTTGCACGGATTCCGATTTAAAAAAACATGAAAATTCTCAAAGGACTACGCCATCAGAATATTCATCACTCGAAAACTTAATTTCTTTTCAATCTCCAACTACCCTAGTAACCATAATCCCTCTAACAGCCCAATTGCGTTTAACTGTACAGCGTATTAATGCCCTATGGCATCGATATTGCCCAAGGGGTTAATGTGATCCATTCTGGTCATTTCGTGACGCCGGCAATATCCAAATTATTTGTCCGCGTCAGTGTGTTATACAGCGAGTGTAATTATTGTTGACCGGACATTGGGCACATTTCGTAGCGCTGCAAGGACTCGTGAGAAAGAGTGAGTACGTAGTACAGTGAATTATTGCAACGTAATAACGAGCTGCAGTGGATTCGTCGAGAGAGAGAAATAGAGAGAGAGAGAGAGAATAACTTGCCCTGGTGCTCTGGCGTAATTACTCGCCGCCCGAGTATACCGAGTGACTATAACCCCGGAGGCTGGAAAATTTATTTGGTGCCTCGGGGAAACTCGACCAGAGCAACAGCATCGGTGAGCCTGGCAAGCGGCTGCAACATCGAGAGAGCAATGGAAGCCATAATACCGGTAGCAACCCTTTTAACGAAAATAAAATATTATTCTTTCCTCTGCGCTCTTTCGCACGATGCGTACTTTATTATTTTCTTTTTTTTTCCAATTCCAACGGTAGCAATTAAACGCTCGAGCACAACAGCACCAGATGAGGTATGTGGTACCCTATATTAGAGATCGTTAACGATGATCGAGAATGAAGGAAAAAGACGAATGCTCAACGAAGGAAGTACAAACGAGAGACAGAAAAGTGTCCGAACTTTTTTGTACTGCAGTGGAGCTCTTTTCGAACTGCTGGAATTAAAAACAAAAAGACAGCCACGGGGAATTGGGAAACAGGAGGACGAGAATAAAAGCGGGTGATTTTTACATATATTTTAAAAATAAAACATAAATATTGAAAGCATCAACTTGAAATTTCGCATCTAATATATATTTTGGAGAGTTTATCGATTGTCTGTGCCCTTTGGGGGCGAAAGGGGTCGCCGCTGTTTTCCAATAGGTAATCGGCTCTTAATGAACCCCCCAACTTATTCCAAGTAGCCTTATGATCCCCCTTAGACTAAAAATTAAGCGACACGATTTTTTTATTTATCTGCCATTAAACACTTAAAGGGGATGAAACTACCACCCAAAGTAAAGCATGTCAAAGGGCGATTTGCCAGTTTCACCCACCAGAACATAATATTTTTTAACCAATCCAAATGGAAAAGCTTTCTCGTAACGAGAAATGAAAAATATGATTTTCTCAATAGAAAAAAATGAATGAAGTGGTGAGGATAATAGCAGCGCTGAATGTTATTTTTCATCTGTAGAAAATGTTAGTTGTTTTGGTGAGATTTGACGTGAGTTAGAGCAAGACGAATATTTTTCGAAAAATTCGATATCCCATAAAAACCGAACTTTTTTTACAGATTCATTCCAAATGCAATACCGATCCTCCTTTATCATAGCTTTAAAATTTGCGGATGCTAGAGAGCGTACAGACATTCTTCGAAAATTTCAAGTCAAATAAAATTTGAACATTCTGTATTTTTTTTAATTGCCACAAATAAAGGTGTCGACCTGTTTCACACGTAAGTTTTAAGTTATGTAAGTTTGAATTTTGAGTGACGGCCACACACATGCACATCCATCCATACATTTTTTAAAAAATTTTCTCGATGTTTTTGACCATTTTTAGTGTATTGACATTGAAAACTCGAAAAAAAAAATTCCCATGAAAACAAAGATTCCTCTATAAGGAAGCAAAAATGCTCTCCTAATCTACTGAACTGAGATAAAATTTCAGTTTTTATAATTCTTTCGTTTTTAAGCGAAAATTGACCGACAATGCACGTGAAATGTGGTACCATATACCTATATTAGAGATTGTTAAAGACAATCGAGAATGAAAGGAAAGGGACAAATACTCAACGAAGGAAGTATAAACGAGAGACGGAAAGTGTCCGCGGATCTTTTTCCTGTTGCTGTGAAGCTCCGGTGCTCTTTCCGAGCTGTTGGAATGAGAAACCGAAAGTCAGGGGTAGGGGAATTGGGGGGCGCAGGGGTTTTAAAATGAGAGCGGACGAGTGCAAATAAAATTTGAACATTTTGTATTTTTTTTTAAATTGACACTAATAAAGGCGTCGGCCTGATTCACGTTTACTAAATTACAGCTCGATTGTTAAAGCAGTTCTTGAGATATGTAAGCTTGAATTTTGAGTGACGGCCACACACATGCATATCCATCCATACATTTTTTCTAAAACAATTTTCTCGACGTATTAAACCATTTTGAGTGTAGTAACATTAAAATCTCGAAAAAAAAAAATTCCCACGAAAACAAAGCTTCCTCTATGAGGAAGCAAAAATGCTCTCCTAACCCGCGTAGAAAAAAAGAATCTTGCCGAGGTTCTTAAGAAGATTCTCGCTGAGATTTTCGTTGAGATTCTTAAGAATCTCAGCGAGAATCACGGTTGCGCGCCGAACCGACATTCTTTTTAAATCTATCTGAGAATCTCGCTGAGATTCTAGAGAATCTCAGCCAGCTTCTTACGAGGGGTTGAACCTTCGTTGATGTACTAACTAATTAGTGTTAGCAGTCCATCAATATTCGTAACGATCTTTATTTATATAGATTCATTTCATTTTCAATGAAAATGAAAAGAATCTCGCTGGGCGAGATTCTGATAGAGATTCTTTTTATTTCCAGCTACCCACGAAAGAATCTCAGTAAGAAGCTGGTCGAAATTCTCTAGAATCTCGGTGGGATTTTGATAGAGATTCTTTTTATTTTCGGCGAGATTCTGATGGAGATTCTTTTTATTTTAAGCTACCTACTAACGAATCTCGCTAAGAAGCTCGCTGAGAATCTCAGCGAGAATCTTAAGAATCTTGGCCAGATTCTTTTTTTCTACGCGGGAATCTGCTGAACTGAGACAAAATTTCAGTTTTTATAATTCTTTCGTTTTTAAGCCAAAAACTGACCGACAATGCACGTGAAATATATACCTATATTAGAGATTGTTAATGATAATCGAGAATGAAAGGAAAGGGACAAATACTCAACGAAGGAAGTATAAACGAGAGGCGGAAAGTGTCCGCGGATCTTTTTCCTGCTGCTGTGAAGCTCCGGTGCTCTTTCCGGGCTGTCGGAATGAAAAACCGAAAGTCATGGGCAGGGGAATGGGGGGCGCAGGGGGTTTAAAATGAGAGCGGACGAGTGCAACCCTTGCGACGGCCGCCAACCACACTCGCACACCCAGAGGGCTCTTTCGTCGAGCGTAGCCACCACCGCTATACTCTGCTGCTGCTGCTGCTGCTGCTGGCTGAAAGGACACTCACGGTTACGGCTTGATTAAGTGGTGGTTTACACCGTTGGTCGCGGACCGGATGCTCTGCACCTCACATTGCATTAGACCAAAGCCCGCCAACGCCGACGCATCGTGCATCCTCTCGTAAAATCCGCACGCTGTATTATACTCTCACACCGTTTACTCATTCGCGTTATATATACACGCGAGGTAGAATATCCCGATTCGTGTTGGACAGGGCACGAAAACGAATCCCCGGTGCAGCGTTTATACGAGGCGGAAAGCTTCGGGCAACGGTGTACACACACGTGGTTCAGCAAAATTATTCACTGTAATCCGGAGTGAGGGCTTGTTGAAGTAGCCGTTCCGGTACCAAACGGATTTTCTCTTGCTCGCTGTGTAATCCATCTCGGAAAACGTGCCTTCGTTAAATGCGATTATTGTAATCGTCCGGGTCATCACTGTTTTGGAAATTACCGCTCTGATGGTCAGGAAATTATTTTGTTATTATGGGAAAACGAGATTTGGACTCATTTTTGTTGCATTCCTGGCATCTCTGATAAAGGACATACACCGAGAGAAAAGATTTCATTGACGCCAAAGAAATGGGTGGGTTGATTTTTTTTTCATTGATTTCAACGAAACATTTCTTTGATTTCAATGAAATAGTGCATTTGAATTTCAAAGAGAACATTTCATTGCCTGTAAATGAAGATTTACTTAGTGGGCATATAATAAAGAAACAGTTTCATTGTTTTAAAGAGACGTTTTCATTGATTCAAAGAAACGTTTTCATTGATCTCTCTCTCGCACCTAACCTCACTTTTTGTTTTCCGGTTCTCCCGAACGAACGGCTTCGAGTTTCGAGGAGCCAGAAGTTTAGCCTATTTCTGCCGTACTTCCTTACATACTCACAAAATTTGAGTTTTATCTGCCGCGTGCTTCAGGAAAAAATAGGTTTCGAAATTTTGAGATGGTAAGAAGAAGGTTTCATTGAATCAGAGACGATACCTTTGAAATCAATGAAAAAGATTCATTGGTTTAAAGAAATGTTTCCTCAAATCAATGTTACTACTTTTCATTGAATTTGAGATCATTCAAAGAAAAGATAGTTTTGAAATTCAAGTATTTCATTTCATTGACAAAGATTTCCGTGAATCAATGAAATTTTTTCTCTCGGTGTACGAAACGGCATTTTTCTTGCTCCGCTTTTGTGATATCCCCAGTTAAAATTTAGACTCCCTTCGGAATCTAAAAGTGGCAGCCCGCCAAGTAAGCCGAGGGTCATGAACCTACGCAAAACCTCCGGATATGGCAAATATTATTCACATAGGGCGAACGGAGAAAACCTTGGTCTAACATTTGAATGTCCGGATCACCAAATAGGTTCTGCAGAGTGAAATGAGGTTCTTAGATCCGTGTATGAACCTTTAAAAATGGCACATTTTACCTATTTTGATTTAACGAAGGGTATTTGAAGGGTTTGAAGGGTTTTCTATATTTTAACTCGGCATATCATGGTAGTCGTGAATTCGTTGAATGCAATTCTTGTAATCTTTTGGGTTATGGCTGTTTTGAAAATTACCGCTTTGGAGGTTGGTAAATTATTTTATTATTATGGCAAAACAAGATTTAGACACATTTTTGTTGCATTTCTGGCATCTCTGACAAAGGATGTACGAACCGGAATTTATTTTGCTCTGATTCTGTAATCCATCTGGAAAAATGTCTTTTTTCGTTGCATGCGATTATTTTAATCTTCCAGGTCGTCACAGTTTTGGAAATTACCGCTTTGAAGGTTGGTAAATTATTTTGTTATTATGGAAAGGCGCTTTGATCACACCGAGAGAAATTTCTGTATCCTGAGAATGATGACAACAAAAATCGTTTTGTTAGGCTAACAAAAAGATTTGTCTGCTGAGCAAAAGATTTGTCAGCATAGCAAAACTGATTTATCGGCCGTACAAATGATTAGCCAACCTTACGTTACGATTTTTGTTATCCTCGTTTTATGTTGTCACAACACAGAAATTTCTCTCCGTGCACATTTTTGTTGCATTCTTGGCATCTCCAAATAAGGATGTACAAACCCGGAATTTCTCTTGCTTTGCTTCTGTAATCCATCTTGGAAAACGTGTCTTTCATTGTATGCGATTATTATAATATTTCGGGTTATCGCTGTTTTGAAAATTATCGCTTTGGCGGTTAGTAATTTTTTTTTGTTATTACGGAAAAGTGATTTGGATACATTTTTTTATGCATTCTTAGCATTTCCGATTAAAGATGATACATCCTTTCAAGGTACCACTACAGACCGGAATTTCTCTTGCACTGTTTCGATACTCCTTAAAAAAATAAATACGTGACTTTCGTTGAATGCAATTATCGTAATACTTTGGGTTATCATCATTTCGGCGATTCGTAAATTATTTCGTTATTACGAAAAGATTGTCTGAATTCATTTTTGTTGCATCCTTAGAATTTTTGATTAAAGAGACTGTATCAGGAAAAAAAAAAGATTTCCAGTCGATTGTATTTTTTTTCTATTGACAAATAAATTTAATTTTAATACTGCAAAGACAAGTGTGTTGTTCCCTACCTTTGCATTAAAGTGACTTTTTACACTCTCACAAAAGTGTTGTTTCAACGTATCGTTTACATGTGAGTGAAACACGCTTGTAAGTGCGTAAAAAGCGACTGCAATGTAAAAAATAGAAACCAACACACTTAATGTCAACACGCATAGAATTTAGTATGAATATATCATTTGACTATCGCAGCAAAGGGTTTTTCTGTCATTGCGCAAACCATTTCAGTCAACTATTTCCTTCTAAACTAGAATTAGGCTTTTTAAACTCTGTGCGTGATTCAGAATGCACTTTTCGGTGGATTGCACTCTGTGATGTCTCATTTTCTTGGCAATGTTTTCCTGCACCCGTTAATTGGATCGATTTTGGATAAAGGTGAAATTTGGAGAGGTCCATGCTTCCAAATACCACCATTATTTTGCCATGCAAGTCATTTGATAAGATTTCCTCAAGAGTCTTTAAAAAACTTGGCTTTAAGGTCTCATTACCAGAATTATGACTTTTAAACGTGTTATCATTTTTCTCATAAAAATAAATGCACAAAAAATGCCGGGATATGTTAGTATACGTTTAACGAGTTCTATCCGAATTTTATAAAATCGATACGGAGTTGGGAATATTTTACTTCCACTCGTAATACCTTAGTACTTATGTACGACTTTTTTTCCCAGACTATTTTTATCAATGATTTTATTTCCTTCATATTTACCTCCAGTAGGTTATTTTTCCACGGATTTTTTTTTCTTCTGTTTGCTCTGTGTTTTTCTTCTCCCCGGAAGTTTTTTCCTAAATTTCACATGTTTCGAATAATAATAATGTCGGAAAATACATGAATAAACCAAATCGTAATAAAATAATTTGGCACTATCAGCTGGAGGTAATTTAAAAAAATTATGGTTCGGCTGTTGATGCAACAGAAAAAAAAGAGAAGAAAAATAAATCCGACCGCACCTCAAAATTACCTAATAACGGTGTTCATTAATTTCTTTTCAAAAAAATTTATCAATCTCGGTAGATAAATTTTCCAATGCCGAACATAAAAATTAACATTATTAAAAAATATTATCATAAAAAATTTGCCATAAATAAGCAAGCTAAATATTCCACATATTTTTTATGTGCACAGACTATTACTTAAGTAAAGAAATGATTTGACAGTTATCCCACTAATTTTCTTTTTTATTTTATTTTTTTAAAGATAGATCTCTCTGCAAGAGGGTGTAATAATCTTGGTAACGATTCTAATTGCAACGAAGAGAAAACACAAAGTTATTATGGATAAAGTTGGCCATCGGAGCACCAGAGGCCGAGTTGTTTGAGGGAAAAGTAAATCGTAGCCGTAGGCAATACTCCCGTCGGCCCAACGAAATAACCCAGGAAACCTCTCTGGAGCTTCTTCCTCCTCTTTCTCCATTACACAGATATAACTATATCTTGTGTATTCCGTAGTCTCGCTACTCGCCCGAGTGAAAGTTTAAATTAAACTTTGTCGTTTACCGTGAATTCTCTTTGGTAGTCTTTTCCCCATCGGTTGGCGGTAGCCTCGCGCGGATTACTCTCTGGAAAATATTTACTTCCTACGTCCATCACCATCCTGATGTTTACATTGCTTACAAAAATTTATTGACCTACCGTTCATTTTATTCGATTATCCAAATTATATTATTTATGTACATTAAGAGACGCGGAAACATTTCAACGGAAATTATGTCAAATTGTTTATCAAGTTTTACCATCCCAAGCATTTTTTATAAAGGATAGGGTAGAAGTACCGGTTGTGACCACCCCCGCACTTAAATACGTTTTTCGTGGCTATTTTAATTCTGTACCTGTATTTAATCATAATTTTTCATAACGTTGTGTATTTTGGAAACATTTATCGTCATTTTGACGTCCGTTCGTCTCCATTACAAAAAGTAATGTATCAGTAATTAAAGTATCATCAGCTGATTTATCAAATTCTCAACTCCTTACGGAATTCGACAAGATTTTGACGAAAACTCTAGATACATATTCGGATTATATAGTTGGCGAATTGCATGCAGCTTTGCACATATCAATCTTAAGAGTCATCACTGCAAATGTTGATGTACTAAAAGTTTGAAATAAAGCTATACATTTATAAAAAAACACGATGGCCACAACTAGTACATGGAATAAGCATGTTGCCCCGGATATGGCCATGATAATATAATCATTAATTTTTCGTTAATTATTACACAATCAATTCATAAATTCGTAAAGAAGAAACAAAAAAAAGGATGCAAAGTAGAACCTTGCACATTGCTTCCTCATTATTTTTCGCTTCTTACAAAGCTACCTCTATGAGGAAGTATGTTATTCAATTTTTGGCTTCCTCATAGAGGAAGCTTTGTAAAACGCGAAAAATAATGATGAAGCAATGTGCAAGGTTCTACTTTGCATCCTTGTTTTAATTAGATAAATATACATGTTGTGGATTCGCTTTTTCTATTTCGTTATTGCGTTATTTCGTGATTATTAGAGCGTTTCCGAAGTGAATGTGATAATGTATATTTTTAAAAATAATTCAACATTCCATAAAATCAAAAATTTCATACCGTTCGTCACTAAATTATACATATATAATGGCTGAATATTGTTTTATTTATATACAAAATTTGAGCTCGCTATCTTAAGTTTTGCAAAAGTTACAATAGAGCGATAATGTCAATTTTTTGAAAAATTCAAAACATCATAAAATTTTTACGGCTCAACCGATCTTAACCAAATTCAATAGCGATCACCGGCATATGAAAGCTCAAATTCATACCAATTTTTAGATCAATATCTCGAAAATTGAAAGAGTTATCGCGTAAACAGACATTTTTCAAAAAATTAAAAAACGCGTAATAATTTAACGATGAAGTGGATTTTAACAAAAATTTGCATGAACGATGAGGCTTGATCCCTCTATCTATGGTCCAAATTTCAGCTTGATATCTCAAGGCCTTCTCGAGTTATAAAGGTTTACATTTTTCGATTGTGTAACATACACACACACATACACACACACACACACACACACACACACACACACACACACACACACACATACAGACATTTTTTCTAAATCACTTTTCTCGATGTTTTGGACCATTCTGAGTGTACTGACATGAAAATCTCGAAAAAAAAATTTTTCACGAAAACAAAGCTTCCTCTATGAGGAAGCAAAACGAAAAAACGCTAAGAAAAATATATCCTTAGAAATGTATAGTAAAAAAGAAGGTAAAGCGGTGGAACACCTTTCATGTTGAAGATTCCCATCATTATGCAATGCGAAAATCTACTTTCGGAAAGAACTCTGGTAAAAATAAAAATAAAAGTGTAAAGAGTAAAACATTAATATAATGTATAACTATTTGTGATAAAGAAAGCTGCTACGAAAAAATGCAAAACGAAGGAGACGAATGTCAAAAAAGGTTAGTTAGGTTCACAGATGGCATCTGTGCTTTAAAGACATTTTCGTGTAGAGGAATTGGATGCTTTCATAAGAATACGATTTTGATTTATTAAACACACCTTAAAAAATGTTTCAAGTGCAATGAATATTGAGTTATTCTAATTTTAAGCATGGCCAAAACCGGTACATTACTGTGGCCAAAACCGGTGCATAGGTGGCCAGAACTGGTGAAATGGCTATGCTCCTACTTTTTTCTATTTTCCAGTGTTTTCTCAACACATATGAAGATTTTAATGCTAGAAATCTGAAATTATATTCTTCTCAGATATGAAAAGTATAGGTCCAAAAGAGTTTTATGATATTTGGTCCCAATCACAAGTACTTGAAAATGGGAAAATTCTTAAAGTGGCCACAACCGGTATTTCTACCCTACAACAAGAATTAAATTATCATTGAATAAAATAATTTCTTATAGTTTTTTATATAATAATTTAAAAAATTACTACATGTGACATTACTGAAATTTCTTTTTATTGGTTATAACAATGTGCAAATCACCATTGATGTCTTATGGATTTATCAACGGAAATAAAATGTAACCTGGGGAATCAGGGGCGGATTAACCTTTTTGCCGCCCTAGGCCTCAGGAAGATTGGCGCCCCCTTTTGTCGGAAAAGCAAATAACAGATATTTTTTGTTACATGTAAAAAGATTTTCAAATGAAAAAAAGAGTAAAAACGCTGAAAAGAAAATGTTTTTACCGGTGATCGTCTGCAATTAATTTTTTTATAAAAATAAATTTTCGTAATGAAGATTAATTTTGAAAAAAAGGGGTAAAGAGATAGTGGAATGTAGCTGGAAAACAATTTACCATAATAGTAAAAAAAGTAATACTAAACTAAACTACAATTTTCACTTTTTTTAATGCTCCAAGCATCTTGTCTTCGCAACATTGGAAAGACAACATTCACAGGGAGAAAAAAAAATTGGTTGATCCAACTATTCGCGTGGCTAAATACGTCCCAAGCAACAAAGTTGGCAAGGTTGACCAATTTTTTTGGTTGAACCGACCATCTAGTTTGTTGTGACATTCAATTCGTTAGTTGCCAACCAATTAATTTGCTGACTCAACCAACTGATTTGTCGCCCCCAACTAATTGATTTGTTTCTCTAACCAACGAGTTTATTGTCCCAAACATTTTTTTCATTTGGAGCCTATTCAACCAATTATTTCATTCCGTGCAGCTGATGTTGTTCGAGTGAAGAAACGTACAAAAATATTGTTTCGTGGTCAAAGTTGCAGACAAGAGCGGCGCTTTACTATTTCTTCCATGATGAGTATTGAAAAAAAAACTCGAAAATTTGCCGCCCCCCAAATTCGCCGCCCTAGGCCCGGGCCTACCGGGCCTAATGGTAAATCCGCCCCTGTAGGGAATGAATCTGCATTACAGGATTTTCAAGACTCGCATCCATGTGAGAATCACTTCCGCTTAATTTGCCTAATCAAATACAGCGAGAGTTAACATTTTGACTAGGTAAACATAGTAAAAGTACATAGTCTGCTGTGAATTTGAGTTTGAAAGTACACTTGTCATGTCGAGTCACGTAGCAGGCCGCATTACATGTTTACTTATGTTGATAAGTGTATAAGTAATCACATCCAGAAAAATGGATCTCAAGGGTTTATTTGATCAAAAGACGGCATCTACGTAAATAGAATAAAGTGGTTGTTAAATCAACTACCATTTGTTTGAAACATGCAATTTCTTTATTTCCAATAAATTAAGTTTGATTCACTTTTTTAAAATTTTATCTATTATTTGAGGGCCGATGATTAATTAGGAATAGAATAAGCATAAGTCTGAGTCGCTCTTTCATTAATTTAAATAGTTCTGGCCATTTTAGTGAAATTATGCATTTTTGAGAAACGCAAAAATTGTACAATTTTGCTATCCCATTTTTTTTTAGTCTGTAAAAAATTCTAAAGTCAAAGAAATTTAATGCATCCTTTGACAGTGTCAAGCCTGATTATTAAATCCCCTTCCCCTCACCCTAAAGTTGATGGCCATCATCTATGTTCATGTGTCCTCGTTCGTGGTGTGATTGTCCTATTCGTGGTATGATTGGCTGTGATCAAACAATGACACCAAAATGTGTGTTTGCTTATGATATCAAGAGGGGTTAATTTATAATGTGGGGTTAATATGTAGAATTATTGTCTAGACAAATTGGCCCTAGGTGATTTTATTCGATCAACAATGAGACCTATTTGTGTGTAAAATAAAAGTATTTTAAGGCTTCTGAAGCGAATGATTGGG